>JAFREE010000040.1:0-176530 GCA_019400425.1 Hymenochaete sp. R1
CCCACCCACAAACCACACACCCCCCCCCCCCCCCCCGCGGAGATCCCTCATTAACCCTCACCACCCCCAGTCATCTACCAGACCATCCTCGCCCAAAATGTTTTAACGTTCTATAAAAGGCTGTCTATACGTAAGACCATCTGTCAATACTAACACTGTACCGTACATATCGTGTATTCTGTTCATTCAATTTGTAACTCCGTCTATTTGGGACGGACGTCACGGTGATGGCGATGACTGTTCATTTGTTCAGCTTACGCGTGAGATAAGATGTTTGTTTGATTATGGTTAATTGGCGACGGAGTATCATGATGTATGAATGCGGGTGTAGCTTAGCCCCGCTTATAGGATACGACTGGTGACTTAACATTCTAAACGCATGTGGAGGCGATTGCCTGGCGGGAGCACGAGGATGTCAACTTGAGTGCAAGGGAGAAATGGAAAATAAGACACCGGTGACTGAACTCGGATAAAATACGTGCAGCGGTAGTATTTTGCTAGTTTTTGAGTCTTGACCTTCGAGCATACACAGTAAGTTTCCAGGTCTGAGCCAGTCCAGTATTTTGTTTGTAAGAATTGTTTCCCTAAAGGACTTGTAAGGGATACAGGCTAGTCGGTCGTGAGGGATAGCTAAGGAGTCCAGCAATTCGGGGCGAAGGGGTGATGAGTGAGATGTCAAGATCAAGGCGATTACCAGATCTACAAGAAGTCGAAGTGGAGAGGGGAGGAATGTGAACGCAACCCCAGAAAGGATTCGGACGGCAATGGCACGGGAACAATTTGAGTCTTTACTACGTGCGTGTTATAATCACATCAATAAAGATCAAAGACACAAAGAAAGTCAAAAGCTCACTTTAGAAGAATGAGAACCTCACAGTTGGGTAGGCTATTACTGGGACACTGTACGGGATCTCATCTCTCGAGTCTTGAGAACGGGGGCACCGGCTTGGAGCCATGCTGGGTGCGGCTCTAGTAGAGGGTTTCTCTTTGCGATGTCCGCATGAAGGAGATGCTAGTGGACCATCTCTACCTTGCACAGTATCGGTGCAATTGCCCCTCTCAACTCCATCAACACAAATGCGATGGTAGCTAAAGGGAGCTTAGCAAACCGTGATCCGTGCACCGACGGCTGTCTTCCTGGCTTGGCCTACCACTGAGCTGGGATGCTCGTCTTGTTATCCGACCCACCAAATGGGAGCAGCGGTGTCGGTTGTTGAGATGTGAGTGAGCGGGTGTCTCTACTTCACTTTCAAGTTTCGTGGTTATCCTGTCTGGGCACGGTATGATCGGTCGGCTTTGTGTATGTGACTCCAACGGGTGAGGGGAAAGGTGGCTGGTAGTCGAGGCCCGAAATCTAGTGTAAGTGATTGTTAGTGAGACTGACTGGTATGATAAGAACGGAAGCTGACACGTACGTCGATTTCGGACCCGAAAGAGTTTGTAGTAAGAAGAGCTGGGGCCTGCGATGTTCGAGTGTCAGCCACAGTAGATCAGTGAGAATGAGAGCGATTGATACTTACATGCTTGACAAAGTCCTTGTCGGATTGCCCACTGCCGAGCCCGGGGGTTGGAACCAGATTCGCTTCGGTCAGCAGCGAACCTCCTCGGGCTCAAGTCGAGCAGTGGCAGTATCTTCGATCCTTCTACCATGTTCATTTGGCTTCGCTTTGCCCACCTCTGCCCAATCAACTAAGCGGAAGAAGAACGTGAGCTTGAGCATAGAGCTGTGTGTAGATGAGGTTGCAAGACGTACATACGGTGTTTGAACGCGTCTCTATGTAAATGTTGACACGACGGGGACGAGGGCGGGTCACGGGGGTGGCTACGGTGTCGATGGTTCTCTGTTCGGACAAGAGAGTACCGAAGACGTCGTAGCGCGGTTGATGAAGACGAGTGAGAAGGTTAGACGCAGATCTGCGGTCGATGGGATTGAAAGCAGCGGAGGGTCCAGGTGGGTATGTCGGAGTCGGTGGCATGGTGGGCGAACGGGCGAAAGATTGGGGGATTCAAAATGGACGAAGGGAGGGGTCAGTCTTACATATTATTTAATCACCTGTCAGCCCGAGCCTATAAGTCATAGGCGCAGCTTTCGAGGGAGACTACAGCGACACCGTTTAAAACCTGGCTGGATAAAATCACGGACGACTCTCACCGAGCCCCGACTCAGCCTGCCAGTGCGCTACGTCCGGTCGCTCGTTATTCATTTGCACAACGGTGCACTCCAAGTCACCTCTTCACGCTTCAGTAACTTGCAAGAAGTTGCATAGATATGAGTTGAGAGTGCAGCTAGCAGTAGCCACAAGTAGGAAGTCGTGCGGACGATGTCGATTCCCAGTTGGCTGGGCATGGGTGAAAACCCAGCAGGTCCTCCGTTCAGAACGAGACTGAGGTGCCAACCCACCACAAGACGCCATTTCCACGCTAGTACAAGCAAACTGACAGCTCAGGCTATTGCAGCAACCCAAACTCGCTGAAAGAATCGTACAAGTCAAGGACTTGGACTTTTGGTTCAGCTTAGAGAACTACTGTGTAGTGTAGGTGATAGATGAAAAGCAAGAGTAAAAGTCCGCGTCGTCCAAGTTCCGACCAAGCCTTTTTTTGCCGAGGTTTCTAAAGGAACCCCGCATATATGGACTCACATTTACAAATACCGGACCAAACAACGTAAATCACGGAAAGAGACCGAAAGACGAACCCAAAAATTGTAAAACGACAAGGAATGGATGTTGACGAATTTGATAAGGCTGAAAACCTGAACGACAGACAGACACTATCGGGTCGAACAACGAAAAAATCGAGCTATCATCAATGACATTGGGTATTAATAATACACTTAAAGGCGAAATTGGCGATCGGAGAAAGAAAATAAAGAAGACAATGACATCCCATTATCTGCACATTGACCGTACGTATCCTATAGAGAATTTTGAGAATTTGAAGTATGGAGTAAAATGGGATGGAGGTCCTTTGAGCTTTCGTGGTGACGACGGTGGTGGGGGTAGTGTAGTTGGGTACCAGTGTTGGAGGTTGAGTTGGCGGGAGGGCGTGGTGAAAGGAAAGGAGGAAGAGGGGGGGGGGGGGGTTCGCAGATGCAGGGAAGAGAGGGTAAAAAGGGGACCGTGGTGGAAGGGGGATGGGGAGTAGATAAGGACAGAAAGAAGAAGTGAAAGAGGGTAAACATGGAAGGATGAAGGAAACCAAGAAACGTGGTATGCTAACAGGCCGAGACATCAAAAAGACGAACATAAAGGAAATGTCACCAGTGGAAGAGGGAAGAAAACAGAGAAAGACGAAGGGGGATTGAGTCCGGGGACGTGCATGGGAAAGGGCGCGTGCATGAAATCGGTGAGGGTGAGGGATGATGGAAAAATGGGATAGGGCAGAGATACGTGAAGGGTAGTGTACAAATTGCACAGAAAAGCGCAACGCATTTTTTTCTCATGACGATGCTGGACAGTCGCCCAGATAGCTAGCAATGGTGATAAAGAGGAAGCAAAAGGTCAACGTCGTGCTACCGTGAAGACAAAGACGATCGATCCCCAAAATCCGTCGCGTTCACCACCCTCGACATCTGACTCGATGGCCTCGGACCCGTCATATTCCGCCTCGGCCTCTGTAAAGGACCCGTACCAGACCTCTGTACATGCGACTGTGTCATACGAGAATTGGAGGAGGGGAGCGTAGCGGGCGCCGTCATCGGCGTCGTTTCATTTCTGCCTCTATCCCCACCATCTGCAGAGTAGTTCGATACGGAACCGATGCTCCTGATACGTGCGTGCTGCAGTGTGTTATCGAGTTCGTCGGGATGATGGGTGAAGTTCGTTAGCGTGAGGTCTGGGTACGGTCCCTCGCCGTACTCTAGCCCACTCATCCTCCTCCTCCCGATCCCCATTCCCGCTCCAAACGAAGGAAGAGCCCCAAACTCGGATGAGCTTCGGTCAGGCGGGCGTGTATGGTGGTGCTGTGAGGTTTCAAGAAGCGCATGGGCAGATGCGACTGAAGAGTTGCTGTATGATCGTTCGTGCGTGGGTTCGTTTGTGGGTGGCCGCCATTCGCCAAGTAGCGGAGGCTGGTATTCCGAGTACGAATCGATCCACGACGTGTGGCGACCCCCGTCCTCGCCCCTACCCTCCCGAAGTCTAGGCCTAGCCAGCTTCGTCTCTCCATCATCCGAGTGAGAATCGCTACCGTCCCCACTCCCAGACCCACCACTCGCCTTCGACCGCCTTATAAACCCGAGTTCGTCTTCGCCCATGCTTGCCACCTTGGAGTGTGCCGTATCATATTTCTTGTCCAGACGAGCAAGAGGATCGGCAAGTGTCCGCTGCGTATCCTCGGAAGGAACGTACGAATGCGACCGGAATGGTTGAGTGTGGTACGCCGCCATCGCGTACGCCTCTTTCTTTGCCAGATCCTCACTGCTACCTGTCGTAGGTACTGCACTTCTCCTTTCCCTTCTTAGTTTATAAACGAACCTGGCACCCAAGAGCGCCAAAAAGAAGGCGAAGAGGCTTCCTAGCGCGATCCCGACTTTTGCTGCAGTCGAAAGTACGACATCCGATGAGGAAGACGAGGCAGTGCTACCATCCAGAGGCTTGTTGAGCACTCGCACGGTGTTGAACTCGTCCATCGCTACAGTGGGATCAGTCAAGTTGAGCAATCCCAATTTTGGATTTGTATCGAGACGCTTGACATTTCCTACAATCCCGCTGGATGAGACACTTTCGTACGCCATGACGGTATACACGTTCCTCAGAAACGGTACACCAAGGATTATGTCGCCGAATCCCATAGGGTTCTCCAACACGTTGCTCTGCTGCAGCAAGCCAACACAAAGCGAGCCCTTTGAAGGTGCAGCAGACATGTCGAGAGGATGCAGAGGTATTTCGGTGCGGTTGTCCAGCGAGATGCTCATGTTCAGGGGTGTGGTGCAAGGCACGTAATCTATCAAAAGAAAGAGCTCGGATGAGTCCGAAACCTTCTAAATGCAACGACGGCCATCACGTACAATTCCCGTCACTTGCAGGTGAGATCCCCAGGGCGCCCCATACTGCATTCGCGATCGAGGGTGTCGAAATAATGTACGGCACACCGCTATCCAGAACGGCTTCGGGGAAGAGACTCCCTGATACACCCCTTCCGACGTCAATCTCCCGCGCCGTTCCATTCACGTACACCGTCAATCCTCTCATCTCCGATTTCCAGAAATGCACACCATCCGACTCTTCGACGGGGAAGGAGTATTTGACGTTGGAGGGGTCGATCGAAGCTCCGTCGCCAAGGAGGTCGTTGGAGGGATGTCGGCCAATGCCGAGAACAGAAGGGATTCGGTTCGAGCCAGGTCGATTCAGCAGGAGCGAGAGGAAGAATTGGGAGGGGATGTCGGTTGTAGGTGTAGTACCCCAAAGATTGGAGGTGAGCGTCGCGCCGTCAGGATTGTTGTCGGTGACTGGAGGGATGGTATTTGAGATGACGGAGTCCGGCGGCAGTGCCAAACCCAAAATCCCCGAATAGTCTGAGCTGAGTGACTCATTAACGACGTTCGTCGCGGCCGCTGCATAACAAAAATAAAAAATAAATCATGTTAGAGCCAGATTTTGGAGAAGGTAGATGGAGTATACAGGTAAGGTAAAAATAGGACTGGGGTCTGGCAACGAGACTTACCGAGCGCCTGGCTGTCCATGACATAACCCCCAATAGCAACGGAATCCCATACAATCGGTCCATCGACCGCGCCGCTAAGGTACTGAATATGAAAATCCTGGTTCGTCGCGGTCGACGACGACGGGTCGTACAGTTTTGCCTTGTTCTGCGTGCATGCTTGGGAGCCGCACGACTTTGACGCGACCCACTGCGATATATACGCGTTCCCAAGCAGAAATAGAAGGAAGAAAACACAGTCAGCAGACAGGAGCGGCGTTCGGTATACCAGCCAGACCCGAACACCGGTGAATAGACGTCACTGGCATCAGGCTTGGGTCCGGCAGAACAAACAAAGAGAAGGGAGAGCAACGCACGAGATCAGCCGAGCCCATGTCGACTTGCAAGTCAAACGTCTGGTTGTTGCTGCCCACTGTGACCGGTACGGTATACACGCTAAGCCAAGAGAAAAACCACGAGTCCCCAAGCACATTTAGAAAGGTAGAAAAAGGACGGGCAAGGGAGAAAGAAAGGAACGTACGCGCTGAAGAGACCATCCCCTACGAGATTCAAATCGAGAACGATACCATCGGCCCCACCAGGCCCTTCGTCTCTCCTCCATCGCGTCCGTGCAGCAGCAGCATTCCTCACGTCCACTTCAAGCTCCCTCCCCTCACGTTCCTTCCCCTTCCCATTTGCCTTTCTTCGGACCTTCCTCATTGATGAGGCCCGAGGACCGTTCGCGCGTCCCGCGAGCCTATCATAACCATACCGAGCATATTTGGAGAGAAAGCCGTCGGCGATGGGGTTGGTATTGATGACGCTCGTGCTCCCGACCGCCATGCGTCCAAGAAGGAGATCCCCAAATGCGGGCTCGGAATGATGGAAATGATGTTCTGTTTTTTTTGCGGGGAAAGAAGAGGAAGCTCCGAGGTGGAGTGAGTTGCCACAGAGTCCTGGTCGTTTTACAGATTCGATTGCTGAATTTAGAGTAGTAGATGCGTACAGAAGATATGTGGACCCGACCAGCGAGAGATAGAAAGAGGGAGGGGGGCGGGGGAGAGATGGTGGGAGGAGGAGGGAGAGGTATAAAGAAAGTGGTGGGGAGGGTAAAGAAGGAAAGAGAAGAGAGGGATCAAGCGCCGAAGGATTCGCGACCCCCACTCGACTCAACTCGACTCGCGCGCGTTGCCCTCCCCCTCGACCGTTCTTCTGTCTGTTCCCGAGTGCTAGTCCAAGTCTATTCATCGGCGTTCCCTTTCCCTTAACCGGCAGTCCCGCCACGGCCATTCTTCCCCGCATCTCTTTCATAATTTCATTAATCCTCACAATACATTCACTTTCACATTCATTCTCCCCGTCTATCTTCAAATCGAGAAATAAAAATATATCATTCAAACGACGTCGTATACAGGCATCTGTGAGCGTATAACACGGATTCAGAAATAAAACAAAAGAACGGTAAAGAAGTCAGACTCAGAGGAAATTGCTGAGTTTAGTGGAGATAGAGGACGAAAAGAACTGAAGAAAAGTCGCGATGGGAAAAGAATGTCAGTTTCAAATACGGTCGAAAAGAGCCCAGCCTTGTGCACTTGCGAATCCCGTCCCCCCATTTGAAATACGAAAAAGGAAGAAAGGGGGAGAAGGACGGGCGCCCATCTCTTCGTTGCACGGTCGCAAGGGAGGACAGGCTCCAAAAATAGTAAAGACTACACAATCATAATCATTAGAAGGAGGCTGGCGATGAAGATCAAGATTCAAGACGACAGGACAAGCATTGAATAAAGAGTTGGAATACCATTTGTACATCAAAGCTCCGCCTCCCGCGGGCTGCTTACGCTAAACGCATCAGCAGCTTGTTTTCCGAGAGCGCCAGGGAAGAAAGGAAAGGAAAGGGGAACGAAAACGTGAACGTGCAGAGTACAGATAACAGTCCAAATTGCATGTAAGAAAAAAAGGTGAAAGAAAGGAGAATTAGAATAGAGTAAACGCGTTTTCAACGAGGCGGCGAGTGTCACAACAACACCAGTACTAGTACTTTGCGCCCGGACTTGACTTGGCATTGTTCCAAGCACCGCCCCTTCCTTCCCTTGTTCCGACCCAACCTCACCACACATCCCCGCTCACCCCATCCCGTCCTACCACCTCCGTACATACATAATTCCTTTAATTAACGCAGCTTACTCACTCTCACTCACTCACTCGTCCGACGGCGCCCTCCTCGAAAGCGAGAACCGCGACGGACTTCCGAACGGGCTTCGGTCCTTTAACGACGACAACGACCGATTCGACGGATCCCCGCCGAAAGACTCGAATTGCAGACGTAGCGTTAGGAGACCCGTACCCTCTCGGAGCTCGACCACGACGTCAGCACCAGAGTTGTCTTTCTGAGGTTGCAGATGCCGCCAGATCTGATTTACGGGATATACACGTTAGGAATTTACCGACCGATTCTCGGGAGATAAACGCACCTCGACGTCTGCCTCGCCGATGGGCTTGTCTTTACCCAATGTTTTGTGGTCATACAATTTCGCATAGAGCTTCGGCGTAGATGGGCCGGCCGGGAAAGCCAATGTTTCATTCCTGGATGCAAATTCAGATAAGCATCGAGGAACGGTCTCGTCTCATACAAGCGGCCGCGCTCGAAAAACGCACCATTCCGGCGCATTTGTCTTCGACGCATGCTTCGTCTTGTGCTCCTTCTCTCCCACCCGAAGCACAACATACGGTTTCACCGAATCGCCATCCTGGGCAGCCAGGTCCTTCGCGCTCAGAACAGTCACTCTCAACGTCCCAGGCTCAGTAGGGAAATCGACCGCGCCTCCATTCGCAGCACTCGCAGGGGCCGACATGGGCTGCGACTGTCCTATGCTTGCTCCGTTCGTGTTCGTCGCATCCGATGACCCTACGGGTCCCGACACTTGACCAGACGGCGGTTCTGGGGAGCCCGCCACCTCCGCCTCTGGAACCGAGTCCTGCTTCGAACGGTGGTGTCCCAGCACGCCGCTCACTTTGTTGCCAACTTTTCCGACCCCGTGGATAACACCTTTACCGGCACCGACAGGCAATGACCCTATTTGCGTGACCGTTCGGCCTGCTGTTGAGAACGTACTGGTATTCTTGCGTGTCTTCGCGATAATCTCGGGCGTGAAGAGCACCCTGATGCGGATTTCACCGTGGTCACCGTGCTTCTGGTGCGATAGCGCAATGGTCCTCTCTGCTGCTTCGAGTGGTTCCAAGTCTGCGAGTTCGATCTTTCCGCTGCCGAGAAGTTTTGCCTGCTCGATCTGATTCCAGTCGAAGACCTCAAGCAAGAAGTCGGCGCCGACTCGTGAAGGCTGAGGAAGCAATTCATTCACGGTTTCTTCTTAAGAGTCGAACAAAAACTACGTACTACTTGGACAGCAAACTGTTCGTTCCACTCAGGCGTAAGAGTCTTTTTCTTGGTCTGAGACTTGAAGACCTTCTGTTCATTGAGTGTGAACACACAGAACGGATCAGATTTGCCTAGAATAAGATCAGATCAAACAGAAGGTTCAGGCGCGACGAAACTGATACATACCACCACGGTCGACTCCACGGATACCCTTCCCATCGAGGAGGTCGACACGAAGAGTGCCTTGGTCTAAAGCAATCATATAAGCAAGATTTCATGCAAACACTTGCAAGAGCTTACTGTTGATGCTCTCCCGCGGCTCAAGGACAATGTCGACAGGAAGATAACGACATTCAATCTCCACCGTTGAGGACTTCTTCCCGTCTTCGTCGGTGAGCGTGAAAGTTGCAGGGCCGTGCTACGACATACTAATGTCAGCATTTCGCGAACTATCACATACGCCAGTAATAGGCTCACCAAAGTTTGTTCCAGGAACCTTCTAGCCTCGCACTTGTACTCGGAGATGATATCATCCTTCTCGCCCTCGTCGTTCTCGTTTAATCTCAACCACACGCGACCGAAGTCGAGCTCTTTGATGAAACCTTCGCCGACATGGTCCCATTGAGCGCGAGCACTGCGCGCCCGGGTTGTACTAAATGCAGGCCAATAGCCATCGTCGAGCAGGACTTCCAAACGCGCCTTCTGGTTGAGGTTGCCGGATCGAACATTGAAGATAATGACGCCAGATTCTTTGAAGGGGGCGTTAACTCATACTCATCAGGAAAGAACAAGGGATAGACATACGGTGCGTCATAAGCTCCTCGGTAGACAATTCAACACCCTCAATCTCTGGCATCGTGTCACCCGTCTCCGCCGTCTGCATTGTATTGACCGTTCCCGTAGTCTTCGTTGTCGCTGTCGTCCTCGTACTATCCACGCTCTTCTGGTTCTTCGTATGCTTTGATGGCTTATACGTCGGGCTGGTCGGAGTCGGCGGTAGACTGTCCATGTCGCTGCTGTTGTTACTGTCATTTGCGTCGCGCATGGCTCGGCTGGCAGTGATACCGTCTGGGATCGCCTCACGTTCGAAATCCGAGCTAGATAGGCTCGACGAATCGCTGCCACCTTCACCTCGGGTGGCACCGATAGCTTGTTGAAGCTCGTTCGCGGAGGATTCGAACGAAATGCCTTTGAGCGCTATAGCGGGAACAAACTCTGCAACATAGTGAAGAGTGCCCTTGTACGTGTTCCCTTTATCGAGGCGAATAGGATCCGCTGCTGCCCTCTTCCCAGTGGAGACAAACGGAAATTTGGGACTTTTGACTTTCTTGGCGAGTTCACTTACTTTGAGCTCGACCGAACCAAGAGACCGGTCCTAACACAAATATAAGACAGCGTAGAGGACCAAGTTAAGAAAGCCTTACTTTGGTTAGGTGTTGGTAGTCCATGCATTCAAGCATCATTACCTCCTTCAGACTATGGACAGGAATGTAGACAATCTGGTCCCATTCCGGGGATAAGTCTGGCAGCGTATGTCAGCAGCTATACCAATAAAAAAGTTCAAGTAGCTTCACTCACTGTTATTAACAACTTCCGTGCGTCCCATCGTCACGTTGTTCACTTGCACGCGGACATACGGGTCACTCTTTCCACCTAACGCCGCTTCCACATTCTTCACATCAACAGCCTTCTGCAACCAGAGTCGCACAATACCGATGGGTGGAACATAGCTATCCGCTCCATGCAAACTACCAGCCATGTTCAATGGCTTCCACTCCGCGCTCATACGCATGCGGCCTGACCGACATCCAGAAAGCGGCCACCAGTCGCGTGCAGTCTTCTTCGCTGCAAGGAGGTCTTCGAGCTTGATGGAAAGGTAGCCAATCATGGGATCTTTGAGGAAATCACGATCGTCGATCACTTTGACGGTGACGACGCTTGCATGTTTGTCAGAGCACAAGAATTCCGCCGAACTTTCCCAAACGGGGTTCAAAGTGTGTTTGACTCTCGGGGTCGTATGGATCGGTGGGGAGTTTGAAGCAAGGAGTACTTTAGCGAAGGGGTTAACATCACCGGACATGGACTTGCTCGGGTCAAGATCTTTGGCCTGGTGTAGAGTGAGACGCACGATCCCGACCTCTGTAAAGTCGATATCAGCCACACAACTTTGTTACATAAAAAGCGAGTACGGACTAGTCTCCGGGAGCTCCTCTTCTTTGCCGTCAATAACTTGAGGTTTCAACACAGGATAGAATGATAAGTCAAAGCGCAAATCGCCGCGTTCCTTTCCGTCTTTGAGGACCTTCGATTCGATGCCTTCTTGCACGCCGTCTTCACCGAGCTTGCTTAGGTCAAATGAGGCTGCACCCATATCAGAGTCTTTGCGATGTTCATTCCAATCGTAAAGGTTGAATGTAAGGACCTCGGTAAGGGAATTGATGAGAAGGAACTTGGTCTCGTTCCATTGCGGGTTGTATCTGTTTCATCAAACAAGTTTCAAATCATGTCAAGACCCTGAAGTTTTTTTTGACAACGTACGTAGATTCCTTGTACTTCGTGCGAGCCAACTCCTGTCGTGCATTAATGCTCAAACTAACATACGGATCTGGTGTTCCACCACCAATCTTCGTACCCTTCAACCCGCGAGCCGAGTGGACTGTGACCTGGAGCACACCAATCGCCGTATCGATTGGTGCACCAGAAAGGAGTTGCTCAAGATTGAGAGTGAAAACTGCAAAGCTCTAATGTTAGCACTTCTCCCTTTTCTTTACTTATATGCAAAGTCGACTCACCATTTGGATCGTACATCATGGGTCCGAGGATCGAATGCACCATCTCGCGAATGAACGCAGACAGACCAGGAATCTAAAAGTAGCCACGTTAGAGAGCAAGCAATGTTGAAAAGTGTCTATATGCGTACAAATCCGATGTCAAACCCGAAAGTGTCTCCGCCAATGGGCTTGAGCACATAGTCGAAAATGGGTTTCTGGAGGAAGCTAAGGTCCACAACCTGCACATGCGGGAATGTCGTCATAAGCTTCATCCGAACGCGCATCAAGCCGCTGAAGCTCATATCCTCGACAAGCACAGGCATGGTTGCACTCGCTATACTCTTACCGAGCCGAATACTGAGCACAATCTTCGGATTGACCTTCTTTGCTGCTTCCTTTGGCGTCATATCACTGACATCGTTGGGGGTAAAAGAAAACTTCCAATCCATCGTAACGACATCCTCGGCCGTCTTCGGCCAAGTGCGCACGCTATCGATTCGAGGGGCTTTAGTGCCTAGTGTGAATGTTGAAAGACGAAGGGAGTCGAGAAATGGTGGTGTGTTAATACTGAGGACTTGATCAACACTTTGGATGATAGTCTGTGAGAGGACAGGTTCGTAAATGAGCCAAAAGCGGTCGAGGAAATGATTCATCCAGTCTGCGGACTCGGATTCTGTCACGAGCCGCGACTTGACAAGTTCACGCTGGATGTCATCTCTTGCTCGCCTCCGCACACGAACCATGGATGTCGAGTAGTACGTCGAACAGAATGCAAGGACTATTAGCTGCCATCCCCACCCAAAGCGGAAGAGAGTGAGGAAATGCGTAGCGAGGACAGCGAAGATGATGATGGCTGCATTGTGGTACCAAGCACCGTAGTACAGCTCGTCGACGAACATGGCAAGCATCGCCTTGTCCTTTTCGTCTCCATCAGCGAGCGGCGCATCATCGATACCACCGACAGAGCGCCAACCAATCTTGAACCAATCCGGAATTTCGCGCGCGGGACCGTCGGGCAGTGCACCAGGAAGCTGGCTTGGAGGGAGGCTCTCTGGAGGCACACCATTGGTCTGAGGACCGCTGTCTGCATCTGTGATGGTGATTGTGGGAGGGATGGCGGGTTTGGCACCGGAAGAGACGGCGACCTCTGTGGAGAAGGCAAAACATAATGTGATCAATAACCAGTAAAACGACGTCAGACAAAGAGGACGACGAAAGTGAAGGATTTTATCCAAACCGACCGGCACAACGTCTGCAAATGAATGAAGACACGAGCCAGTTCAGCTGGGAAGCACGGTCCCAATAGCATGGCAAGGACTATTTTATTTTAGAATTAAAGCATGCGATAGTCTTTTCTTCCACGCAACAACTCTGCACTCGCGCTTCTTTCACTTTCACTTTCATCTCCGTTGCACACGACCCAGACTTACCTTTACCGCCAGGCCCATTATCACTGGCAGACTCGATCTGGTTGCGGCCCTTGCCAGCCGCTGCCGCCTTCTGCTCTGGGGTTGCGTTCGGGTCGAACGAATGGATTGCGACGGATTCTTTCTGTTTGTCTTGCTGGATGATACCGTTGAGCTGGGCTTCGCCGCTTGGGTCTGCTGCGGCTGTCGCCATTCAGGTAGTAGAGCGTACGACAAGACGGAAGAGAGAGGAGAGAGTAGAGAGAATGTGAGATGTTAGGGCGGGAGTAGTTGACTGTACAGGAAAGAGGGACGAGGGTGAGGCCAAGAGGACAACAACAGGTCGACTACGACTGGGTTTAGTTTGCGGAAGGATGCGCTGAATCCGAATAAAAGCCTGTGACGACATTTACTTTCCTTTTATGGTATGATCGACACTCTATAGCTCCCACTTCAGGGCGCCTTCATTTCTTCCAGGTCCACCACTTTTCGCCAGCTTTCTCGTCGGAAATAAGGACGTAGCAATTTCACTTCTGAAACTCTTCTTTCTTTTGAAATGGCTATGTACGAAAACTCGCAACACACAGACTTCCAACCCAGAAAAAGACATGTAAAAAATAGAACTAGCAAACAACTGAAGTCTGAGGGTTAGCAACCCCAGTACGCCACAGTTATCATGCAGACCCTGAAGGGCCTCGCCCGGCCCCCGCTCCTCCTCCAAATTGTCCCATCCTGCGAAATTTAATGATTTCGTGAGCACACACATCATCACCGCGTCACACAACTGGAACACTCACATGTCCCTCAGGCCCGGGTCAGACATGAGCTCTGCCATAGATGGCATGCCTCCTCCAGATTGCACCCGGTCCATCTGTGCACGCACATGGCGGTGAAACAGCAAAGTGATAGAGAGAGAGAAAAAAGAACATGTATTTTGGTAAGCGGCTTGTTCCCAGGAATAGTAATGGCTGCCGTAAGAGCAGAAACGCACCATATTCCTCACAGACGGGTTCTGCATCATGCGTTCCATCCCACCATTCGCCATCATTTGTTGTGCCATCTGCATCATCATTGGGTTCTGCATCAGGCCCGCCAGGTCAGGCATCCCACCTGCACCCCCTGCACCAGCACCAGCACCACCGGCACCCGCACCTCCTCCACCGAACATCCCTGCTAGATCTGCAAGGTTCGGGACACCTCCACCTCCACCAGACCCACCTCTGGTATCGCTGGGTACAGGCGATGCCGAAGTCGGGGATGGTGTGCGTGCTTGTGCACTTTGGAGACTTTGTTTAAGCCCTGCGTTGTTCGGATCTTTGTCCAGACCTCTTTGGAATGCTGCCGCAGCAGCTGCGTAGTCTCCCAGGGAATAATGCGCATGCCTAGAAAGAGAGCAAAAAAATCAGCTTTCCTCTTCTTCCTTTCGTGAGGCTTCAAAACCAATTCCTGGTAGATTTAAGTGCTCCGAGACTCGCAAACCCGCACAGTGAGGTACCTCAAAAAGAATGAATGAAAGAAAAACACCCCACTCACCCAAGCCGATGATACGCCTTCCCAAACCCTTCATCTATCTCAATCGCCATCTCCGCATCCTCAATCGCTTTCTCATGCTCTCCCGCACTCGAATACGCCGCCGCCCGATTTGAGTAATACACAGCGTTCTCGCCGTCGAGCGCAATCGCGCGCGTGTATGCGTCGATGGCGCCCGCAAAGTCTTTCGTCGACATCAGCGCGTTGCCTTCAGCTTTGTGTTTGTCCGCTTGGACTTTGTCGGCTGCTGAGGTGGTTTTTCGTGTGTTGGACTCGGTGGGTTCGGAAGAAGCTGTAGGGCCGGGGGTTGAGGTAGACTTAGAAGTGGATGATGTAGAGGATTGTGCTGCCGACGATGATGAGGACATCTTTGCACGAGTTTGGAGGAAGAGGTCAAAGAGACTTGTTAGAGACGCCGGCTTTATACTCAACCGTTTATTCTGTTCGTTGTCCGAGGGGTCGACGCCGAAAGCCTCGCCGATGCACTGAACTTTGAGAAACGCATACATTACGGGTCAGCAGTTTACTCCGGTGGGAACCACACGCACCAGCTACTTCCAAGCCTTCTTTATCATCTTGCTTTACGGTCCCATCCTCGATGGATTGGTTGAGAAAGTCGATGATGGCGAGGACAAGACGTTGTTGCTTTTCTGACATGTTGTATCGAGACAGAATACTAATCTCAAACTTGAGTGTCGTGTCCTACGCGCCTATGGCTTACGTAACGACATACAGCCAGCGTGAAGCTTGCTTTGAAGTGATTTCTTCTTTGTGACCAGAAAGATAGAAAACATTCAAGTTGAAGGCATATTGGCTATGATTAATAATTATGGTTTCGGAGTTGGTGTTTGAGTGCTACTTTTGTGTATTATCAAGAACACTGGTACTGCTGCCAGAGACAACCGTGCTCAAGTTCAAGTTATCGTGGTTTGAAGAAATGAGACAGGTAAAAATAGGATATTTCTTACAATTGTCATGAATGTGGGGTTGCATTGGTTGGACACTAAGGTGCAAGACACAACAAGTGTGCAGGCAGGCCGCGTGTGACGCTCTGTGACGAGCTTCTACACGTGATTTACTTCCTTTTTCCGTTAGACTATAACCATATAAGAACAACCTGGACCTACAAAGAATGAGCACGACGCGTCAAAGTAGGTCAGGTCGCGCGCACTTCGCGCGGATTGCTCGTATCTTCCCCGCTCGAGCACAGAATCACCCCCAAATCACCCACTTTTGCCCAAAAATTTTACTCCAGTTCTCGAACTTTTAGGAAGAAATAGGAAGATACAGACCATGTTCATTTTGTTTTTGATATTTCTCCCTCAATATTTCGAATTTCAAAAAAATAATTGCATACTTTTCTTCAGAATTAAAAGCTCTTTAAAAGTATGGGAATAGATTTTTGAAATAATTAGAATTGAGCGCGAAATTCGAGCTAGAAGTTGTGTAACGCTCCCCCCAAATTGCCTTATAAGGAAATCACAGGGAGCCTGCACACTTGTTGTGTCTTGCACCTTACACAGCTCGAAGAATAGTTCCAGATAAAGATCGACGTTCCGGAGTCCGAGAACAACACGAGCGTGTGTACATGAGACGAATCGCGAGCGTTGAGACACGTATTGCACGGGTGACGGGATGGAACCGACGAAAGTTCTTGGAGCAAGCTGCACAATCGGTCTCCTGTCGTGAGTATTCCCCGTCGTAAGCCTAGCATAAAAAAGAATGAAGTTCCAGCCTTTCTTCCTGGCATGAGGAATGGCAAGTTGGTCCATTACAACCGTAACAGCACTACTTACAAAGCACTAGGCGAGTAACGAGTTCGAATATAGCGCCAGTCCGTGGCCGTGAACAATATACAGTATGAAGTACACATTTAGAAGTACATGGAAGAAGCTGCGCAACAAAAGAAAGTATTCCACGTCCGGCTCGATTAAAATTTGGTAGAGCCGCGAAAGTATTAGGATATCGAAGTACAAAGCAGCTGGCGAATGAATGCGAATAGCAAGGCAGAGAAGGGAAACGCGAAGTAATGAAATCCATGTCAAAGTTCGAAAGCGGTGTGCGAAGAACAACGAAAGCCAAGCCCGATCCCCACACAGGCGGGACGTACACGAGAGATATTACCTCCCGGTCTTTTCGAGAATACGTCCGAGAGTACTTTTTCTTCTACTGCCATCCTTTAACGCACCGGGCGTTGCAACTGTCGGGCCCTGTGTTGCACTCGGAGGCATACCTGGCGAGACTGACGGGTCCTCAGGTATCGATGCCTTATTACCAGTCCCTGTGCGAATAAGTTTCTTCCACTTGCTCTCCTTCGGTGTCGTTGCTCCCGAAGGTGGTGTCGAGTTAAGTGGTGACGACACAGGTGGAGACGTAGAAGGCTCGCCGTTCGTGCCTGGCGATGTGAGATTTTGAAGTGCTGAGATAGAATTGAACGTAGCACTCCCTGTGCGCCGCAGAATAGAAAGGTTGGGATACGTTGCACTCGTGCTCGGAGAAGATCCACGGCGGTGTGTCCAGCCCTTTTGCGCCTCTTCTGGCAATTTTTTCTTTTCATTGATCGGTCGAGAAGGTTGAGAACCAGAGATAGCAGAGTTAGGACTAGACGCCTGCCCTTCGCGCTTTAACGACAATGGCGGCACAGGAGGCACGAGCTTTGGCTCCGAAGACGTCTCAAGAGCGTTCGCTGGCGAACAGCTCAAGGGAGTCGTGGCAGCCGAAGACGATGGGGCGAACTCTGGCGTAGTCGCGTCCGACAGGTCGACCGCGGAACTACTCGCAGAGGATTGGTCATCGTCATCCCTGTCAGCATTCGAGTATACGTCATGTCGAGGGCGCCTCGGCTTCGCAGCCAACGCTTGTGCAAACGCATCGGCATATGCATTTTCTTCCAGAGCCTTCATTCGATTCGGACTGGAGGGGTTTGAGGACGAGTGTTGTGATAGATGGGTCACGGATAGGCCTAAATGAGTCGAGTGAGATGATCCGGCAGCCGTGCGCTTGGGAGCTGTGGGCGTGTGCGGAAGTTCCACAGTAAAGTCCCACGACGAGACAGAGGTTCGGGTCGCGGCATTCAGCATAGAATTGTTGGATAGAATCCTTCTCTCCTGGCGATGTATTAAAGGTGGCAGGCCCTCTGAAGTTCTGGTCAGAAAACGATTCAAAATGAGACAAGGAACACGACGCACTCAATATACTGTTGACCAAAAAGTTCTTCCGTTTCGCAGTCCTGAAGAACGAGGTGTCGAGAAGCTCGGCAGCGGTAGGCCGTTTAGCCGGATTCTTTTCGAGGCACCTCTCAACTATCTCCTTAAATTGTCTTGAGAATTTGTGCCTTCCGCTCTCACGCTGGAATTCCGGAGAAGCTTCTTGGACGCTGAGAGATAAGATAAGATTTGAAAAATGATAAATGGTCGTTAATTTAGACACTACGCACGTTTTTAGAAGTACTTTCGATGGGTCTTCTCGAGAGCGAGGAGCACGGCCTTGAGTCAGCTCAATAGCTGTTATACCAAAGGACCAAATGTCCGCCTTCGCATCATATTGCTTTCCAGAAATAAGTTCTGGCGCCATCCAGCATGGCTGGCAACCAGTCGAGAAGCCAGGTAAATTTAGCGTTGGTCAAAGAAGAAGCGGATAAGGTTGTGAACATGCGAAGGGGAACACAGAAAGAACCCGTAAACGGATCATGTCATAGTATTAGCGGCCATTTTCAAATCATGGTACACGAGCTGACTGACCGTTCCAACGAACGATTTGCGTTTGGCAAGCTTCTTGGGCGGTGAGACGGAAACAGGCTTGCGACTGCTGTTGAACCCCAAAATTTCTTCGAAATTCATTTCACCTCGACCTGAAGGCTGAGGCACGGGCTCTTCATCGCATAAAGATGCGGCCACTCCTAGATCGCCGAGGAGCACGGTCCCATCATCGTCAATGAGCATGTTAGCAGCCTTGACATCACGGTGAATGAAGCCGTTAACATGGAGGTAGCTAGACAATCGGGTTCGACATTAATCAGTGGTGAAACAAGGAGTGGGACGCACTTGAGACCCTCGAGGGCCTGTCTGAGAACACATTTCACGACCTCTTCCTCCATGCCTCCCGGCCAGCCATAGCGCATCACATCGGCGGCGCTCCCAGCGTTCATGAGACGAAGCGCGATATAAAGCTTATGGCCGGTCATCCATGATCCTCGTACACGGAGAAGGTTGGGGTGTTTCGAGAGACTCATGAGCTGAGTCTCGCGCCGGAGAAGACGGAGGGACTGGGGCGGGAGCTTGTCGAGGTCGACCACTTTGACCGCGCATGGAATGCCGTGCTTGCCCGCTTTGGAGGCATCTGGGTTTCCGCTCTTAGGGAGATAGCGACACGCATAGACGATGGAGGTAGCGCCGAAGCCGATGGGGAGGCCGATCTCGTAGTCGTCTGGGTTGTCACTGTTGAATCGCCATTGGTGTTTGGTATATGAGGAATGTCTGCGATTCAAGCGTTTGGGTCGCCAAGCGATTACTGACCTGAACATCTGCCAAGCATCATCGACGGCGCCGATGAACTCGACTGCTGCGGAAGCCATGGTGCTAAATTATTATATCTTTCTCCACCTGGGTGAGACGAGTAAAAGGAGACGGTAAGCGCTGGCGATCGCGGGGTACGTTTCGTATGCTAGATGTATGTGGACCCCATACACTAGAACGGGCGAGAGAGGAAGTATGCAAAGCGAGAGGAGAGGAGATAGGGGATGGGGTATGTGTGGCTTGCCGGATGAGATGGGATGGAATGGGTTTTAAAGCACCTTTCCAACTTTGTTTACTGATTTTTACGTTTGCCGTGCGCACGTGATTCTGCCAAGGTTTGCGCCTCCGACCGTCCATTTCGGGTAAGCAGCCTGGTCAAACGTTTGTTTGATAAGATCGCTCCTGAGTCCTATCGCCCCGTCGGATTGGAGATTGGAGATTCAGGACAGCCTGCTTTCCAGACGACGACACTCCAACAGCCGTCAAGGGTTCTTCCTGCATGGCATACATTTATCCGTCAACGCTACTCCTCCCTGCTCCCGCCACCCGACATCGATCGCATCGCCAGGTTCCTAGAGTCTAGTAGAAAGTGCCCTTTGCAACAGAATACTCTTTCTCTTGTCGCACGCTTTGCACTCAGTTTGCTATTCAATTACAAACGAACGTTTCCCATTCACTCCGCCCGGCATACACATGATGCCTTTCGGGTCGTATCGCTCGCTCACGACGAAGCAAACAATACAGTGCTCATCCGGGCGTTGGGGATACACGGCTGATGGGCGTCCTTAACGGATATGAAGCGCGAAGTTCAGATTGAAATTCGGCCTCTATCTACGCGTCTGGGCCTTCCTTGAATATATTGTTGAGTTCCCGGTTCTATACGACTCTATCGCCCACAGAGCACCCTATTCAATGTGAAGCGAGATGTCTGGAGAACTAAATGTGTGAACCTGGATGCCGTGCAACAAGGAGTTTTGCAGGAGTTAGTCCGCGAGGATACGATACTGGTGACCAAATCGATGTTGTACATCAATACAAAATCCAATAGATCGTAGAATGCATTGAGAAGGACGAAACGCACAAGTGGCATTTTGCACCGCCGTTCTACCAACGCCCCTCTTATTGCTTCCTTGATGACGAAGCGTCTGAAGAGCCTCCTGTGGGCGTCATGTTGGAAGCCTCAGATGACGAAGAAGGTGCGCCGGAAACCTTGTCCATGCCTAGGTTATGCCATTCATCTCGTTCCATAAGACCCCTGTCACATTCAACGTTAGAGGAAGCACGTTGCACAGATGACCGAATTATCAGCGCGGGCACGCACTTTGACATCCTGCAATCAAGATAATCCCTATTCAAGACCCTACACGGCGTTGACGTCGACTTGTTCTTGCTCAAGCAAGATAAGTACGCTTTCATCTGTTCTTTGCATTCGCCTTCAAGGATTCATCGATTCATGTCAAGTCTATCAGA
Organism: Hymenochaete sp. R1; assembly: GCA_019400425.1. Taxonomy (NCBI): domain Eukaryota; kingdom Fungi; phylum Basidiomycota; class Agaricomycetes; order Hymenochaetales; family Hymenochaetaceae; genus Hymenochaete; species Hymenochaete sp. R1. The sequence continues at coordinate 20,708 of JAFREE010000040.1, forward strand.
AGTGAAGCATTGTTCCGCGAATAAGCACGAAGCGTACCATAATGATCCAAAGGAAAGGACCCTCGGTCTGGAGGAGCGTTGACGAGATCTGAAAAGCCCTGCGGTCTACCGAACGACATGTATCGTTTTACAGTGACAAATGAATTACTCTCCGTATCTTTCCCAACCGAGTCGTGAAGGCTTCAACTCCAGTTTCTTCGAAGGTATTGTTTCCTTCGAACTAGGTACTTATGAACTTACGACCAGAAAATGTAGGATTCAGGGTGAGTTGGTTTCGTGCAGAACGATTGCTGAGATAAGATTTCTGGTGCCGATCATTCACGTGCTTGGCGTGCGAGAATTCAAAAAAAAGTTGCAATATTTCGTTTGCCGAGTTCATTCCCAACAGCCCCCTTCTTCTTCTCTTTCTTTGACTCTCTCTCTCTCGTCGCTTCTTCTCTCCCTCCTATCTTACGGAGCACTTCACCACAGAGAAACTTGTTTAAATCAAACAAAAATTGCCAGAAAAAAAAACGAGCCGTGCCAGTGAACGCGAGCATGTCTTCCAGTACAAACACCGGCAAGAAGCGCGCTTCTCCAGGCGCAGACGAGACCAAGGACCCGTTCGATGTTGATGTCACGGACGAACAGTACAAAAAGCTTGAAAAGTGCGGCAGGGATATTCTGCGCATTGAGCTCTACAATGGTGAGTCTTCTCTTTGACTTCGTAGTGTTGCATTTTTCTTACAAAAAATTAATTGACGCGCCTCTCCTTGAACACATCTCCTCGTCCCTCCATTCGACGCAAAACGCGTATACTCTTATTCGGATGTGTGCTGTGCCTTTCAAACGGATTCTTTCTTTGACTGCGCCCGGCTATGTCCTTGTCTGTGTCCATCATGCCACGACCTACTGCGCAACTGGGTGTGGTCCCGCAGACCGCGAAAACAACAAGCGTCTCGCGCCCGCATACGCCAAGCGCCGAGCTGTGTTGAAGGATATCCCAAAGTTCTGGCCAGTTGCGTTCATGCGGCACCGCCAGCTGGTTCCATACCTGACGTTCCCCGAGGATCAGAAGGCGTTGCTTGCGCTCGAGGACGTGTGGATTGACCGCGACCCGGAAGAGAGCAGAGTGTTCTCGGTCGAGTTGGTGAGTGCTGCTGCCTGCTCTTGTACTTCGTAAAAGCACAGCTACCTTCTGTTTCTTCCGTCGATCGTTAGCCCTTGTGCGCCGGTTTGCTTGCTTACATGCCCTTTGTAGCACTTTGGGGAGAATCCGTATTTCACAGACAAAGTATTGAGGAAAGAGTTCAAGTACGTGAAGCCCGACGTCGATGAATCGAAAGAGAGCCCGGACGAGAACGGCATAACGGAGTCGATGATAGATTTTTCGTGGGAGCGAGATGTCAAGCCTGGTGTGAGTAGTGTGCACCCCGAACTGATAAACGAAACATTCCGCTGAGCATGATTTTCTCTAGACAACAAAAATCAACTGGAAAAGCGATGCAGTCAACTTGACGAAGATATTCCCGCGCCAGTTCGAGGAAGGCGAAGTGTCGGAACTGGGTAGTTTCTTCAACTTTTTCGAGCATGATGAAGACCCAGCAGACGTGCGTTTTCTTTTGAAATTGAGAGGCCAATGCACAAGGAGAATTAACTGCTTTCTATTTTCTCTTCTGTAGACTGGGTTGACGATTGCGAACGACGTGTTCATGGAAGCGATCGACGCGTTCGAAGGTAAAATGATGGCCGACCTCGAATTGGATGATGTGAGCGACGACGATGACGATGAAGAAGAAGATGACGAGGACGACGAAGCGGAGATTGATTTAGAGAAGCCGGAGCCTAAAAAGCAGAGGCGGGCGTGATATGGAGGATCAGACGGAGCCGTCGGCAGGGGGTAAATATCTGAGGAGAGATTGGATGATGAGAGGGGAGTGATGGGAGGAGGTGTATCTGATGCCAATGATGCCAGTGGAGGTGCCCTTGTTTGATGGGTTTGTAGAGACAGTATCTGAATGTTGCTATGGTTTGGTACATGTTGTTACAGTTGTACTTGCTCTCTTCCAGTCCAGTGGCAACGGTTTATTTGTGGCCTGATGATGAAAGAGATATTTTTAAAAGAGAATGAGGATGACTAAGCTGTGTTCTAAAATTAAGTGAAGGTCATGTGATGATCCGAGATGCCGTCCATCATATGAACACTCAACTCAACTCTCAACGCTCTCAGAGTCTCACGCCGTAAACTGGCCTTGCTTTTTTCTTCCTCCGTCCCTTCTCCCTTCTTCTTCTTCAACCATCATCACCCCTCCCTCCCCCTCTCCTCTCGTTCCGCACACAATGAGGCTCTCTTTCCTCCCCACCGCCGTTGTTTCTCTCCCTCTGTTTGCCAATGCATGCATGGACCACCAACAATATGCGCGTCATATAGAGGCGCGCCAGGCTTCTTCTTCATCATCCGCAGCAGCCTCCTCGTCCGCTCCAGCTTCGGGCACAGTCTCAGGCAATGCAACTACAACTGCAACACAGATCTCAGTCTCTATCATTTCCCAAAATCCAACGGCCGTGTCTCTCCTGAACATCACTGCGAGCCAATCCTCAGCCGCGACTATTGCTCTCAGCACCACTTATGCTGCTGGAGCAACTCCGTCTGCTATCTCAAATGCACCAACTCTACCAGATGGTAAGCAGATTTGCTTGGCGATACTCACTCACACAGAAATAGTCTCCGGGACCGCGTCGGCATGTCACCAACGCAGCCTGAGAGCCCCTTCTGTCTCGTTCATCTCACGACTCGTAAACGTGCAGCTGTCTGACCTTGGCTTATTTTGTTTTGCCACAGTATCCGGTATAAATTCGGCCAATTACCCTCCCATGGACAAGCCGCCCCCGACCGACTCTGATGAGGTTCAGCAATGGATAAGGGAGGTGTTTGATACGGGAGTCGTGTACGTGCTCTTTTACCTCGCCCCCTCTTCTAACTCCACTCCCTCGGACTTCTGGTTTCCCAGGCGCTTTCCTTCTGGGCTATTACTCGTCCCGCATCCCGCACCTTTTTCATTTGTCATTTCATTTTATTTTTATCATATGACACTAACGTGAATTCGATGTCACAGTATACCCAACATCAGCGTTACGACTAACGCTGCATCATGTGCCTCTAACCCTGAAGCGGCCGCGGATACGTCTCGTTGTTGGTGGACGTGCGGCGGATGCACTCGGGATTCTGATATCGTAGACTGTCCGACAAAAATGAACTGGGGCGTCACTTATGATGATGGTCCATCCTTCTATACCCCGAATCTCCTCCAGGTAAGTCCGCACTTCCGACCGAAAAGAAGTCGGTTTCAGTGTCTGGTTTTATTTATGCTCATACGCTTCTTTCATTCCGTTTTTAGTACCTAGACCAAATTAAGATCAAGACAACGTTCTTCACTATCGGATCGCGCATCCTTCAGTTCCCGCATACGCTACAAGACGAGTACATGAGTGGGCACCAGATCGGCGTTCACACATGGAGTCACCCGCCGCTTACGACGATGACCAACGAACAAATCATTGCGGAATTCGGGTGGACGAAGAAGATCACGAAGGATGTTCTCGGAGTGACACCGAATACTTTCCGCCCACCATACGGAGATATTGAGTGCGTAGCCGCCGACACGGCGCTATCGTTTGTCTTACTGTGGCGCACCGTTGCTAACCAATGGCCCTCTTTTCCACATTTCCCCCATTCATCCACAGTGACCGAGTTCGCGCAATCGCTCTGGCCATGGACCTCGTCCCCGTCATCTGGACGCGCATCAGCACGACAGAGACGTTCGACACCGGCGATTACAACATCGCAGGCGGGACGATCGCTTCCACTCAGGTCCTCCAGAACTGGAACAATATCATGAACAACGCAAGTACCATCGACACCGGCTTCGTCGTTCTCGAACACGACCTGTTCGAGCAGACCGTCGAGATCGCGACTGGATACATTCTCCCCGAGGCGCTCGCGCACCAGCCCGCATTCAATCTTACGCCCGTAATCACATGTCAGAACAAGCAGCTCAGTGACGCGTACGTCGAGACAAACGACAACTCGAGCAACCCGTTGCCATCATTCAGTACGACCTCCGTCGCGGGATCAAGTTCGACTGGGGGCAGTGGCAGTGGGAGCGGCTCGGGAGCGTTGACTGCATTTGATATCAGCTCCGTGCCGATGCTTGGCGCGGGCGCGTTCGCTGCGTTCCTTGGTGCTGGCGCACTGGCGTTTTGATCTGAACTGACGTTTGCGCTTTTTTCGTTTTGTTTGAGATTGAACTCGGATTTCGTTTCCATTGATGATTTAGGTTACTCTCCTCCTCTTCTTTTACTTTGCCGTGCAATGGACTCTTCAATTGACGTTCGGGCTCAAGGGTCCTGTACGTGCCTGTCATTACCACATCGACCGTCTCATCCATGTTCCTGCCCTCTATCTATCTCATCCCAGCTTTCCTCATTCTCATCCAAGCCTTTCCAAGGCTCTCTTACTCCATCGAACTAACCTAACCTAACCAATGCACAACATAACACAACCCCGACATGCTCTTTCCTGTCTTTACTCTTCCTCTCACTCTTTTCGGACTTCACTCGTTTAACCTATTGGCGCTGTGTGTTGCGTGTTGTATGCATTTACGTTGTGCTCACCCCCCCTCCCTCTTTGCCTTTTATCCGCATTCCACCCTCTCCTTTACCCTCGTGACACGACCCATTGCCTCTTTTTCTGAGTCTGGACTTCCTACTGCCCCTCTTCTGGACTGCGCGGCGCGTACATAATGACTGACTCCTTTTTTTTTTACTTTCTGATACACCACATTTGACTGATGTTTCTTCTTCTTTTTAATCTTCTTTTGATTCCTTTTGATCTCGCTGTAGCTAGGGTTGGTCGATAGGTTCTCTTCTGAAGTAATACTAAATCGCACGTTTTTGGATACCCCCCTCCCTCTGGATTTTGTCTTCCTGTGATGAGTTGCTTGGGGGAAACGCGTGCGTGTTGTGTGTTTGGAGTTTCTATATCGACAGCTCAGCGGTGGGCAACGACTGCTCAGTACAGCCAGCCACCATAATTGCATAATGTCATGAGAGCATATAGTAATCCTTGGAATACAACCCAACTGACAGCGTCGCAAACACCCACAATGATAGTGTACTCTCACAGTGTACCGTTTTCTACTCTCTTTCGCTCTCTTCAACTCAACAAAGCCTTTATCTTTCCTTCATTCTCCGACCCTGTCCCACGATATCTCCAGAGGCAACTCCCGTCTTCTTCTTCTTGTAATCTGACGAGGATACGTTCGTGTTCGGGTGTGGGATCTCTGCCCTCGAGTAATACTTTCAATTCTCCTGATAAATGGAAGAGTGTCAGAAAGCTTCGCACACTTTCGTACGCTCGTCAAAAAAAGAACGTACCTCTGAAAGGCTCGACGTCAACCGGCAGAACTTCCGTACGCATTCCCAAACTCTGTAATCGCCTCCACAAGCCATCCATCGCGTTCTCGCTCCATCCACGGCCCTTGCTACTCAACCTCTCATCCGAGTCCCAAAGATCTTCAAATCGCTTCCCTATCCAAGGGTGCCGATCTACCAGTACGTCCGGTTCAGCGCCGACGTCAGGTTCTGGGGACGTCCGTAGGGAGGCGTTCGCGGATACGTAGGCGCTCGAGGTGGTTGCGACTGTGCCTTGGATCGAAGCTACTGAATGGTCGAGCGGTGGGGAAGACGCAGGTTCTACGAGCGGCTCGGAAAGGAACGGTGAGTCGAGTGAGATGAGATTCGACGCGTGTTTCTTCTCGACTACTACGGGCGTATGGGCCTTTTTCTTTGGAGGTGACTTGGGTAGAGGTGCGTTCATGCCAGTCGCAGCCGCTAGTGTGAGTTCTCCGGGCGTGACGGTCCTTGCAAGTTCCTCTTGATCCTCAGAGTATGCTCTGGATGTTCGAGAGGAGGCGCGGATTGAACTATCGCCGGATGAATGGCGACGCCCAAGACGCGGGCTGAAGCTTGAGGGAGGTGGTGCGTAGGCTTCGTATCGGAGCTTGCCTTGAGAAGTGATAGAGTTCGATGAACCACCTGTCGATGGAGGGGCGAGACCGGTAGTGGAGAGGGAAGATGTGGTGACAGGAGGAGTTTGAATTGGAGATTTGGCTACTAGTAGGCCTCTATCAAGAAGCACAGCAAGATCTGGAATCTTTTTAAAAACACTTAGACTGGTACGCACTGAGATGCACTTTGCAAGCTTACCGGTATTCGTTGACTGCGTAGCGAAGAATACTTGTCAGGATTGTCCAGTACGTCGAGGAATTGAGCAAATCGGCGCTTCAATGATTCATGCCCCGAATGATTCGCTATCTCATTCATCTTCAGCCTTATCACTTCACTTGCTTCACCAAACGATGCTGTATCGGTTGTCGAGATAAGCATGACCAGCCGAGTCATACACAATACGATCGATTCGGCCATCGCGACTTCATTTAAATGTCATTAGATATCATAGCATCTACTCTGGAATTGACTCACGATTTGAATCGGATAAACCTTCACTCAAACGATTCACAATATATATGGTAGCCTCAAGGTCGTTTATGAGAGAAGATGCGAGCTCGCAGGCAAGAGCAAGTCGGCACAATACAATCGTGGTGTTTGTATTCTTTTCACTGCCTTTCCCATCGGTCAGATGAAACAAGCCAATTATACAATTCTTCTGAAGGGAAGTATCGGCTGCAGTCGCAAACTGAATATGAATATCAACATGCGATAAAGAAAATCAACGCACCACTCCTTATCCGGCTAAGAGTCTTCTCAAGAATGAATTTGTTGACATGATTGTAAAAGCTCAGGGCTTCTGTGATTTCGTGAAGTTTGTCTGCCAAAGCAGCGCCCTTCTCCTCGTTAGACAGCCTGAAGTTGTCGAGAGAAGAGGCAAACACGGCCTCCAAGGCACGTTTGACTAGAGGTTTCAGTGCCCGCTCACTTGTCGAGCTCGAAATACCATCACGAATGGCTTCGAGTAGCCGAGAATAACAGCTATCGACAAGGGTAGGGTCTAATGAAATGAGAATGCCCAATGTCTAAGTCTATGCATTAGTATTTGGAAAGGAAGACGCGAATAAATGACTTACAAGTAGTCGTATCCTCTTGTCGTCGCTTTCCATCGAACGCAACACCTTCTCAACCTCTAGCTGGTCAAGCACAGCTTTGGGGGAATCAGTTCCCGTTTCTTCGCTGTTCGGTTGATCACCTGCATCTTCCCCCAGGAGAGACTGGCCCGCAGAATGTCCGCCCGCCCATATACAAGAGTCCAGGCAAGCAAGACAGGAAAGAAAGAGATAGATGTCATTAACTTCACGGGATGATAAATAATATCGGATGAGGGCTACGGGATGTTTATCATCAACGTTCGGAGCTTGGCGGTCGTCTGTGGGCGGATGGGTAATAAAACCTGACACTACTTTTGGATCTAATGCGCCTAGTAGCTTAAAGCATTCGTATGTGAGACCTTTTGTGGATTTTAAGTTAATCGGACCATCGAAGGTAATGAACACGACGGTACCTTGACGATTATGACGAACTGCTCGTTGAAGAATTGTTAAAATGGCCGGCAAAAGTTCTCGTGCGAGGTCCACACTATGATAATCGCTGTATCGGAATAGATGCGGAACGCGGAAAATAAAGAAGCTTACTTTTTTGTGTCGCTTGAAAGGATAGCATCGCGGAGATTGTTCAGAATCGAGAGCATCAAATCCATGGAAACTCTCTTCTTCGAGCTGCGAACGAGTTGTGACACTAATGGATCTAAGAGCAGCTTTTAGACCACACTTGTCAAGAAAAGCCTTTCAATTAAGTAATCTTAACAGAAGCTTACTTCTCGTGTATCTGGATATGTCTGCATGGCTGTCTTTATGACGCCTTCATCCGCGTCCGAGAGTCTTTCACGAAATATGTCTAGAATCCGCTTCTCATGTATGAGTTCAGGGGATATGCTAGCGAAGGAGCTAATGGTATGCATAGCTAAGATTCGTAGTCGAGGCCTTGGCACGTTGTAAAGTTAAGGTGAATAAAAATGTATCAGATGAATAAACAACCTACTGACGAGGGGTGGGATAAGAGCTCAATACATCGGGCCTCCACGGCGGGTATTGCATCTAGGAACGGTGTACTTAGAAGATACTTGAGGGCTACTAAGGCCTTTGCGGTTGTTTGTGAAAGTATGTCCTTTTTGACTGACAATTAGAATAGGTAAAATAGGAAGAAGTGCAACGGACATACCTTTCTAATAGTGTTAACTAACATCAGACGGAGTTCGTGTTCAGGGGGCATGACTTCAGAGCAAAATAGATACCCTAGAACAATTCAAAATACTGTTATGATAGGAGCTCAGTGCACACACCTATCCGTTTCTCTGAGATGTGCGAGCCAAAATCAGCCAGATGAATAGCCGATGGGAGCGCGAAGTAGATTGATTTCCGAAAAGTTGGGTTGATCGAATTATTAAAGCAATACAAAAGAATGATTAAATCCTTTCTCAAGTCTGCCTGAACATATGTTGTAGTCTCAGTATATGCAAGTGATAAGCAAAGAGTGAAAAAGTAAGCACCGTGCTGAGCATCTTGCCACCGAGTCTTTGTCTAATGCGGTCGACCTCTTTGGCCAGAAGTTGTTCGGTTTGTTCAGGTGCATTCTCGACGCTACGCACGAGCTGATAATGAACTCTACTGGAAGCGCCAGACTTGTTATAAGGGATGTCCATAAGGTTAGGAGGTCAAGGACGAACTCGAAGCGCGTCATTGGCTGCCAGCGTAGATCTCTCTCTGGGCGCTCTCGCTCGGGATCTTCCGGACCAGAAAACCGCTCTCCTCGCTGTGTCGCTCTTTCTTCTTCAACACTCTCTTCATCGTTCCCGTTGTCGACGTCCACATCTACCTTTGTCCTCGGCAATGGCCAGCTTGCGCCCTATCAAAAAGGCGGTAACCCTGCCGCCTACCGTCCGCTCGCTGCCCTCTGGTGTGCCTTCTGCGTTGCACGTCAGCTTTTCGTCCCGTGCCCCTTCCGATGGTCATGACCACGGCCATGGACCTACTTCAAGGTCGGATGATCCTGCGCCTTGGGCGAAGAAAACCTTCCGTTCAAACTCAGGACTGGTTTCCAAGTCTTTTACTACTGGTGAGCTACGAAGTCATGTTGTTTATGCCGGTTTCTAGTTCTGACGTGCGGCGGTTCGTTTCCAAAGTCTCTCCAACCAGCTCTTTTACTCCTCGCCTTCTTCACACCTCTGCTCCCCTTAAGGACGCCCCCCAAGTCCCAGATTTCTCTCATTATCAGGCAAAACCAGAGACGAATCGCGCCTTGTCCTACTTCATGGTCGGCTCCTTCGGTCTTCTCAGTGCAAGCGCTGCAAAGTCATCCGTTACCGAGTTCCTCGGCACCATGAGCGCGTCCGCCGACGTCTTAGCCTTAGCAAAGGTTGAGGTCGAGCTCGGCAGCATTCCGGAGGGCAAGAACGTCATCATCAAATGGCGAGGCAAGCCTGTCTTCATCCGTCACCGTACGCAGTCCGAGATCGACGAGGCTCGTGCAGAGGATTGGAAAGTGTTCCGCGACCCGGAGAGCGACGACACCAGGACGAAAAGGCCTGAATGGCTGGTTATGCTTGGTATTTGCACACACCTTGGCTGTGTTCCTATCGGTGAGGCTGGTGATTATGGAGGCTGGTTCTGCCCTTGCCACGGATCTCACTACGACATCTGTACGTGCGAATTATACCCTGAACATTTATTTTTCTTAATTCTTTTTCTCTTTCCCTACATAGCCGGTCGCGTCAGAAAAGGACCTGCGCCTGTAAGTTCCTTCACGTTGCATCCTTTCGACGACTTCTGATTTTGTGTATTAGCTGAACCTCGAAGTACCGCAATACGAGTTCAACGATGCGGAGGGCAAGCTTGTCATTGGATAGATAGTTGAGCTAACTTATCATGCATGTGGCCGATAGATTCAATATTATTGGGTCCTAGAAGTCCTAGAGTACAATTTAACTTGTTTATCAGTGCAACGTAAGTTTTAGTATTGACACCTGCTGAAGATTTCTTGAGCGTCCGGTTATGAATATGAAGCTCGCACAACGCCTCAAGATCATAATCGAAATGAAACTATTGCGTCGTGTCAAAATTGAGCTGAAACTCAAGAGTGACGGTCGGTACAACGATCACGGATCCATTCATGTGGCCCGTATTTGGGTACCACTGAACTCATTGACGTCATGTAAACCTACCTGTCTGATTAACTTGCTCTGCGGATTATCAGCTAGACATCAACGATGAAGGTCAAAGCAATGTACTGTCTCTCTGAAAAGAATCAAAGGGACAAGAGTGAAAGGGAAGGAGCAAACAGCAGCCCGCTGGGACTCAGCGTGTCGAATAAACGAAGAGCGTCGATCAGTGTATATTATATAAGCACCTCTCGCCTTTTCGAATTTGGACTTCGTCGCGTCGTACGTCTTGCACAACTCTTTCCTCGGCGCTCTCGTTGTCTGCGCTTACCGTTCACCATGTCCTTCTGCTGTGCTTTGTCAGGCGAGCCGCCTCAAGATCCTGTTGTATCTACCAAAAGTGGACACGTCTACGAGCGTCGTCTCATCTTGAAATACGTGACTGACAACGGGACGGACCCCATTACCGGTGACAAGCTTGAGGAAACCGACCTCGTCTCCATAAAAGCCAGTGAGTTCCACGTATACCCGGATATATTTTTTTAAAAAAAAAAAGAGTTGCTAGATGCTAACTGAGACTGCTAGGTCCAAAGACGGCACCGCCTCGTCCTCCGCAGCTAACGTCTGTTCCCGCCCTTCTTCATTCGCTTCAGAACGAGTGGGACGCGCTTGTGCTTGAGACGTACTCGCTCAAGCAGCAATACAACTCTGTCCGGCAACAGCTGTCGCATGCATTGTATGCACAAGATTCTGCGACGCGTGTAGTAGCGAGACTTATCAAGGAGAGGGATGCGGCCAGAGAGTACGTGATTTTTTCAACCAATTTTGTCTTCTTTTTCTAATCGTTTTACAGAGCGCTTGCGAACGTCCAGGCATCCATTGGGATTACTCCTACAGGAACTTCTGGAGGCGACGTCGAGATGGGTGATCAAGCCGGAGCAGAAGGTTCCTCAGGTCTCCCCAAGGAAGCCGTTGCGCAGATTGACGAAACGGCGACCGCCCTCTCTGCAACTCGGCGGAAGCGTAAACCTGCCCCTGGACATGCAACGCCCAAGCAAGTTCAGTCCTTCGTTTCGACGCATACCGTTCCCTCCTTGCATTCGGCCTCGCCCGCTGGCATCACATCGTTGGCTCTTTCAAAGCTAAACCCGAACGTCTTCGTGACAGGAGGGAACGACAAGATTGTACAGGTATACGACCGTAAAGAGGACAAAGTCCTCGCAAGTCTCAAGGGGCATACCAAGAGTGTTGCCCAAGTAGCTCTCCGCGAGGGTAATGCCGAAGGAACACCCACACTTGTGCTATCCGCAGCTGCTGACAAAACTGCGCGCATCTGGGCTCATGACAGCGCTTCGGGAGACTATGTCCCGCGCGCGACAATCAAAGAGCACAAGGGCGAATTAACCGGCCTTTTCGTTCACCCCACCTCTACACTCATGGGCGTTTGCTCGCTCGACAGCACCTACTCTATTCATGACCTCAACACATTCACTGCCTTGTGGAAAAGCCCGATGAACGAGGAAGCGTTTTCATCGACTGCCATTCATCCTGATGGAACTCTTGTTGGGTTTGGGACTGTCAACTCTGCGATTCAGATATTCGATATTCGAAGCGGAGACCTTGCCGCAACCCTGCGGCCAGAGGGCTCGTCGTTCCCAATCAATACTTTATCATTCTCGGAAAATGGATATCACCTCATTGCGCCTGGTCCATCTTCGACTGTCGTCGTATGGGATCTACGTAAACAGGCTCAGACGACTTCCATCGATCTTGGGGAAGGGTTCAAGCTGAAAAAGGTAGCTTACGATTCTTCAGCACAGTACTTCGGCGTTGCAGGTAGTGAAGGAGGTAGGATCTACGCACAAAAGAAGTGGGAGGAATTAAACAGGTTTGAGGAAGGGGGTGAAATGTCGGATATCGCATTTGGAGAATTGGGTCAGGAAGTTTGGGGTGTAACTGGTCGTGAGGTCCGAGTCTGGGGTCAACCTCAGTAAAAAGTGTCTGATATTTGCCTCTTGTCTTAATATTATCTTCTCTGCCGTGTTGAAGTACGCAAAGTATCCGCTGAGTATTTTTTTTTTCTGGGTTAAGCACCAAATCAAATTCAAGAGAGCGAAGTGAGGATGAAGGCAAGGAGACGATCCGGAAGTTTCCGCTTCCGCTTATGAAAATAAGTCGCGCACGTCGTTTCGTTTGCTCTCCCTCACGTCGTCAACCTACCTTCCGTTCATTTACCAACAACCCCCACTCACACCTATCCTCAAAAATGCTGGCGACGTCCTCCCGTATCGCCGCCTCCGCCTTCCGTGCGCAGCAGTGCCGTGCCTACTCCGCCATCGCTGGCAAATACTCCAACGCCGCCTACAACGCCGCCCTCTCCAAATCGCCCGCAACGCTCACCAAAGTCCAGTCCGAACTCGGCGCCATCGCATCCTCCGTCAACTCAGAGCCCGTTCTTGCCGCGTTCGTCGCCAACCCGCTTCTATCGACGAAGGAACGCAGCGCCGGCCTCGAGGTGCTGTACAAGGCCGGCGCGAAGGCTTCCGGTGCGAAAGAGGGCGCCGTGAGCGACGTGACGAAGAACTTGTTGGAGGTATTGAGCGAGAACGGAAGGCTTGGAGAGGTATTGGGCGTCATTGAGGCTTTTGACGAGCTTGTTGCCAAGTATAAGGGTGAATTGGAGATTGTGGTGACGAGCGCGTCGCCGCTGCCGAGGGATGCGCTGGCGAAGCTCGAGGCGAGCCTTAAGCAGAGCGAGATTGCGAAGAAGAACAAGACCGTGAAGGTTTCGAATAAAGTATGTGGATGACATCCGTCATCTTTTAAACTGTTTTGTCCGATACTCAGTTGTTTTACAGGTTAACCCGTCGGTGCTTGGCGGCCTTACTGTCGATGTCGGTGACAAGACGATCGACCTTAGCGTTGCGTCTCGAGTCTCGAAGTTGAACGCACTCCTGCAACGTGAGTCGATATACTTTCCTTTCGACGGTATTTCATACTCATGGTGTATCTGGTTTCAGAATCTGTGTAAATTATCAAACTCGGCACGATGTGCGGAATAGAGTAGTGCGATAGATCACAGCAATCAACTTCATGAATGCACCAGACACGGATTACCTTGCGTCCAAGCAAATGCCATCTGTGTAATATTTGAGAAGAGAAGTACAACCATGGAGTAAACAACCTCTCGCGAGTGTAATAGAAAAAGTGCTTTCAATGAGCTAAAAGCATCTACGAAAATGGAGCTAATAACAAATGCAATAACTGAAAGCGATATGAAAGCGTCTTCAAAACAATTATGAAACCAAAGAACAAACAAATGCTTGCAGTCATACAATTCCCCAGAAAGCAAGGTGATTGAACCAAAGTTGAGAGTATGTATATTTTGCGCGGTCATAAACATTCCTTCAGCACTTCGTGAAAAGCTTGCCTTTACAGACTTTAGCGCCGCAATGGCATGCTTGATACACAGTATCATTGTTTTGGCCCTTCTCGTCCTCGGAATCGTTATCCTATAGAACCCAACGTAAGCAGTCAGTCTTATTCGCTGAAGGTAAACATACCTCATCATCAGAACCACCCGGTCCCATGTAATTAAATGTCAGTTCATGACCGGGTTTGATATCAGAAATCGAGAAAAGGGCCAGTAATGGTTTCTCTATGTTCGCGTCATTGGTGTGGACTGCGTTGATGGCGCAATTTGGGTCACAGCTATGATTCTGTGAAGAGCGTAAGTTCGAGCATGAGGAAGATCTATTTTCGAAATCATTTAACACACCAAAAATCGCGTGAACTAGATTTCAGGAAATAATAGTCATTACGGCGATCGGAAAGGTATATAAACAAGACTCACATTTCCGACGTGAAACGCATCGACAGTGTAGGTAGACGTAGACTCCTTGAGTGGATCATCGAATGTATTCAAGTACCAAAAGTCCAGATCAAAGAGGTAAGTCTTTCCAATACGATTGTATAGACTAAAGGCACTCGTCAGTCAGCGAATATTTTAATGATTTGAAGAGCTCACAGTCCTCTTTTATGTGCCTCATCTTCGGTGAGAAGCTCTCCAGAATAAATACCAATGAAAGTGTTCTTGGGAATGAATTTTACGGCAAAAACACCTGAAGTGGTATTTAAAAAAGTAGCAATATGATGCATCTGCTTGTCACGTACCCCAGCCTTTCTTCTCGGTTTTCACGATATCCACTTGGCATTTCCGTCCACGTCCGACAACCTACATGAACGCATCGACGTTCAAAATCAGTTGCTAACACAAGTAGGATGCTCACTTACTCGATTCATGCAATCATCTGTGCACCCACACGCATCATTGCATTCAAAAATAGGTAAATCCGGGCGCTTCAAACGACCTGCTTCATCGTACGAGAATCCCATCACCTGATAATCCTTGGCATCCGGATGATCCTTGAAATAATCAAATGTGCGTCTCACGCATGCGCAAGTTTTTGAATTAGGGTTGCATTTTCCAATGCAGTTGCAACCTTTGAGAGTTTTGTATTCCGGCACTGGCACACCAATTTCATGGTAAATCCGATTCGTGTAGTAGAATTCCCATTTGGGCGTGGGCTCGTCGTCGACGTCATTTCGTACATGGATGACAGGTGCTGTTGGCTCATCGTCAAGTGTGTTGGTCAGTATCTCCGATTCGAAAATCTGCCTAATTACACCCGGATTGAGCATAGCGCACCACTCTGGGATGCTATTCACGGTATCGATGACTTCTGTCGGTATATCTTTGGACTGGTAGTATTTCATACCATGTTCTCTGTCAGGGAAGCAACGCTCGGACTCTCTAGGATAGCCTGGATTATTCTTGTTCCATTCTCTGGCGAAGCGGTCAATTTCATCGTCGCCATCGGGGATGGGCGAAGGCGACCTGGACGAGTCGCTGGAATCAGGACCTAAGGCATCCATGAAGTTAAGTGCATCGATTTCCGACGAAGCACCGCTACGAGAAGGGTGGGAAGCTGCTGAGCGAGGCCGTACTTTTATCCTCGTCGAAGAACCGCTGCTTTGGTCAAAGAAATCATCCGGTTCGTCAGATGTTATACGAACAGGTTTGCGACGCCGTTTGCCCAGAATTAAGGGTTCTTCGTCTGAGTTCTCCGACGGAGAGCCTAATCTTGTAGGCTTACGCGATTTAACTCTCGCGCGCCTCTGTGTGGCATGTACAGGATCGCTTGAGTTGTCTTCCAAGTCGAGTTGACGAAGTGGATCCGAGAGTGATGTCGTTAGAAGCCCTTTGGGCCTGACTTTACTGCCACATTTCCGAGCCACCTGAAGCCGTCAGTATTTTGCTTGTTGTGCAGGACTTATAACTTACTGGATGAATCTTCATGTGGTCTACTGATGGTCTGAGTAATGGGACAGGACGAGTGACATTACTCTCAGGATCGTCATACTCGGGTGGACTTTGTTCATCCGAACTGTCTGGAGCTGGTCGCTTCTGCGATATGGTGTCTTGCGCGCCAGATTCTGATACAGAATCTATTCGAACCGTAGCCGTAGTCGAAGACATCAAGGTCGATTCCTTTTCTTCTGTAGCTGTCGGTCTCACCATATGCACGGGTGACACAGGATTTCTCTTATTGCGCACTGTAGGTAGAATGAAAGTGGCGGGAAAGTTAGTAATCAAGGGACTTTTTCAAAAGAGTTACAATGCACTTACTGGAAGAGTTCAAGGCATTGATGCGATTGACCTCCTCCATGACTTTCCTAATTCCTTCCGCCTCAGATAAGTCATTAACATTCCTGGCCTGCGACGGTCTTTCGTGTGACATCATGCTGTCAAGAGTTGCGCTGCCAACAGCTTCCGCCCGTTCCGATGAAGGGTTCTTGTTTGATAGTGGGGAAATAGTAGCTTCTGGGCCGGGGTGTCTATGCGTAGGAGAAATTGAATCTGTTGCAGATTGATTTTCTCCGGCAAGGGAAATATCGTTCACGACAGTTCTGTCCACAATAATTTCACCTACAACAGTCTCATTCACAAATTGTTTGTCCACAACCGGCTTGTCCACGTCTGTTTTGCTTGTGACTGTCTCCTCCATAACCATCTCGTCCACAGCCTTGGCGATTGATGACACATGCACGGATGCAACCTTCTCTTCTGTGACGGCTTTGTCGTTATCGTTATGAATAGACTCTGCGCCAGTACGTGTTGTTTGTGTTTCTGTTGTAATTGGTGGTGGTGGTGTCATTAGGGTCGGGAGTGCAACGCCCCTGGATTTCGGCGACGATCGTGCTGTGTTCAAGCCGGATACAAGACCCTTGAATCCTCTGACAGGCTGAGTAGATACCAAAGCTAGTGGCGTAGCAGACCGAGCAATTCGCCCCGCTCTCCTTTCATTCGTCGAAGGGTAAAGCGCTGACTTCTGCTCAACATTTGCCTTGCCTTCCCCACTCATATCAAAGAGCGCCGCTGCTTCAGTGGACAAAGGATCCGCCTCCGCAACTCGATCTCCGGTGGGCTCTTGAGGACGTTCATGCCGTTCGGGCTCGAGAATTGCAGAGACTTCCCATTCTTCTCTCGGCGTTCCGGTATCGACAAGGCCAGTCACCTCGCTAGATGATTTAAGGACAACTGGTTGCTGCTGATCGCCTGCTTTATTTCTTAGATAGAGATTCGGGCTGCAAGGCATTGGACACTCGCCTTGATCACCGCTCCAAGTCTGTTCGGACACTTGTGCAGAACTTGAAGATCCACGCTCTTTTCCTCTACCCGCAATTTTGGCTACGCTTTGTGCAGCACGTTCGCCTATTTCTATTTGACGTTCCGTAACAACTGTCACTTTCGTTGTGACATCGACGGCGAATATCGGATTTTCAAGACCGACTGCCGCAGAAGCCTGCGACACTGGGACGACTTCATCGTCAGAATGACGCGCATTTTCGACATTGAAACTATCTCCATCGAGCATTCCAAAATCGACATCATCCACGCCAGGCGAGCCAGGAGGTACGGATAGGTCGAGTGCAACGCGCGCCGGCGCCGAGAGTGTCGGAAAGTCATCCTGACGAGCCTTGCCTTTGCCCTTGATTTTAGGACGTGGTTTACGCCTCGGCGCTGCAGTAGAAATGCTCTCTTCGTCGTCTGTCAATACGATGCTCATAGCCGTTGTTTTGGAGCTAGGGCCAGCACTTGCTTGTTGGCCTGAACGACGATTGGGTACAATGGATGACGAAGAAGGTTTTGAATTTTCGTCGTCTGACGAAGTAAGGACGATCGTTGCGTCGGACTCGTTGCCTGCCTTTCCCGGAGATGAGGTAAGGTCAATGCATTTAGAAGTGCCTAATTTTTGAGTCAACATTGTGAACAGAAAGTGACGTGGGAACAGCCTACTATGCGTTCGGTTGGCTCTTCCAACGGGCGTACTTGCCGACTTTCCAATTCGCGCAGGTTGAGAATGAGGCGGAGGGCGGAGACCGCCGGTTCGCTTTCGTAACGTCTGTTTTTGATTGTGTGGCGTCCGGTTTTCACGGTGGATGCTCGAGAAAAAACTCTCCAGAGTAGCTGGACTCCTTGAGGGTGTAGGATCATTCTGAGATGCTTGGAAACCGTCATTACTATTTCCCTTCGATACAACTGTCGCGGCGACTTACGTGGCCGCATCGGAAACGTGAGAGGCACGTCATCTAAAGTCTGACTCGAAGACGCTTTGGCGTGTCAAAACACGAGTCCTACTACTTAATAAAACGCTTAACTTACGTCCTTGGGGTGTTTCATTTGTGTCCTTTTCAGCCCTTCGCGGTTGACTTATACTCACCGGAAAGTCTTCTTCTTCACTGTCTAGATTAGGAACGGCAGCCTATTGGAGAGGATCTATTTAATTACTGCATACAACAAACTCGCGAATACTTACCTTCGATGAGGGGTTCCGGAAATACGCACTGTCACCAATACTTTTCCGCACAGGACTTTTATTTTTCTTTGAAGGAGCGTGAATCGAAGATGGTTTCCGAGTTGATATGGAGGATATGGTTGTAGATGAAGTGGCTCTCTGAGAACTGTATGAGGTAGACGTCACAATGATCATTAACCGTCGTAAGCATTACCCTTGAAGATGGTGGGGGACTATGATTAGAGTCGGAATCCGATGATATTTCGATAATAGTCTCCGGCGACTAACAATTATATTTAGTTTTGCATAAGTTGTGTTGCAATAGCTATCAGTGCATTTTAAACACGCCAAGAGTAGTAACAAACCTTATTTCTCGAGGACGAAGAAGCCTTCGCGCTGCTTCCGATGGAAGTGGCCAAAGATGTCTTCAAGCAAATCCTTTAACGAGCATTTTATTAAAGGTAGTAAAACACATACTTCACGTAAATTAGACAAAGAACTGGATATGGGCTGCTTCGACGCCGAGGTCGTGGATTTCCTTGAGCTGTTCTAATGCACACCAATAGACGCTTGAGCCTTTCTTGTAGTGGGTGCGAGTATTGGATAACGCACTGTGGGTATCGCATAAGGCTTTTTGAAGATTTTTGAAGTAGAGTTCAAGGTTCCAGGAGCTTTCATATTTGCAGAAGAGGGAGGCGCGGCCTGAGTCGCAGGCGGCGGATGCGGCTCCCGGAAAGTCGAAGATGAAGTCGCGCGCGACGTTTCTTTGCTTGCAACTGAAAGCGGAGGTTTTGCGCTTGAGCTCGTGGAGGCAATGCCTGCTCCGGTTGAAGTTCGTCTTAAAGGTAGAGGCTGTGTACTTGAGGGTGGGGGCCTTTGCGCAGGCGAAGAAACTGCTGAAAGAGACGGCGAAGAACGCGATTGCAATTCGTCCATCATATCAGTACGCGTATCATCCCCGGACGAGGTATACCCTTCCTCTTCTTCTGCCACTGTATATTTTGAAAAAAAAATAAATGTATCAGCACAACATTTCTCCCAAAAGGAAATATGTGCATAATACGACCTGCCAGTGAAGTCCAGGCTGGCAATGAAGGCTGTCGGGCAAGCCTTCCTCCACTCGACATGATTGATTGATGGGAATACGGTAACGAAGCAGGTGCTGTGCCGCAGTCCACTCCTAGGAGTCCCAAGGACGGTGGGGAGGGAGAGGAGGCAAGATTGGGCGCCTCGCATCGGGTTGAACGCGTTGACAAGTGTGTGACACTGCGCGTAAAAGGAAAGAAAACGTGACCACCCGGGGTGGAGGATGCCGAATGACGACTGTCGACGACTCGGAGTGACCAACTCACTCAGCCAGCAACCAATTCTTTCATCATCCTCATGAAAGCAAGTTGAGAGTCACAAAACGCAAGCATGCCTGCATCGGGGTCGCTACGCGATCTATACACAGAAAATCGTCCGTCTTGGACGTTTGTGCCCCCAGACTCCAAAGGAAATGCTTCCGCAGTATCCATCGCAGCTCCTCCTGACTCTTCTACAACTTACCAGTGGTCCGCACGCCCTCGCACTAATTCAATCTACGAGCTTTCTCCAGACCTTGACTTCGAGCCGAATGCTTCAAATGCAGTGGCTCTGATGAGAGCTGCTGTGGCCTCTGCGATACTTCAGTATCTCAGTGCAGCCGTCGAGAATCCTTGGGAGGTTGGCAAGACGCTGCTCCAAGTTCAATATGTGCCGAGAGATGTTGAACTGAATGAAACCCATGATATCCCTCTCGAAGCAACAGAAGAAGTACGTCGTAAACTTATCTTTGTATTATTTATTCCACATAGCTCACATTAATGTTGAAGACGAGCGACGAAGAGTCAGCAGACACAGAGGACAATTATTTTGCAGACAATGCAGACTCCATATCACGCGTGAACACTCCCAGACCGACCGACGAATATGGTTATATTATTAGACAGGACTTAAGCGACAGTGCGACACGACCAGACTGGGTACTCCCTATGGGCACCGTAGATGGGGTATGGGGTATGATCAAAGAAGTTGGCCGCTGGAAGCCAGAGGGTTGGATCGCATTATGGAAGGGTTAGTACATTTTGCATTTGATTCTGGTGATGCTTGAAAATGAATCTCTGATCTCTTTCTTTCTTTTTTGTAGGAACGGCAACAGGGTGTATGAAGGCCTTCCTTGAATCATCGTTACAGCCCGTTATCCATTCGATTCTCGCGCACATCTTCGCAACAATATTCACCTCACCCTCAACCAACGCATTCTCTCGTTCACACCCCCTCCTTCTCCCCGTCGCATCACACCTCGCAACCGGCTTCCTCCTCTCCCCCCTCGACCTCATCCGGACCCGCCTCATCGTCCAAACGTCCTCCCCTCGTCACCGTCGCTACACCGGCCCTTTCGACGCTCTCAACAAGATCCTCTTCCACGAAGGCGGCTTCAAATCTCTCTACCTTCACCCACAGATCCTATACCCGACCATTCTCGACTGCACGCTCACACCCCTCGTCGCAGCCACTACACCTGCCTTCACTGCGCGCCTCCTGTCACGGCTTATCGGCACGCCCGTCCACGAGGACACCCATCCGGTTCTTTGGGCCGCCTCACAGCTCGGCGGGGCCTGTTTGGGTTTGCTCGTCACGCTTCCAGTGGAAACTGTACGTCGGAGACTTCAAGTGCAGACAAGAGGGGGCGAGCCGGCGTTACCTGCTTGTGTTGAGACGCGTAGGAGGCCGTATGTCGGCGTCGTCGATGCGTTGTACTCTATTCTTGTTGAGGAAAGGTCTGACTTGCCGATCCGCACGAGGCGTAAGCGACGCGCGTCGAAAGCGCCAGTAAAGGAGGGTGCAGAGGACAAAGAATGTCTGGAACGCGAAACTTGGTTGAAGCATACTGGGATCGGGCAATTATATCGTGGACTTGGGATGCGCGTCAGTGCGAGCGTCATCATCTTCATGTAAGTTGCCTGAAATTACCTCGATAGCTTGATTGACTAACCCGTACATCTAGGTTATCTCTTTTCACTTCAGATTCAAATGAAGGCGGTGGTTGGACAGAATTATGACAGGACAAGGCTTGGAATGTGTGGGAAATAATCTAATCCCAGCTCTATAATAGTAGGGGTTGTTTTAAAGTCGAGTTCATATAATCCATTTGAAGAAAAAAAGGAAAGAAGGCGTCGCGAAATAAAGGAACGTAAACCCCAAATATAGTCTATTATACAACAACGATAAACATTCACATTCTGTTCAGTGTTCTCAGCAATTGCATAGAAAGTTTGTCCGGAATTTTGAAGTGTACTTTTATGATATGCACGAGGGAAGACTCAAGGGACATTCGACCTCTTATGCAAGGAGCCACCAAGTTCCAAAGCCCAGGCCGATCAAAATCCAAATCGCGCGCAGCACTAGGACGACTATAAGCGCCTTACGCACGGCAGCGTAGAATTGATTGACGGCTGTTCCGATCCAGTTGATCCTAAAGCGCCTAAGTAAATCGGGATCTTTCAGAACGAATAGAAATGAGCCTACCTCCTATCATGAGCACCACCGGTCTTCATACTAATCTCCCATCCACGCAGAACTTCGCGATAACGCTTCCCGAACACCCAGATCCAGAAGTTGACATCCGGATACGAAAATCGCGGGAACACAGATCTATTGAGAAGAAGCATATGGAAAAAGAAGAAAGTCAGCCCAGAACAAGCGGGGAACGGAAGGCAGATGCGGAATGGAACGCAAACTCTAAAGTAAGACATGGGGAAAATAGGACCACTCACGTCATACTTGGGGCAATGCTCGTCCCCAATCCCGTTACATCGTCTTGGGGGTAGTCCTCTGCAAAGGGTCTAGACGGGTACATGTATGCTATGAAGTCCAGCGTCATGCCCAATGAGAGGCCCCAAAGTTTGAGCGTCTCATGAGATCCTAGCCTTTCCAGCGCTTCATTCCGTTCAAATCCAGATTTTTCATCCTGAGGGACAGGCTGAGACGCACAAGAATCCAACAATATAGCGTTGAATTGCATACTCCCAAGGAGCATGCGAACTACAAGGCGCAATACTGTAGAATGCTTTGGTGTCAGGCGTGAAGCAACATCGACAGTAACCGTCGTCCATCGGCGAGCACCCGACGGATCAATCGTACGCCCAAGTGATTTTGTTACGGTTGAAGCGACGAGGGAGGAAATTGGAACCCAGTGAAGATGAGTACCAGGCGTCGGGTCGGGATTGGGTGTATTCGGGATGACTTGCAGGAATACTGAAATTTTCAAATGCAAAATATTCAGACATTGTAAAAACGCGGTTGAACGGTGAGGAGGGAAAACGAACCGAATGGAGAAAGGATCATGAGAAGGCGCTTCCCCAACGAAGTGGTAATTTCTCTGTCGTCCAGCTGACCGATGAGCATGAAATCTTTTTCGGCCAGGTCGATCCCAATTTCTTCCCAGGTCTGTCTTAACGCTAATCGAACTAAGTTGAGCGCATGTTCAGAGTCATGAGCGACAAGACTGTACCGGTGTAGAGTCCGCCCTCATCCCCTTCTTCTGTCCTGCCTCCAGGGAAAGCAACATGCGCATCCTCCGTGTTGCGCGGTGTATTTTGGGAGACACTTCTCTCAATTTGAGGTGCTTCTCTCCTGAGAAAGAGTATTTCTGTTCTCACGCCCGGTTCATTCACCCAGTCTAGGGCGAAAAACTCTGACAGAGATTCAGGACGTTGAGGAGCGCTAGAAGAAGATGCAGTTCCAGGAGCGGGTACCACACGAATGATGAGCGCAACTGCTGCGCGGCGAGGTTCTGGGCGTCATGGGTCAGCTAAAGTATGATATTGAGCTTCATGAGCATGGAATGAACTAACGAGTTTTGGGGGAAGCTATAATACGTGGCGGTGTGGATCTAATTTTATGGAGAGCAGTAGACAATGCCGCCACAACGTTCGGTGCTATGTATTATTTTTGTTAGCGACAGTGCTCAAATGAAGGCAGTCTAGGATGGAACCTACAGTCGGACATGATGATTGTGGCAGAAGACAGACCTTAAACTTGGTTGACTGGCACGCGCGTGTGGGGTTCGTTCGGGTTCTTCCTCATCTTTCCCACGCTCAACTTGTTTCTTCTTTCTCTTTTTCTTTTTCTCTCCCATTGCTTATACTATGCACCAGCCCAATCCTTAAATTACTAGTGCTCACAAGCATTCCACAATACTTCAATAAGCGCACTTTATACGATATTAATCTGAAGCTTTAGTAATAGTTGTACTGTGTACGTGTAACTTGGAGAAATGTGCCATGGCTGTTTGAAGTGGGCTCCTTTACTACTGCTGAGCTAAGCTTTCGCTTTGAAGATGATTCTTCTTTTATACGGATTCCCGACAGTTCTGGAGCTGTGAAACGCCCGGTCTCAATGTCTGGCAGTAGTTTATGCTGGAACTCAGCGAGGTAAACGCTTAATCAGATGAGTTGTCCGTCTATTTCCTCATAAGGCAATGACTCAGTAAAGGATACGCGTCATTCCTCACTCACCAAATGTAAAGTAGGACGCGCATGCGCATCTCTCCGTCCAACCTCGTACCGTCAATCCGCAGCAACCATGGCAAGCAACACAAATTTTCTCTTGTAAACCGTCGCTTCTGACATATTATAATGCATAGATTATTCGTATTCGAACCAAAGAACGGATGTTTCGCTATAACGTGGAACCCACAGATGATTTCTCCGAGCTCGTCAAAAAAGCGCGTAACTACATGCATGTACTCGGTCGCCTTATCAAACTGACCCTTAAAACAGATCTCAGGGGATGTCAAAGTAGATCCCAAGACTTTTGTCTTCTCAGACGGACAGAACAAGAAAGCTGTCCATAGACTGGTCGGCAAGTCCATACAGAAGCAAGGTCTCAAGTACGCTACTCTATCATCGGTATGTTTGGACATTTACTAACGTGACCCGTACTTCGCTAGCCATGGGGATGTGTTACTCCTTACATATGAAGACGCAGCCGACACTTCCGACCCGCTGGAGTCTACTGCACCTTCGACATCTGGAGGGCATACTAGTACAGCACCTACTGGGCCACGTCCAGGCGCGCCACAACGACCATGGGAGCTTGTGAAGGAAGACCCGGTGGACGAATACTGGCGCAAACAAGATGGAAAAATTCCACGAAATCGTGACATGCACTTCTGCAAGCACGGTCTCAATGCAATGTGCGACTACTGTATGCCTCTTGAGCCCTATGATCAAACATACCACGTCGAACGGAACATCAAGCACTTATCATATCACGCATACCTCCAAAAAGTGTCGCCCCCTAAATCAAACTCGACATCCACGTCATTACCGCCCCTTGAACCCCTCGACTTCAAAGTCAAAGCTCCCTGCCCGCAAGCCAAGCACGCACCATGGCCAGAAGGTATCTGTTCATCATGTCAACCATCGGCAATTACTTTACAACCACAGCCCTTTCGCATGGTGGACCATTTGGAATTTTCATCGCATCACATTGTGGATCGTTTCTTGGATGCTTGGCGAATGACAGGCGTACAGCGATTCGGTTGGTTAATAGGGCACTACGAGCCGTACGACAAAGTACCTATGGGCGTCAAAGCGGTCGTCGAAGCCATTCACGAACCGCCTCAAGAAGGCGAACTTGACGGGTTTACGCTAGGTTTACCATGGCAAGATGAGAATTGGGTTCGGCAACTAGCAGCTTCCTCCGCAACACCGTTGACTTTTGTCGGGTTCATCTTTACGGATCTAGAACCTTCAGAGGAGGATAGAACAAGGAACGTCTATAAGCGGCATCCGCAGTCATTTTCTGTTTCGTCACTAGAGGCTATATTTGCAGCTACACTCCAACTTCAGAATCCTACTCCCTCTCGCTCTTCTACGACAGGAAAGTTCTCATCACGATTCGTAACTGCGATTGCGACTGCGACAGAAGAAGGTGGAGTCGATATCAACGCTTACCAAGTCTCTGAACAGGCCTGTGCGATGGTTGACGCCGATATGATCGAAGCAAGTGTTGAACCTGGAATTGTGCGAATGAAGGAAGAAGACCGGACAGGGGATTCGGCCCGTTATATCCCAGATGTTTTCTTCAGATACAAAAACGAGTACCGGCTCGATGTGCAGAAAAGTGCGAAACCTTGCTTCCCTGTCGAGTACTTGCTTGTAATGGTGAGCTATAGCACGACTAATGGACGAATCTTGTGCTGTACTAACATGTCTTTAGGTCACTCACGGTTTCCCCCAGAATCCTTTGCCAGTATTCCGATCCACAAAGTTCGCGATTGAGAACAGACCCGGCATGGAGGACCAAGATGTTCAAAAAGTATTCAGGGACTTAATCCAGTTGAGAGCACCAGAGCTTTCCAGAGATCCCGCCTATGCTCAGAAAGAGCAAGCGGCCTTCCGACAGTTGATGGATTATCTTAGCGATTGGCATCTTGTTGTTTTCCTACGGACTACTGGTTTTATATCCGATGTTTGTCTTCTTGGGGTACCGTGTATTTTCTCCTCTTACTGATTTTTGCAACAGGATGATATGAAACTTGTCGTACGCGCTGCTTCGTCAGCGAGCTCAGGAGATGCTCAAATTTACTTTGAGCTTTTCAAGACCCAAAGCTGGGAAACCTTGATGACGTTCGCTCAAGAAAGTGGTGGTAAGTGCTTCAGAGTCGCTCGCGATATCTCATTCTTCGGTGGCTAATACTTTGCCTTATCAGCCGCTGCCGACACCGCTCCAGCTCCAGATTCCGCGGCTATGGACATGGATGATCTGCCACAAGATATCAAAGATCAGATCGCTGCAATGGATGCTCAAGATGCACAAACCCAGGGCATGGACGCAAGCCCTGCGGCAGGCTCGAGTGCGAGCGCTAACATCCGCGTATGCCCTCATTGCACGTTCGAAAATAGTCATGGCGGATCGGATTGTGAGGTGTGCGGGCTTCCTTTAGGGTAGCGAGATTATGATGGGCTGCGAGCTTCTTGCATGTAAATTAGTACCATCCACATTCATAACGAAGCGGGAATAATGCAAGGAAGCATGTCAATAACCATGAGCGTGAGAATTCAAAGTTAGAGTTTCGGAAAGATAAACTAATTTGGAATTTCTCGACCGGCTTGTCATGTGATTTGCCAGTCGAATTCCGAATTGATTAGGCTTTTCAAAGCCTATGTCCGTCTTGAGCTCATTCTTAATCAACAAGAGTCATCTGGTAGCTTTCTGGTGCTCTATCTCAGTTACTTGCCCACGCCTGGAGCTTCTTATCAATGCTAGATCATAGACCAGGACTAGTGGGGATAAACGCTTGTAGTCGCGATCCTTGTGAGAGTTTGCGAGCGATGTCACCATCGTTGCGAATCACCCAAATTTCAATATTCTCTGCAATCCCCTCCCTAACTGGTGTACCAACTTTTGCATAACCCGGTGCTCAACTGACAACACTCGAAGCCCAAATGGCGTGCGGGCTTCTCCCAAATACGAACGTTTCGACCTCATGTCCTCCTGGTGTTCAATCCTTCTTGATCACTTGTCGTGCGACCTACGCAGGCTAACGCGTCCGTTTGTCTATTGATTCCAATTTTCTTTCTATCGGCACATCAGCGCACTCTTATGGACTCAGGTTACCGTGACTTTAACTTGAATGCAGCACCATCAACATCAGCTTCTGGAGCTGCTGGTATGCTGCCGAGTGATATTTCAGGCTTGGACATCGCTTACGCCCTTACACCTGCTGAAGAAAGAGCAGTAGCGTCCTCCGTCTCGCAGGAACTTGATTATTGGGAGAAACTGGTCTTCTCGTTTGACATGGACCGAGAGAACCCGCAGCAGAATCCGGCGGCTAACGATAGGGATGGATCGAAGACCACTCCGAATCCGGAGGAACGAGCTAGTCGACAGAGGGAACGACAACAGCGGCCTTCGAATATGTCGGCAGCGTCAGGCTCTAATCCGCCAGACTTGCAGCAAGAAATGCAAATGACCTCGCAGCAATTGGACTCTTTATTTGCCTCTATGAGCGCCTCGACTCCAATCCCGCACACTTCGACTTCAAACCCGAGCCGAAACGTGAATCCAAATACCTCGACTGGCCAGCCACCGCTGGATCCATACCTTATTGCACATGCAGCTGCCTTGTCGGCTCTCGCGCAGCAACAAAGACAGCCATTTCCCGGCGCATCGAATAACGATCCAAACATGGACCAGTTCGCTCTACTTCGGGCGATGTATGCTCTGGGGAATCCAAACCAGGGAATGCAATTTGCTCCTGGATTTCCTTCGACGTCAGATCCATCAAACTCATCTGTTCTACCCAATCCCTTCCGACAAGGCCCTACAAGCTTAAGCCAACCCCATTCCCCTCCTCCGCTGTCGTTACCCTCGTGGTTGGTTCAGCCTGGCCCATCAAACGCGCCACTTGCACCTCCACCCCTCGAACAGGCGCATTCTGGGCACACGTTTCCGATGCTACCACACATTACAACATCTTTGAGCGGTTCACAGCAGCAACAGCAACAGCAACAGCAGCCCGAAGCCGGACCGTCCCAGTCGCGATCAAGGTCGCAGAGCACGACTGGAAGAGGACAACAAACGCAGAGTCAGTCTCAGCCACAAACGCCGTTGTCGGCGTTGGACGATGCTGCTATTACAGAGGATAAGCGCCGTAGGAATACGGCTGCGTCAGGTATGGCATATTCTTTTGGAACTATGACTATACCCCGCAAACAACTCACCCGAGTCTTAAACTTCCTCCCCTTTTCCTCTTCCCAAACTCTACCTACTTTTCCTTAAATCTCTAAAAAAAATTATATTGACTAACTTTTGTCAACTCCCCCCTCCTCCCAATCGATCCACACAAATCAACAGCGCGCTTCAGAATAAAAAAGAAACATAAAACGATCGCCCTCGAACGTACAGTCGTCGAGCTCGAAGGTCGCGCAGACTCGCTCGAGAAAGAAGCGGTTGAGCTCCGACGCGAGAATGGGTGGTTGAAGGAGATGTTGGTGTTAAAAGGACGGAGTGTACGTGCTGCGAGGGAAGGGAACGCTGAGGCGTCGGGGTCAGGATCTCGGGCAGCAGGAGGGTCTAGTAGTATGGGGTCTGTGGAGATAGGTGGAGGCGGAGAGAAAGGGGAGGAGGAAGAGGAAGAAGAGGAGTCTGGTGAAGACGGGGGAGGTGAGGAGGGGGAGGAAGATCAGATTGGGGAAGAGACGTGATGTTTGCATAGGCTCTTGAGATCTTTTATTTAGCCCATTGATCTTTTTTTTTTTTGAATATTTAAGTAACTGCAGGATATGTTACGCTTTCTTTAAATATTTTAGTTCTTCTCTAATTTTCGACTCCGGGCCAAGGGTCGTCGTTAGAAAGAAAGGAGCAAAGTCAAATTTGAATATACAACCATAGTTCAAACTACGCTTAAAAAACTACAAACACAATAATTTGGAACACTTCGAGTTTCGTAAAGCTAGAGCCAATCGAATAGACTCAAAGCTGGTTTATCATTCCTTATCCATAGGCTAGCTACCTGACTACAACTTTACAGCTCAAGACCATCCCAGGCCGCGATAGGCCTTTCCGCCTGAGGAGTAATCCTCGCACCATGACGGCGCTCTGTGTCCAAACCCTTGCCATAATCAGCAATAGCGCTCTGTATTGTTGAAGTTGTTAGTACCCTTTCATTCGAACAGGAGGGCGCGCGCACGCGTATACTGTACTTACATGAGCCGTGATACGATTGTCCCACAGAACGACCGTGTTCGGCGACCAATGGACGCGCGCCTGTAAATCGCCCGAAGCTGCCATGTGGTTATAGATGAGGTTAAGGATCGTATCTGAGAAATTAGGAATCGCGCGTATTGATATTAGCAATGGGGAATGTACGGTTGACGATGGGAAATGTATGAACTCTACCTGACTCTTCCTTCTTCAGGCCAACAATACGCCTCGTGAATTGTTTGTTCACGTATAAAGCTTCTTCACCTGTGACCGGGTGCCGACGGACCAGAGGGTGAACATGTTCGACGGGCTCACGGCGGACTATACCTCCTCGGTGTCCCGAACGCGAGAATTCCGCTTGCTCCACGCCCGAATGGACAGCCTTGAGCGTCTTCAAGAAGGCTACAAACGTGGGAGACAGCCTCTTGAGCGTAGAAACTTGGCTTGTGAAAAGAGTGTCGCCCCCTGTGCGAGGCTGGGAGAGGAGGAAGAAGGTGGTGATGCCCGGTGGTTGGAGCTCGTATGAGACGTCGCTGTGCCATCCGGTAGTGGTTATGCTTTCTTCGCGCTCAAAGTTGAAGGTGGAGTTGGCATCGCTATGGAATCGGGGAAGGCGATGTGAGATCGCTGAATACGGCTTGGACAAAAAGGAAAGTGACCGACCGATAAACCAAATGGAGCTCGGGATAGTTTGCAGGATGACCAGATGTTGGGTGGATGTGGAGACTGACAGATTCATAGCATCATACGTCAGGCTCAACGATAATCATACAAAGACGTAAAGAAACGTACCGTCCGAAATGTCTTCCCCATTCCAAGTAAAAGTCAGGTCCCCGGTTAATAAAATCTTCCTGATCTCTGAAGACCACCAAACCTCGACGGGAGACCTGTTCTCGAAATCAAGATCAACAATTAAGGTAATTTAATGTCATGTCATGGGTACTGGCGACTGTAGTGACTGACCTCTAGGGAGAGCTGATCTCGTTCATTGGGAGACAAGTTGGCCAGGTTAACTCCGTGAATTTCGGATCCTAAGTTTGGTGTCAGGTCTGAAACACTTGTTGCTCCTTCTAAGAACGACCGGGGATTGGCATGAGTCAAGGCACGGTGACCAGGGTCGACATGTTCGTAGGGTTCCAAAGGTGGATATGTGTCAGGAGTGAAGACTGGGAGAAGATTTGAGTAACGGTAAGGTTCTTCGGCCTTTTTCTCTTCCTGGACCGTCTCAGAAGCCTCTGTGTACTTGGTCACAGCCGACGCTGCAGGGCGGAGCGTGAGGGAAGCGATAACGCGAGTGAGGGTCTCTGTAGCCATGATGATGAGAGTTCAAAATCCCAAAAAGTCCCCAGATCACAGCGCTATGTATGCGATGCTATATACTGGCAATCGGCATAACCATTGCCTCTCTCAATTCGACACAGTGTGCAAGAAACGCGCCATTGCGCGACCCCATGACGCCTTGAGAGTTTGAAGACGTGCGAGAACGATATACAGTTGTCGAGCGGACCGGGGTAAACTAAATGCATGTGGATAGAGTGGATGCCGAGCCAGACTCTAATAATATTCAGCAGCAGCAGTAGCCGCCACTGAGCCGACGGGAAACATGGGAGTCGGAGTCGGGAATCGATGAGCTGAATGTGGAAGTTGTGGGTCCAATGATAAGGAGATGTTTACGTGTGTAAAAAGCGGTGCAAAGCGTCGATCACTTTGTCATCCATTAATTTCCCACACGTCACTCTGTAGACTCCGGAGTCTACCTAAGTACCTTTCACTTCCTACCAGTGCCACTGATGCCCGACCGGTACGAACTAGGACGATCAAAGAACAACTTCAGTTTGATCCATAATTCCAAACAACTTCTTAGATGCATGCGAGTCTTTTCTTCCCCAAACTTCGATGTGTATGTCTCATTGCTTAGCTAAGTCCGCGCGTGACATCTCCTCAACCGCTTTTGGACGCGACAAAAGAAAACGGTCGACTCAACCTTTTGGCTCCGTGAAATGAACTCTCGCTCTCCATTAGCAAGGCGCTCCTCATA
The DNA here is from genome assembly GCA_019400425.1 of Hymenochaete sp. R1. NCBI lineage: Eukaryota > Fungi > Basidiomycota > Agaricomycetes > Hymenochaetales > Hymenochaetaceae > Hymenochaete > Hymenochaete sp. R1. The sequence continues at coordinate 51,549 of JAFREE010000040.1, forward strand.
TCGGCTCTGGACTAAACTTTGCGGACCTTTGCTCTTGTTCGCAGCAGGTGCCTGCGATCCTGTACATGCCCTGGTGCGAGGGATGGAGGAATGCGTTCGAGACCTTACAACCGAGACAGTAGAGACAAGCTTGAGCATTCCAATGAAGGTCAAGGATGTAGAAGGAGGTCGGTCTCGGAGCTTTTCTTTGTTGACTTCTTCTTGCGCAGGCAGCAGATGAGGAACCCAGCCAAAGACCGCGGATGCGCATCCGGACCCGCCGATCATACAGATAACTCATTTCACTCATGTCTTATTGTTCTTGTCTCTCTCTCCCTCTGGTCGTCCATGTCTCTCCATTTCACGACCTCTGGTTCCATACTTCTCTCCGCACCTACAGCGATGTTAAAATACTGCTTTCTAGATCATACGTCCTATCCTTCTCTTCCCATCCATCATCTCTCCCATCTCCCCCCGTCCTTTGCCATCAACCTTTCCCTAAACAGCGATGGATAGCAAGTCGGACATCCCAGACTATGTCGCTTCAACAGTTCGGAGGAGGAAGGTCAAGACCGATCCTGATGTCCCGGAAGACGTGGCAGTCGCCCTCCTGCATTTGAACGATCCCAACTGGAATTACAGCGACGATGTATCGGATACAGCTTCTTTCGATGCACCAAGCTTTACAACAGAGGATCAGCGAACGCCTCCGCCCAAGTTCTCCAGTAGCTTTGAGATGCCTCGCATGTCAAAGTCGTCCAAAGCAGAATCGTCGTTTGACTACGATTCGGAGAGGAATAGTGGGTCCCAGTTTCACTTTGGGTCAGCGGAAGCAGCCGATTACGAAGAGTACGTCTCATTCCAGTATATTGAAATCCCAATCTCAATTGAAAACATCAACAACAGTGAATCACCGTATGCAGAAGTGCGAGCAGCAGTATCAAACACGGACGACCCAGACATGCCCGTAAATACGTTTAGGATGTGGTTCATTGGGTTCATCGCGACTTTGGTCGTTTCGGGCGTGAACCAAGTCTTCTCCATGCGATGTGAGTCGAGGGAAACTTATCTCACTACTTTTCGACTAAAGTATATCCTTAGACCCCTCGGTGTACGTCTCGGCACTTGTCGCGCAATTGGCTACACTGCCCCTTGGGAAGCTACTCGAGCACACACTCCCTACAACACGCTTCAGGACTTTCGGATGGACTTGGACGCTCAACCCCGGCCCGTTCAATATCAAGGAACATACCCTCATCACGGTCATGGCTAACGTCGTCGCCGGCGGTGCATATGCCACGGACGTTATCGCTACGCAGCGCATTTACTTCAATCAATCGTGGGGAACCGGATACCAGCTTCTGCTGTGTTTTTCGTCTCAGTTGATAGGCTTTGCGTTCGCCGGTGTTGTTCGGAGATTCCTTGTCTGGCCTTCTGCGATGATCTATCCGGGAGTACTCGTCAACTGTGCTCTGTTCAATACTCTTCATGGTAGCTACGGGAACAAGGACGGTTCGCGCATGTCGCGAGAGCGTTTCTTCGTACTCGCCTTTGTTGGAAGCGCCGTTTGGTATTTCTTCCCAGGGTATATCTTTACTGCGCTCTCGTTCTTCAACTGGGTTTGTTGGATTGCACCGCGTAACTCGGTCGTGAACCAACTTTTCGGGTACCAGAGTGGATTGGGAATGGGTTTTTTGACGTTTGATTGGAGTATGATCTCGTACATCGGAAGCCCGCTTGTAATTCCTGTGAGTATTCATTTAAATTCTTTATTTTTCTTCGTTTTATTGACATGCTTCAAGTGGTGGGCGCAAGTCAATGTAATCTCGGGCTTCCTAGTCGTTATGTGGTTCATCGCGCCCGTTCTCTATTGTGGGTCCACTTAAACCTAATGTCTATTGAATTTATCGGCTTATTATTTGCTTTCAGACACAAACGTTTTCTACTCAAAGTACCTGCCCATATCTTCCTCCGGTACTTACGATAACACGGGACAACGCTACGATCCAATTGCAGTCATTCAGGATGGACAATTTAATCTCGATCTGTACAAGGCATATTCGCCTTTGTTCATGTCTATCACATACGTTCTGTCGTACGGCGTAACATTTGCTGCATTCACAGCTGTCGTCGTACATACATACTGTGAGCAACTGTTAATCGTTTTCGTCAATCAGCCATCTAATGAGTTTGTAGTATGGTACCGTCGCGATATTGTGATTCAGATCAGGAAATCCCTGAAAGACAACCGCGACGTGCACAGTAGACTCATGGCCGCTTATCCCGAAGTTCCCCATTACTGGTACATCTCTCTCGGAGTAGTCGCATTTGCTATGTCCATTGGCGCAGTGCGGGGATGGGACACGAAACTGCCTGTGTGGGGTCTTATTGTCGCGTTGATTATTTCAATCGTCTTCATCGTCCCAGCCGGCATCATCCGCGCAATCACGAACCAAACCATTGCGACTCAAATCCTTGGCGAACTTGTGGTCGGATACGTTCTACCGGGACGCCCTGTTGCGATGATGATCTTCAAGACGTTCTCGTTCATTACGATGAGCCAGGCCTTGAATTTCGTCTCCGATCTCAAGCTCGGCCATTACATGAAAATCCCCCCACGTACGATGTTCATCGCCCAGGTTGTCGCTACGATCGAGTGCGTAGTCGTTGTCGTCTTCGTGCAACAATGGATGTTCGCGAACATTCCGGACATGTGCTCTGACGTTCAGCCACACTTCTTTACGTGCCCGAGCACCTCGACGTTCGCTTCTGCTGCGGTTATCTGGGGTGGTATCGGCCCTGCCCGACTTTTCAGCAAAGGCGGATTATATTACCCCATGGTCTACTTCTTCCTTATTGGAGCGCTCCTCCCGATTCCTTTCTACTACCTGGCCAAGCGCAAGCCTCTTTCCTTTTGGCGATATGTCAACGTTCCAGTCATGCTCTCCGGTCTGTCGGTCATGCCTCCAGCGACCGGTATCAACTTTTCATCCTGGTTCATGTTTGGTGGCATCTTCCAGTTCTTCATGAGGCGGAGACACTTCCGAGTATGTCAAATGTTTCTTGGTATAAATCTGCATGTCTTAACTGACCGGATTTGTGTAGTGGTGGACCCGTTACAACTACATCCTTTCTGCTGCGCTCGATGCCGGAGTCGCAATCAGCCTTATCATTATCTTTTTCGCGCTGCAATACCCGAAAGGCGGTATTGAAATAAATTGGTGGGGAAACAGCATATGGCAGAGGAACGACGACTTTGACGGAACCCCTGGATTGGTCTTGACGGATGGTCAGACTTTTGGCCCTTCGACGTGGTCTTGACGCGTTTTTCTTTCTCCTTCCTTTTATTGTATCTGAGACTTCGATGAGCATACGTCCCCATATTTTCTGTTCTCTGGGGGAAAAAACCCACACATTTTTCACTCGGGAAGTTTCATGTCTAACACAATTTTTGACGATATCTTGATTATTTCGCATTCACTTATATATCGCGCACCCCCACCCCTCACCCCAAACTTTGATCTTCGTTGTAGATAGTTTATGTCGACGATTAACTGTTGTAAAAGAAATGTATAATTTATGCAAGGAAATGCCATTAACGATTTTTGTTGATTTGTATTATGTTCGCGCTCGTATGGTTCATTTCATGTGCCAAATAATACAGAGGCAGACGCGTCGCGCGTGCTTCGAAGTTCATGGAGTTTACAGAGCGTAAGCATTAATATTACGCGTAAACATTGGCAAATACCGGAACGCGCGACTGGCTTGGTTTCTTTAATCCCGTCATCGCGAACCGCTCGATTTCTCGGCTCTCCTTCATCCCCTACCCATCCTCCTTACTCTCCTCAAGCCCTACTGTACTGTAGGACATGAGCAAGTATAACGTCCTTGTTTCATGTGAGTCTAAACTCTATTATCTCTCTCTGTTTCTCTTTGGGTTGAACATTCCTTCGAAATGCAGTACGTGTATTATACACAGTGAATACCTCACCACAGTATATCCTTGCAAAGTCTACCGAGAAAATCGCGGTCTCTCCTGTGAATGAAGCGTCCAGCTCTACTTCTGTGACACGCCATGGGCGAGCATCCGTCAAAGCATGCGCTATGGCTATTTGCAGATCGAGGTACGTGTTCCACATCTTGGCAGTTTATGTGGTTGTATGACCTTGCGTGGCCCTATCATACCAGTCCCGAGTTGTCTCCAGACTCTGCAAAAGACTATTCTGTGTACATTCTCGATCCTCTGGAGGACCTCATTTCGAAGAGTCGATATGGACAATCCGGTGGCGTGGCCGTGGGCATGGGGCTCTTGTCCACCATTCTTGCAACACAGATGCATGAGAGCCCCTCAGTTACTGGAACATTCGTTGGGACAGGCAGCGAGGAGGACGATGCTCTGGAAGTTGTAATCTCTTTACGTCAAGTAAGATTCCCCATATCATTATGAAATTGATATCCTAATCTGAATCAACCCCTCAAGGTCGCGCCTCCAGCCCGCAATCTTTCCAACCAATTTTCAAGACAAAATCCATCATCAGAGCTTTCAAAGCCAATCATTAAACAAGAAGAGATATCGCGACCATTTCTTTCTGGCGGATCGCTCTCGAACTTTGACGAACGATTCTTCGCATCGTCGTCAAGTTCATCATCGCGCGTCGACAAACCGCCGAAAAAATCGAATAAGCCAACCAACCCGTCCCATTTTACACGAGCGCATTTACTTCCCACCCCATATATCGGACCGCCTAGAAAAGGTCGAGTGAGAAAAGACGAAGTACGATCCGAGCAGGTTGGATTTGAGTTTCTATCAAGGAGTACGTCAAGCAATGATAGCGGGAACGAAAGTTCGCTTTCTCTAGGACCACCGGGCAGCTCGCAAGAGACGTTAAGGAGCACTTCGGAGGATCCTCCATCGTCAATGTCATCGCAGACGGTTGCTTCTACAAATCCGGATGTGGCTTCTGCTTTATCACAGAATGCTATCATGTTAGCAGCTCTATCCGCAGTTGGAAACACAGCACCTAACAGCGCCCCGGTCGATCCCGCCCCTGCTACTACAAACAACGAATTGGTGGGAATCCTAAGGCTTTATCTCTCTCATTTAGAAGAGCAGGCGAAACAGGCTGCCAACACCGCGATGGCGACTGGTTCTTCCCAGACGTTGCAGCCCTTACACATTCATCCGGGAACGGGATGCCAGCGTACAAGCGACAATGAAAGCAATCGAGTACAGACTCAGGTATTACCGAAAGACCCGGTAATTGCGCCTTCTACAAACACGTTACCACTGGGATCAAGTCGCTTCAATTCCCGCGCTTCATTGGAAGGCGTAACTGCATTGAAAGCCGCATCATCGGACAGTACCTTGCCGATGAAAAGGAAACTTGATGAGGTCATCTCTCCAAACAACCACCAACTGAAGAGAAGCGCCTCGTCTTCATCTTTTGTCTCTCGATCTGATGGCTTCAACGGTAATTTGGGCGGCGCTAGCAGCCGCAATACCAGAGGTCCAGGTCCTTCACGGAGGGTTGGTCAGCAACAACCATTTGTCTTTCGAAAGTCGGAGGTAGGCAGGGCAGTTGCAGATGCACCTGTTCGCAAAGGACCATATGTTGTTCCCGAATGGGCGAAAAATTGTCCACCCCCTGCTCCACCTCCTAGGCCTGAAGTCCTTCCCTCATCTGACCAAAGGGACGAGAAGAAGAATGGGAAATCTAAGAAGGCGAAACCAAAGGGGCTCGAGCGACTCGGAGGTAAGGCGGCTGTCAAGCGGGACAGGGTTCCGAGTTCCAGCAAGGAAAATGTTGCGCTCCCTAAAACACCTCCGCGAAGAACCGAACCGACCTCAGCGAGTCACGAGCATACTGTATTCCGTACGCCACGTTTACCCAGGGAAACGCCAGGCAAACTCCCTATTTTTGCTCACTCTTCGCCCGCTACGAAGTCGCCCTATACTTCACTTTTTCAAGCATTCCGAACCTCGCCTTGCCGACCTAATGCTAACCGAGACGGACCTTCTGTGACCCCACGCCGCGCTGCCTCTTCGCCCATAGATAACGGATTTGGCACCTCCCTTTTCACTCCGTCGCCTGCCCTTGGTAGCTCAAAGTCAGGAACGGGCACCGTTAAAAGAAACCTATTTCCATCTGGGGATCCGCCGCCCTCGCCTTCACCGACGAAAGGTCCCAAAGCTGGGACAACGAGCATGCTTACCAGGTCTCGTTCACCGACGCCAGGTAACATGAGCGATAGTCAAGACGAATCGAATGATCCTCCGAGCTGTCTTCCTGTTGCTAGTAGTGATGACATGACGGAGTATGGCTCTGCTTCGAACCAGTCCATGTCATCCGAGTCGACCATCACGAACTTGAGTAAAATCCATGATTGGTCTGCGCTCGACCTCCCGCCGTCTTCGCCCCCTCCACCCTCAAGTCCTGCTTTGACGCCGATGCAGAACAGCGACCTTCCGCCGTCCGATGTTCCGTCCGAGATGTCAGCGGACTCTCCCGCTGTAGACTCTGACGCGAACACGCCCGCGACCGTTGAGGATCAAGCATTGTCCAGTGAGCCGGAGGACGCGAGTCTGGGCACAGGTCTCGAATACCCAGACTCTGACGCGAACGCGCTCATGACCGACTTCTTTTCTGACATTGGCTTCTCGGATGTTGAAGCAAACGGCGAAGAGAACCCTGCAGCTGCAGCTGCGTTCGATGCAATGCGGAACGGGCTCTTCAGAGAGGATTTCTCGGAGGCGTGGAACTTTCTGGATGATGTCCTCCTTCCGGGATTGGGAACGGAAGCAAATTTCGCCATGCCTACCGATGGGCTTGGTTCGCTGGCAGATTTCATGGCGAACAACACGAACGGTTTCGATACTTTTGGCGTTGGTGGTGGAGGAAATGTTTTACCCACTGGTGAAAGTGGCGAAGACCAGGCCAATGCAGCGGCGATCAATCTATCCGAACTTTTGCATGGTCATTTAGTCTGAATTTCATGTTTGATAATCTCTTCTTTCTTGCTTTCGCATTTCATGTTTTTGTTCTTGATGCACTTTACTCAGACTTTCCTTTCAATTCGCATTCGCAATTACTTCCATTGCATAATATATCAATCCACCATAAACGTGTAACGCGCAGTAGTAAATATCAACAAAGTCAAACAAAATGAGGCTGCGAGCTCAAGATCATGCTTTGCTTTTTCTGAATTCGCGCATCCGATCCTGAGTGAGAGCCAGACTAGAACCGCTCCATCGATCAACAAGATCCATCAACTTCCGCTCAAGGAACCTCATAACAGTCGCCTCTTTCTTCCACAACCTCTCCACCAATATCGGTAGAGGTCCCTCAGCAGTATTTCCCATAGGCGGCTGACCTGATGAAGACCCAATCTTCTCCGCCTTTTCCACACTTTCTGATATCTTCACTGGTGAAGCCAGCTTGGGCCGCTTGTAAGTCCTCATACGATTAGCGAGTACGACGTCCGTGAAGATGCGGTCTCCCACAACGATGAGGGCTGAGTCAGGTATGGGCGTTGGTAGGGAGGCGAAGTAGGTTCGGATAGCTCTAATGCATGAATAACTTGGTTTCATGGACTGGTGGAAAAGGACGGGAACTCCCAGGTGGTGTGAGACTGATTCGGCCTGGATTGGACTTTGAGGATGAAGGTACTCGCAGCCCAGGAATTAAGCGCACCTGAATACCTCCTGGGTCGAGATGCGTACCGGCAGAGTTGCTTACGATGAGTACGTTCTCTGTCCCAAATACTCTTCGGCATTCATCCCAGGCATCTTTGAGCTCGGGGACGAGCGTATCACGAAGCGGGACTGTCTTCAAGTTAACGTTAGAGTTGGTCCAGTACCTATTTTTTCTTGAATGAGAGACTTACCAAGCAGTTATCCTTATCGAAGACGGCGCCCCTGTAGCCTGCTCGGTGTAGAGCCGGGAAGTCGAGGCATCGGAGATCTTAACTTCGGTATGTCTTTAGTTTATGCTTAACTTGAAAACAAGCCACCGAGTACCTTTGACTATGAGCGATGGTAAAAGTATCTTAGGTTGAAAGAGGGCCTGAAAGGGCACGAGGAGGCCTGGGACATTGAGGGGCATGGCATTTGGTTCAAGAAGAAGAAAGAAACGCGGCCGCGGTGAAATGAAATGACGATGGGACCATTCTTCGGCTTACGTCGATCTTCTTCTTTGCGCCCCTTTCGTTTCACACACATTGGTCGGCGCCTCGCTTTGATTTAGCAGGTTATGTGTGGTCCAGGATGGCTTTGTCGACCCATCCACAGGCACGAATAGAAAGGATCATAACTTACTGAAGATTTTTTCCGCATTAATTATAAGACTTTTAAATAGCCACAGTAGTGAAATAGGAAAATATAGATCACGTGTCTGTTGTTTATTATTGATGTGTTTTAGGGCCACGTAAGAACGAACCTCCCTCTCGTTCGGTCTAGAGTGACGCGTCTTGCCGGTGGTGGCATTTTTCATCGTGTAAACAAGCAAAACAGCACACTCGCACACGTCGTCGTCGCCGTCCCCCGCCCCCGCCGCACACAACTCCCTCGCCCCCCTCTCCCTTGGCCTTCAGGCCTGTTCACCCATGTTATGGCTCCACGCAACCAGGCTGCTGGCAACCCTTCCCTCAGAAACCGCAACCGTGTCACGAACAAGACCAGGCTCAAAGTCATCAAGGGCAATATCGATGCCGATCCCATCGTGCTCGACGAGGACGAGGAGCGTGCCAGGGTCATCTCCACCGCCGGTGTCGACGCTGAGGATGCAAACGTACGTCGATTTCCTGCGATTGCGCGTCGCCGCCGCTGTTGTTGGCTCTGCCGTGCCCTCCTCTGATTGGCTGCGCGCGACGCTCTTGAACCGCGGTTTGGCTGACATAATACTTTCCCTTTTAGGAACATCACTTGCAAGCCGTCTTGTCTGCGGCCTCGCACAGAGCGACGGCGCTCGCTCAGAAGCTGGCGGATAAGAAGGCGGGCGAGGGATCCAACGTTACTGCCAAACCGTCTACCGCCTACATCCCAGTCCCCGATGCTGCTGGTATCGTCGACAACCACGAGGAACTTTACCCTTCCAATCGGTGGATTGAACCCTCCAGCTATGTCAAGTACTCTTACACGGTCGAGGAATGTGTACCCAGATCCATCACTGACGGGTTTACCTATGTCATGGATGAGAGGGATCTTGAATGGCTGGAGAGGAATAATCAGGAAGCCCGAGGAGAAGGCACTAGCTCACAGGCCACTGCGTCCGGTACAACGACGCGCTCGGGTGGTGGGCGGACATCGAAGGGCAAAGGCAAGGAATCGGAGGCTCCACTCCCAGTACATATCGACGAAGATGATTTCGAGCTTGTGATGGGGTTGTTTGAGAAGTTGACTCACGACAACACTCCGTTCCTTCACGTGGTAAGTCCTGAAAGGAGTTTTAAATCTCGTGACTTTATTAAAACGACATTTCAGAGCTTCCAGCAGCAACAAGGAAACTGCATCCCTCCGTTTTCTGACTACCACGATGCGCTGGCGAGCGATCTCCCAAATGCGATTTTTGCTGGTTTCATGCGTCCGTCAAATCTTCCGGCACCTTCAAGTTTGGTAAGGAGAGCGAAGGTAATATACCCACACTGGCGAGAGCGTAAGATTGAACGCGAAGGACACCGCATAATACCTATTCTCAACGTGTGTATACTTTCCGTGTCATTTTTTCCTCAGCCCGAACACTGAACTTTTTACAGTTTGACGAGTCTGATATCAAGAATGAATCGTATATCTGTTTCCGGCGCCGAGATACGAAGGCCATTCGAAAGACTCGTGCTGCTCAGATTTCTGCTGCAGAGAAACTCACACGCTTGCGAGCGGAAATTGGACAAGCCATGGAACTGGCTCGGAATGTTATGGCTCGCGAGGTTCACAAAAAGGAGGCTTATCTTGAATCGCAATCCGTATGGGAAAAGAGGCAAGCCCTCATCGATCTAAAGCGCAAGTATCCTTCCATCAGTGGCAGAGAAGAAGAGGACATTCTATTCGATAAAGAGCGTGTGAAGAAGCCGAAACCTTCAGTCGACCCAACACAGTATGTATTCACCAATGCGAAAGCCTTAATGAAACTGATTAGTTCTTTTTGTAGAAGGAATACGGTCCATATCAAGCGTGGCGCTCTCAACGATGCATCTGCATCTCCTACTCCCGTCGAGCCGCAGATGAAGCCGAAGGAGAGGTTCAGCCTCATACATTCAGAGATGGATGCTTATCTGAAGCGCATCAAGGAACAAGATCACGGTTGGGAAGACCAGGTCGATGTAAGTTGAGAGCAGCATAATGGTGGTGACGCTTATACTTACATCCACACAAGTCTGCATACCAGCAACCTCCAGTAGCTCTTGGAGATAGATTTTTCAAAGTTGTCTCCACCGAGACTCCCCCAACAGAAGGTCGCCAAAGGTCACTCTATCTGCGTCATCGCATCGGCAGAGGTGGAAGAAGGCATATCGATCGACGTCATCCGCCTTCAGTTCGCACCATGTTTGCAGATACCGAGGCTTTATATGTTAATAGTCAAAGGAAGGCGGATAATTTGGGGCCGTGGAAAGTATCTCGGTCATCGCCAATGCAAAAGGCTGATGCTGCTGAGGGCGTGGACGAATCTGATGATGTTCGTAAAGCAGCTGTGCTGGAAGACAAACGCAGGAGACTCGAAGAAAGATGGCGATTCGACTGCACTGGTGAATCCATCGGAACGGATGAAGAAGACAGAGTTTTGCTCGACGACTTCGATTCCAAGTGAGTATTTGGAGATTGGTTGCCCATAATGGATCGCTGATGATTTGCTTCACAGACATATCCGATTCCAGTCACAGCTATCAGTCGATGCTTCGGAGTTCCTTATGCCTGATCAACGTCTTTTCCTCTTCGATCCTCAGAGAGGAACGCACAACTACGTAAATCCCCTCAAGAATGTCTACGCTTTACCATCTCAGCAATTGAGAAGGGAGGGTGCTTATCAACTGAAGGGACCTACACCTATTGCGACCCAGAATCAGCCATCAACAGTTGCCCCGGCCCCGTCTGCTTCTCCGCAGAATCCTCAATCGCCCGTCAAGACAGGTCCTCCTGTCGGTATGCCCCATGTCCGTGCGCCTTCTAATGGATTGCAGAGACCGCTCAGCAGCCCGTCGGCCAACGGCCTTCCCGTTACTGCAAGCTCTCCACCGCCGAACTCCTCTGTCGTTGGAAACGTGAACGGCTCCTCTGTTTTGTCTAACCAACTGGATACTACGGCTGTGTCCAATGCAATCAACGGCGCATCGGCCAACGTTGTCAATGGCGCTATGAACGGGATGACGAACGCACCAAATGGTTTGCTCCCCGGTCAGATGAACGGTCTTACGTCTCAGCAACTCCAACTGCTCTTGCAGAAGCAGACCATGCAGAAGCATCATGCTTCGATTGCTGCGAACTTGCAGAGATCCGGACAACAGGGTCAGGCTGCGTTCAACCAGCTCAATATGAACGGAGTAACTGGAGAGAATGACCCAAACGCTGGGAACGGAAACCTCTTGGGTCCTGTCAATATTAATCTGAAGTTGCCGCCTCAGCGGGCCATGCAATTTGCCTCTGGACAACGCAATCAGAACACGCAACAGCTCATCAACGGGACGGATCTATCGGGTTTACAAGGGTTGCAAAATGTCCCCAACTTCCAACAACAACTCGCGGGCCTTGGCCTTCTTCCGAATGGTGCGAATATCAATGGACATCTATCTCCAGCGCGAAATGCCCATTCACCGCCAAACGTGCATACACAGCAATACCATTCTCTTTCTCCGATGATGGGAAACTCGACTGGTGCTCAGAACCAGCCTCCAACTCACGTCTCCCCTAATCGAAGCATGCAAACTCCCGTTCCTCATTCTCCCTCCCCGCTCCTGCAGCAGCTGCCACCCAATCTTGTTGGCAACGTTTCTTCGCAGAATCAAGGTTTCTAAGCAATTACGATGCATATGATGATTTACATGATTAGAGTAGGCATATGTTACTTGCTTTTCTTCTTTTGTTACTGCCTTCCGCTTTCTTCTAAAACCTCCCCTCCTCGTCTTTATAGTGTCTAACTGAGACGAATTGCTCTTTCACTGTATCATATATGGCCTTTGCTCCTCACCTTGAAATTTCATTCGAGACCTTTTGTACGCCTAAGCGACTTTGTAACTTATTGTTCTATTCTCGTTTTGAATTCGGAATCTTGGACCTTTACCATAAATTCAAATAGGTCATGCTTTACATCCAAGCAACAAATGAGAAAATCGCAGATGGTGGCTAGTACACGCAGGGAAGGGGGGATATAATTTAACGCAGCAAAGCAAAAGATGGTTGTTCTCTAAATCAATCTCTGAAACTGCGAGTAAGCAACGTAACCAAGTTCGCCGCTTCGTCGCGGAGCGTAGTCGTCCATGACCAATTGTCGTTGTCTTCATCGTCACCGTCCGGGAGATCCTGTGCTACTGGCCCTTGTGGTGACCTTTTGGCCTTCCTCCTGGAAGGCTTCCAGCTCGCATCATGTTTAGGCGCGCTTGCAGAACCGTCATCGACCCATTTCGTTCGTTCGATAAGGTGTTGCGTCATGAGAAACCTTTTAATGGTAAGATGTGGGTATACCTCCTTTAACAACGTCTTCGACTCCGAGCTCAGATCCATAGCGATTTTATATCGATCGGCAGCTTCCCCCGTCTCTTGGATGTCAAAGCTCATCTCTGACTGGATAAGGAGTTCCATCGTGAATAGAAGTAGATGCTGAATGGCGTCTGGGGCGCTGTATTGTTTGAAGACTTTTGCTGCTTTTTTGCTTCCCGTCACGATAATGGGATGGAGGTAGTGTCGTAGCGATGGCTTCCTTTTCGCCAACCCTTTGCAGTACGATACTGCACAAACAACGGCAAGGGTGGTCAATTCCATCTCAAAGTCCAGATCTTTCGGCGGCTCTTTGTTAAATCGGTAGCACAGACCCTCGCCAGCGGAAGGGAGATACATCCCGAAACCTTTGGCAGAAACGTGGACGTAGATGGATCTATGAGACGGGGTATGACCGACTGAGAGGAAACTCTCAAATGAAACGCTATTTGCGTGATCGAGCTGCTCATAAAGCCACTTGAGGTCGCTCCGGATGCGATCCGTGATAACAACCTGTCTGTTCTCGACCCGCTTCATAGTATCATATAGCGACGTGATACTGGGTTTCAGGAATTGGTTCATTCCGATGACCCAGTTCACGAGCCCCGCGAATCTCTGACAGTCGGATAACAGCTTGCGATTAGTTGAGACCTCTGTGAACCTTTTAATGTAATTTCGGACTTCGGCTATTCTATCTTCAGGTAACGAAACCTTGGCTCGCTTTAAGTCGATGTGGCGACCAATGATTGTGAGTGACGTTCCGAATTCCTGCTTATTCTCGGAGTGGGGGATACCCAACATATCCCAAAGCTCAAGAAGGCGCGCTTGTTTCTCTGGAAGCGTAACGTTGTATGGTTTGTAATACTTCTTTCGTGACTCGTGCTCCCAGGAAAAGTTATCGTCGACGTATGAAAGAATATCTGTAATCTGGAACATTTTTTCTGCGATCCAAAGGACGAGGGAGAAAAAGGAGATGAAGAGTTTGGGCGAAGCCGCGTTCCCGAAGGTCGTGCACCGATCGACGTAGTAATTATCCTTAATACGCACGGCTTGCATCGCTTGCCAATAAGGCGACATAGGTAGTATTCGGAAAGCTCCTTTGACATCCGATTTGAATAAGACTATATCCTCTAGTTCAAGGGCCCGCAAACGAATAATCCTCATCAAGGCCTTCTCGTCGTCGCCATACACGCTTGTTACATCCTCAGGAATCAAGGAATTTAAGGAGTAGTCTCCAGCACTATGGTCGTGAACTACGCGGAATTTCTTTTTGATAGGGTCCCGGGTAACGTGAAGGGGCATGCAAGACATGCCACGGAAAAGCCTGGGTCCAATTGAGGGGGAGAATCTTCCCGCTTTGAGTTCCTCCAAAACGTAGTCCTTCATGAATTGTTCTTTGTCTGTGGGTTGATACCTTTTCTGTCGGCGAGACTCGTTCGGAAAGGCCTTCGGGACCGCTGCAAATGGCCAAAACCCGTATCGTAAGCCGTGCACGATTGATTTAACGTAGGCTTGATTAGGATGTGTTTTGAGAAGACCTTCAAAAACATCGACATTGATTGGGGAGACGACTTTAAACAAATGACGCTTCCGGGACACCACTTCGCGAAGTTCAAGGGGAAGCTCGTCCGGGCTAGGAGATAGTGGTAACGGTTTGGCAATCTCTGTGGAGGTCGCCCAAGGCGAGAAGGACAAGTCTTTGTCTACCGGTCGTCGTCTGCTCTGGCTCTGTACGGAGCTTGATTGTTTCTTGCATTGCGGTGCAATATGGGTCGGGCGTCTGCAATTGCTGCAAATATGTGGGAAGGGGCAAGCAGGTTTGTTGATGCACACGCCTTCGTTATACGACTTGCATGGTGTCGTATGAGATGGTCTGTTGATTGTGTGCGATTTCACTGAACTGAGTCCAGCCCATTCTAGGTCAAGATCTGTATCGATGGGAGGTAGAGCTTCAGCCTGAAGTTGCGCCACCTTCAGTTCCGAGTGGGGCTCTGACATACGAGTAAGCGGCCCTGAAATGAAGCCTTATTATCCAACATACAGATGAGGGCCAGTGGTCACTTTACCTAGATCGCAGAATGTCGGGGTGAAATCTGGCATGCAGATCAGGAGAGTCAGCAACCTGAGATTTTATAGGGCCGGCATGACTTCAACGTCTCTTTACTCTCGTACAGCCTACATAAATACAGGGTCCGACTGCGCAAAGCTGTGGGGTGTATTTGGACCCTTGGTATCGCTGGCTGTTTAGCCGTCCTCGCCAATTAAGGTCGACCATCGTCGTTCGCTGCAGAACTTCCTAAGAACAGGGGTATATCCAAATATCATAGTTCGTCAAAAATTTTGAGCGCTTTTTCATCACTGAATCAGTCTGAAACGCTGAAGATTTCGTCATAGCAAGCTCTGCGCCAGAGAATATGGTCTCCAGCAGTGAGGGTGTATACTCCAATATCGACGTTAAACTTGAAGTTGAGTAAGTTAAAGTTCAACTTCAAATCGATTCGATTCGAGAAATCTCAGCGTCGATTACGTGATTTTGTGACGATCATTAGTCAGAGTCGCGTCGACGCGCCTCGCCTCGCTCTTGATGAGGACTCGAGAGACGCGCCTCCTTGTCTTACAATCACACTCGCTCGTCTATCTTTTGCGCATTCTCGCACTCAGAGAAAATGTCAGGGTTCGATGCAAACAGGATATTTTCAGTAGCAGTCCACGATGCACCTGCCCCGCAAGACCTAGATCGGCCGGCAGATGTCGAGCGGATGTTGCATGAATTCCTGCTGCAATATCGCGTGGGCGGCGAATTCTTATACCGGTGCGCTTTTGTATCGGTGTCGTGGAGAACTATTCTAATTCTATCATGTAGGGACAAGCTGCGCGCAAATCTCCTTCTGAAGCAATATTATTTAGAAGTGGACTTGCAGCATGTTGGGCTCTTCAACGAAGAGCTCGCGTTCACCATTCAAGAGCGACCAGGAGAGATCATGCCACAAGTGAGTATTAGCTTATCATGCGCGTATACTTCTTCTTACAGATACTTAGTTCGAAGCTGCCGCGACTCGAGTAGCAAAGGGCATTCTTTTCCCCTTCTCGAACCACGCCGAACAGCGCAATGCAAGCGAAAATATCACTCCCGTTCAGATAACAATTAAATCCGGCCTTAATATGCTTCAATTCCGAGACCTTTCCGCAGACACTCTCAATAAGCTGGTTCGCATACCTGGAATCGTTATCTCTTCCTCTGTGCTTTCGTCGCGTGCAACCCGGTTACGTCTGCAATGCAGAGGTTGTCAATCGACCAAGGATATTTATCCGCCAAACGGTTTGGGAGGAGTCGGCGGTGGATCTGACAAAGGGCTTCCAAGGCAATGCGACGCTCCAGCCATCGATGGCCAGTCAAAAGATTGTCCTCTTGACCCATACCTTATTGTTCATTCCAAGAGTGCATTCACCGATCACCAGACCTTGAAATTACAGGAAGCACCCGACATGGTCCCCGTGGGAGAACTTCCTCGGCACATGCTGTTATCCGTGGATAGGTATCTGACGGGCAAAGTTATCCCTGGATCTCGAGTTGTCGCAACTGGCATTTACTCTACATATGAAGCGGCAAAGAATGCAAGTTCTCATTTTCTCTCTCGATGTTTAGACTCCTAACAGTTGTCACAGAAATCTGCCGGCGCTTCTGCCCTCCGAAACCCGTATCTAAGGGTGATTCACCTCGAGATGTCGTCGCCCTCCGCAGGCTCGGGTGGTTCAAACCCGTTTGGCATCCAATTCAATCCGGAGGAAGAGGAAGAGTTCAGTCAGATGGCACGAAGCGAGGATTTCTATGAACGCTTCGCAAAAAGTGTCGCGCCGAGTATCTACGGAAGTCTGGGTTAGTCTTCACTCGTCTCACTTTTGTCCCTAGTATTTATAGACTCTCAGACATTAAAAAAGCTATAACGTGCTTGTTGTTCGGGGGCTCAAAGAAAATTCTTCCTGATGGTATGCGGCTTCGAGGCGATATAAATGTTTTGCTGCTCGGTGACCCCGGTACGGCGAAGTCCCAATTACTGAAGTTCGTAGAGAAGGTGAAGAAAAATCATGTATCAACTTGGACTCTGCTCACATCTACATAGGTTGCACCCATCGCCGTGTACACCTCCGGCAAAGGTTCAAGTGCTGCTGGTCTGACTGCGTCAGTGCAACGTGATACTGTTTCAGTAAGTGTTACAGATGGTGCTCGTGGCCTCTGACTTATGTGTACCATTCCAGCGGGAGTTTTACTTGGAAGGCGGAGCTATGGTTCTTGCTGACACTGGAGTCGTATGTATCGATGAGTTCGACAAAATGAGGGACGAGGATCGCGTTGCTATTCATGAAGCTATGGAACAGCAAACCATTTCGATCGCAAAGGCAGGTATCACTACAGTGCTCAACTCGCGAACAAGTGTTCTGGCTGCTGCCAACCCTGTATGGGGTCGTTACGACGAAGGACGAAGCCCGGGGGAGGTAAGCAGTGCCTTATAATTCCGCATCGCAAATGGAAAGGCTGAGGTACTTTATCTAGAACATTGACTTCCAGACCACTATTCTGTCACGTTTTGACATGATTTTCATTGTGAAAGATGAACACAATGAACAACGTGATCGAGTATGTTTCTGTGGCAATTGCTGTTGGTGATTCTGACCGAGTTTCCGTAGACTATAGCCAAGCACGTCTTGAATATTCACATGAACAGGCCGAACGAGCTCACCGGGGAAGATGGGGAAGCCGTAGGGGAAATTGATATTGATAAAATGAAGCGTTACATTGCTTACTGCAAGGCGTATGCTTATGTACTCCCCCTATCAGTTCTCATTGACTAATTAATTGCGTGCAGGAAATGTGCTCCGAGACTTTCGGCTGATGCTCAAGAAATGCTGAGCAGTCATTTCGTGTCCCTACGGAAGCAGGTCCAACAAGTTGAACAAGATAACGACGAGCGAAGCTCCATCCCCATTACAGTCCGGTAAGTATATCTAAGGAACGCTGTTCTTTTCACAATCACGCTGACACGGCCAACCCAGTCAACTCGAGGCTATCGTGCGTATCTCCGAGTCGCTTTCTAAGATGGTCCTCTCGCCGACCGTTCAGACCCATCATGTCGAAGAAGCCATTCGCCTCTTCAAGTACTCAACCATGGATGCCGTTTCTGCTGGCTCGGTCGATGGTCTTTCTCGTGGCGAGCTCAACGAGGAGATGAGCCGCATTGAGAAGGAGCTAAGGAGGAGGTTGCCAATCGGTTGGAGCACGAGTTACCAGAGTCTAGTAAAAGAGTTCGTGACAACACAGGGTTACTCGAGCCATGCGCTAGAAAGGACATTATTCATATTGGAAAAGAGGGAAGTGATCAGGTTCTCTGGACAGGTCAGTCACCACCTTGATCATACTTCTATAAGTACGATAGACTGACTTGCGGTATTATAGAAAAAGGTAGTGCATAGAGTCGGCGTCTAAAAGACGTGATGCTCGCCTTACCCTTTCTCGTAACTATGCTATGATCTCATTTTTTTCTTGTTGTAAACTATGTCCGTCTCCTGGGATCTTATAAAACAATTTAGTGTCATGACCGCTGGAAAATTCGTGAGGATTGAAGTCCCTCAAAGATTTCAAAAACACCAATTATCCTACAAGGCTACTATCAACGTTTGCCTCTCAGTTCAAATTCGACAAGTTTGAGTGCAGGTCACATTGTGTTCCTTCTTATCCGTGTGCTATTTTATACTTTCCGCGAATTATAGCAACTTATATTATTTAGATGATCCAAGTGTCTGTTCCTGGCTCACTGGAAAGATGTAGAAAAGATAAAATATTCAGGGGCTACCTCAAGTCAACGTCGAGCTTGTCACCACCACAGCTACATACAGCCAAGTGCGAGTTTCTGAGGAAGTGCCCGCCTAGCTCAATCGGATAGAGCGTCAGACTCTTACAAAGAGAGTCACCAAAGGTGGAATCTGAAGGCTGCGAGTTCGACCCTCGCGGTGGGCTAGGATCTGTTCTTTTGGTGTGAACGAGAAAGATGATGAAAATTTCAATTTTTTTTGAGCTTGCTCCTTTTGTGCGGAAGTTCCGGGATAAGCACTGGTCCGCTTTCCAGGGGATCCGCCTATTTGTGGATTCATCGTTTTCTGATGAATGTTTCGTGATTGAATAATCTTCAGTCTCTCGATTGCTCGCTCATTTTATGCACAGCCTGCCTTAGAGTAGAGGCAACAGGAGGAAAGAAGAGTGCAAGTTAAAGAGAGAAGTTTGGTCTTGTTTGTATGTGGCGAAGGAAAGGACCCACAAAACGATACAATATTAAGCTACAGACGCGTCCTAACTTTACTCAAGTTAAACATTCACAAGCACGATTAAATATTATGCATGTCCTGAGTATCCATTCAAATTACCAGCGATCCGAATATCAGACTACGTTATGTTCTTGTTTTCAGATTCCGAGGTTAGTACGGGTTCCTCATTTCCATTACTATTAGCATTGCTCTCGCCGGCTACCTCACCCGCAACAACTACCTCTGCACCGGAGTGAGGACCAGACTCGTCAGTCTGTCCCATGTTGTCTAACAACTGCTTCATCATATCTTCGTTTGATCCGCTAAGAAGATCCCCCATCCCTGCCATATCAAGCTGACCGAGGTCGAATCCATCGGCAGCAGGTCCACCCGCATTCGTCCCTTGACCTCCTTCACCCGATCCAACTCCTCCATCTGCAGAATCACCTCCCCCGCTCCCACTTAAAGACGCAAACAGAGCATCCGTTTGTTCCTGACTTTGCGAGAAGGCGTTGAGAATGCTCATGTCCATCTCCTCCTGGGCCCCTTCTCCTCCACTCTGCAGATCGTTTGTCTGTCCAGCGGCAGGACTAAAAAGCGAATCGACGTCCGCCATATCCATAGTTTCCCCGCTTACCCCAGCTCCCGAATCTCCCTGTTGATCAGCAACTCCTTGTTGTGCTTCTTGTGGTCCGAAGAACTGCGACGCAATATCTGACATCTGTACATCTATCATATCTAAGTCGAGCTCAATGGGTTTGTCCGCTGAGGACCCCGCATTGAGGAGCGTACCCATGCCCACATCCATGTTTGACGTGACGTGCTCATCTAAAGTCAAATCGATATCCACACTTTGTACGGAATCGGAGCTCGTGGGTGGTAGATGAGGACCATGTGGCTGCTGGTTCTGAGGCTGGGCTTGAGGTTGCAGTTGAGGATTGTGAGAATCGGGTTGACGAGAATTGGCCCCAGCTGCGGAAGCGAATGCAGCCAGGACCTCTGCAGGTATTTCCCCGGGACCCATCGCTCGAGCTGACTTGGGTGCGAGCGTGACGGGCGAGGCAAGTCCTGTGATCCCAGCGATACCACTCATACCCCCTAACGAGCTTAAGTCACCTAGAGAATTCACATCAAACCCACCTTCGTCAGCGTCCAATCGAAGCGCTGACGATGGCAAATCCAATTTCAACGGGAAAGGGTTCCTGTTATGCGTTGAAAGCGACATTTTGGACGGACGTCGTAATGGAGCCCGTCCTGCGCCTGTTATAGCCCCGGAAGGTGGGGAGGATTGGGTGTGTGCAGTGACAGCGTCTGAGTTGGCTACTTCCGAACCTGGTGCTGGTAGGGGTCCCGTTTCTACGTCGGCGTCGATTCGAGCGGGCTCCTCAAGAGCGCGTTGTCTTGCTTTCTCTGCTTCTTCCTCGCGTTGTTTCTCTTCCTCGCGAGAGAGGTCACGTTGCAGTATTGCAATTGCTCGATTCTGAGATAACATGAGCTTCATTTTTTAAAGTCTCAGGTTGAAATCATACCAGCTGGTTTTCCAAAGTGTCGCATATCTGGTCATAACGTCTGAGCTCGTGCTCTAAAGACATAGTCAACGTCCGAGGAGGCTTCGGTACATGTCGTTGGATAGCACTGACATATGCGCATGAGTTCAACAGAGACAAAATAAATGAGTACAAGTTCACAAACAGGCGTTTCGTGTCTGCATGAAACTTGAATATCTGCGCAGTTGACACTGTAATATTCTGGAAATGGGTCGCCGTGAGACACAGGATTTGTCTGAAACCTTGGAACGTACCGTCAAGCTTTCCTCGAGTGCATTTACCTCTGGCTCAAGTATTGCCATCGGTTTAACTGGTGGAGGTGGCGGAGGCATGTCCCTGCTTGCGACCTTTTCCTTAGTATCTTTACTCGTAGTGGACTTCTTGCTCTTGTCGCCAGCCTGACCTGCAACGGAAGGTTTTCGTGAATGCGCAGGGCGCGGAGCCGTATTACTACCAGCAGCTTTTGGGGGCATCGTTGCAAGCTCCGAATGAGGACTGGTTTTATAGGAGACCGAGTACGGGTAGTGGTAGGCGAGGCTGAGCTGAGCCACGCGAAGGAACGAGGTGAGCAAGGTGCCTGTGAACTTGAAGATGAAGGTCTCAAGCTGATCCCGCGTCCTGTTCTTTTCACGCGACAACGAACAAGCTCTCCCTCATCCCCTCACAACACCCGTCCTTGCTTCATCATAATTCGCGACGTTGCCGTATACTGGTGAAGCATACTTGTTTTCCGACGGAACATAGAAACTTCTGGCTGCAAGCTTGTCTGCGATTAGGGTCGAGTTAATGTCATGCAAACCGCGGAATCCGCTACTAGAGATGGTAAAAAGGCACAGATCGAACTCATAGAAGACCCCATGTCTGAGGTGCGTTGAGTCTGTTGCATTCTTTAATTATGAACTCATGCATTATACGTGGTTGAATAGGTCTGCCTTCGGCGCATTTCTTCAATCCAAATCCGTAACCTCACGCCATTCCCCGCACGCGACTCCCTTGCCTCCACTCTCACCCAAAGCAATATTTCAGCAGGTCCCAGCTCCAAACAAGGACAGGCTCTTGATGATGCAGACATTGTCTTTAACAGGAGAAGAAGTCGACGTATATCGGTGTCGTCAGTCCATACGCCGGACCGCGAATCCGCCTCGTCACCAATCAGCTCCCCAGTTCGCAACCGGGCTGGATCGAGAGCCAGTATGCATGCGCCAAGCGCAAGTTCTTCGAGCTCAACAGCATCGAGAACGCATGGTGGGGCTAGTACTGGTACCGGTAGCATTCGTCAGAGACAACGATCGATGTCTGGAGGGACCTTGCTCGAGGAACCTTCCTTGGCGTCAATAGATGCCTCTTCGTCAACGCCATCGTCCTTCTGGTATACGGATACACTAAGCTCACAGAAACAGCTCGAGGGTGTTATATGGTCCCGACTCATTCAAACTTTCCTGACAATAAGCATTCCTAGTGATGATAGCGACAGCGTGCAGACAAAAGCAGGTTCACCCGCTACCAGCACTCCAAAGAATACTCGGCATTCGCGACAAGCGGCTTCAACGAGTTCGCCAAAATCGGACTCACATACGTTGTCTACTTCTCCATCGACTTTCACTCCCTCAGCTGCAGCTACAGCCTTGCCGAAGAAGACGTCTTTCCCTCGATCCCCTCCACTCACTCCGCCACGCTCAGCTTCTGCTTCAGAATCTACCATTTTTGTAACTCCAGTTCATCGGTCGTCCACGAACCCTCGATTCTCCCTAGAAGACGACGAGAGCAACCCGCTGAGATGTGTGGACCCATTTGAGGATCGTATTATAATTCGGCTTTGGGGAGAAATCGGGCCGGAATGGGGCTCGGCTGGCTTTGATAACATGAAAGGCAAAGGCAAGGCGAAGGAATCTATGTATGAAAGTCGGGATTCGGAAGGTTGGAGAGTTATCGCGGAATGGGATGTTGATATATCTAGGGTCCTTCCTTTACCTGACGAGGTTAGTCTGGTACTTCTCTACTCTTTTCGTCAAACTAAGCTTTTTTTCAAGCTTTCTTCGCATAACTGGAGATTGCCTGCCAATGCTCTCATCATTTCTTTTGGTCCTTTCCATCAACAATATTACCTTCCTGAGACTCTTCTTGGTATTTCACCCACTCCAAGTCGGACGAACTCCCCGGACTACAACTCGGATACTGAAATTGTTCGAGGCGGACTAACCCACTCCCGCCGCAGAATGATGCCTTTTGACCGCGGGAGGCTACGTAAATCTCGAAAGGATCTAAAGAGCGCCAATGTCAATGAATTAATCAAGTGAGATACGAAATTTGACTTAAAATTGTCCGGCTAAAGTAAATAACGACGAGTAGCTTCGTATCTATACAAGACTCTGTCCTAGATGCGCAAAATCATTTGGAAGATGCAATTGCAACTTGCGATCGCCTCATCGAATCGGACGATGCACGTTATCTGGTACGTTTTTCTTTGGCTTTCTAACTCGCAAAACTTATCACGCATTGACAGAGACGAGAGTATTCAGAGTGTGAATATCGTATTCAACGAATACAAGAGCAAAAAGACGAGTTGGAAGAAGCCAATAAGCTAGGTCCGCCTCTTGATTTTGTTTAGGCCCGTTCGAGTCCTGACGCATCAGTGTACAAGTTCGGGAAGATATCGCCACGCGACGAGAACAAATTCGACAAAGAATGACGTCTCTCGAAAGGGCACGATCTTTACACGGAGGTGACCTGTTGTCTGAAACAGATCGCAGCGTCCGCTTAAATGAAGAGAAGTACTTTGAAACGAGTTCTCTGCTATCATCCAACTGTCTTACACTCGACGCAGAGAAAAAGTCAAATTTCTTAAATCGCATGTCGAACCAAGCCAAGCCTCCCTTCTCTCCACACTTTCCTTTATTTTCCCCATCGAACTTCTTTCACCCCCTGACCTCCTTTACACCATCCTCGGTGTTCCCCTTCCTATTCCCGTACAAGGCAATGACCCGGCACCTCCGCTTTCTTTAGCGGGTCCGCACGGAGCAGCGGTGAACGAAGACAGCGTGGCTACGGCTCTCGGGTATGCAGCACTAGTAGTGCAAATGACCGCCGCGTATCTGTGTCAGAGGCTCATGTATCCTATCACATACGTGGGGAGTCGTAGCCTCGTGAAAGATCCGATATCTGCAATGGTCGGTCCGAGGATGTGAGTTTTCGTGCAATGGCGTGCCGTTACTTGCAGTCTTCAAAAATCTGATAATCTCTTTTATGGCATAGGTTTCCCCTGTATTCGAAAGGCGTCGATACATATCGCTTTGAGTATGCTGTTTTCCTGTTAAACAAGGACATCGAGTTGGTACGCGCATCACTCGATTCACCGCAATGAGATTTACTCTCTGACTATGTTGTGAAATATCATTTATCTGGGACGCTGTAGCTCATGGCTGATCGCAACCTACGCGCCTTAGACCTTCGCCACACGCTGCCCAATCTCAAGAATCTTCTTCTTACGCTAACATGTAGCGAGGGACCTTTAACACGGTAAGTTTTTCTTCCAAGCCTATTTATCTATTCTTGTTGGCGATGGCGACCACAGTGATCCGTCTTTGTTGGTTCTTGTCGTCTTCGTCGTCGCTTATGCAGGAGCTCGGGTCAAATGAGAACAAAGTCCGATGGGCTTGAGTTTTACCGCCTCTTTACCTGAAAAACTTCCTATCTTTTTGTGGCGCTTCATGCGCATGCCATGTCGCGTCAAACTTTTCCATTCACGACTTGAGCCTGCTGCTTCATCTGCACCGAAACTCACGTAACCTTTTTCACTTTGCATGCGATTACATCTTACTACGTACTGCTCCCGCGGCATTATTGGCATACGTTGTGTGGATCCGCCTCTTACGATTGTGTTTCCGTCCGCCTCGAATGCTTCGCGTCGCAATATCGCACGCGTACCTCACGCGTCAACAATCGCGCCCCGCTCTTGGTTTTGTCGGCGTCGCACCAACCTCAACTTAAACTGACCTCCCAACTTCTCGGACCGCCCATTTTTTTTTTCACTCGGTTTCCATAAATCCACGCCTCCGCTATCGTAACTACTGATTCGAATTTCAACGACGGTCTTCTTGGTTCCTGCACTCTCCGACACGGCACGACGCGATTCAACGAACAGAAAGTTGCCCCGCCATTATTCATCAACCGTCTCCATCAACTCGGGCCTCCAGTCACCTGCCCCAGTCACTTCCGATGTGGTAGATCCACCACAGCTTTCCATTGACGCGACCACGCCTAAAGGAAAGTCTAATCGCCTGCCGGACGTGGGTCCCGTTGTAGAAGGCGCTGGCGCTGACTCTGGCGACCTTCTTACCGGAGACGCGGGGTCTTCCCTACCCCAACCGAGCGAGAGTGAGGTAGACGGCGAAGCAGAACGACCTCCATGTCCGGTGTCGAGCACACCTTCCCGAGCGCGCATGCCCCGACTTCAGATCCAAAGTTACCTCGGGTTCTCGCCGATGTCGATGTGGCGGGGTAAGTCAACTGGGACGGTGTCTTCGACTGGGAATTCGGCTACGGCTACGGTATCGGGATCTGGAACCGGATCCGGGGTTTCGGCGTCAACGGATGGAAATGTGAGTGGAAGTGAGTTGGGGTCGTTGGGTTTGGGAAGTGAGGATCAATTGGTCGAGGAGGGTCGGGAGCGCATAGACGACGATGGGCTGCAGCTCTCGAGATCTGACTCTAGCGGTTCTGTGAGTGTAAACGGCACTGCTACAGACGATTCGGACGGTGGACGCGGAAGTGGCAGCTCAAGTACTAGTGTCAGTACCACCGCTTCCTCTACTTCCGATAAAGGTGTCTCAACCCCTAGTAAGGACGGTATTCCAGACCCCAGTTGCGACGAAAACGAAGGCGAGGACGAAGAAGACGACAGATGTACGGTCCGCGGAGCCTCGACTCCTACCACACCCACCGTCGAAAGGCCCGAAAGCGTGTTTGGTGTCGGTGGGGGGATGCTGAACACGCTCAAAGCACACGTGCAAAGGCGGTCGTCCGCGACGGTGACGGCAAGAGCAAGCTCAACGGGTGGACCGGGACCTGTTGAGAAAGACTTGGAGAAAAGGGAGGTACGTCGGAGTGGGAGTAAGAGCAAGAGTCGGGATCGGGAGCAAGGCAGGGAGAGGGAGAGAGGACGGAGTGGGGAGAGGGAAGAGGAAGTGAAGCTGCAAGCTGCAAGGTTAACCGTAGGCGTCGATGGTGGTATCGGTGCACAGACACAGGCCGTGCACGTAAGTTGAAGCTGAGTCCCCTGTGCTGCTGTTTTATCGACTGTTAGGTTGTCGTCTACATGCGTTGGGAAGGGAGCTTAAGGCTCGAGGCATTGTTGCCACGCGCGCGCATAAGCATACACCCACCCACATGCACGCATGTATATGTTACGATAATAATGTAATTTTTCTTCTCTCAGATGACAGACAAAAGGAACATGGCATTGGTTTCTTTATGTACATTGTATGTGCCGAAGGGGGGTATTGTTGGCGTTAAGACTCGATTGCGAGAATGGTATGATTCGAGGAAGACATGCGTTTGGCCTGCACGACCGCTTGAGGGCATCGTGGCTGGTGGATCGTGGGCAACCCTGAGCGGAGGGACATACACATTCATATGAAGATAGACGAAGAAAAAAGTTCGAGGCTCGGGCTTGGGGGGCAACGATTGTCGTCAAAAGTTCACGTAGGATCAGTGCTGAGCTGAGTGAGTGGTCGCGGATTCGAACGAAAGCTCTCGAGGGGCGCGCTGGCTGCGGTCGTCAACGCGTTCGTCCAGGGTTCCTATGGTCCTGGCGTTTGATCATTTTGTATAATTGAATGTAGAGCGAGGGAAACTGAATTGGGGGGCGAGAGGTCGGAGAAGACGACGGTGCAATTTGATTCCTTTCTGCCTTCTGATGATTGATGCCAGTGTATTTGGTTTGGATGAATGGTTGATCTTACCCCGTTTTCCAATCCCTGTTTGCCTTCGGTATCTCTAGACTAGGCTTTGAGGGCGGCTGGACTCGCGTCTCGCTACGCCATGGTCCATGGATGAATGAAACTTGCTCGAGGAAGGACATGCGGATACAAACTTAGAAAAGTAGTGTTACGGGATGTATTTTAAGAATAATTTTGACTTGGCTTGTTAGGGAGATTCTTTTAGAAAGAGTTAGAAGTGTGAAGAGGGTGAAGGGACGGCTACGGAGGCTAGCGTTGGAAATACACACAGGCGAGAGAAAGAAGGAGGGGAGAAAAGGAGTTGAGTAAATAAAATAAAATAAAATAAAATAATCAAATAAAAATAAAATATAAAAAGGAATTTTATTTGAAGAAGGGGGGAAACGTTGCGTGAGTTTCGTCGTAGAAGTCTCGTCCTCTTCTTTTGCTGTCCATCCCATCCTGCTCTCCCATCTGGTCAGTCCTCTCTTCTCCTCTTCCACTCATCATCGTCCTCGACGTCGGCGACGAAGGGCACAACGGCTGACTGAACTTTTGTATACCAGCTCGCCTTTTGTACCACCATCCTCCTCAAATATAGACTCTTCTCAGAGAATCGCCAAGCTGCTGTTTTTCTGGTGAGCCAGCGTTCTCTTTAGCCTTCCTCCCGCTTCCACTCATTCCATTGTCATCCTGGAAACACAGAAAACTACCCCCCTCGTTGTGCACTAGGTTACTTCTTTATATTCCTTCGTTTGGTACCGCGACTCTCCTCATACATCACCGGGCCATCCACCTAAATTCTCTTCATCCTGTTCCCATTCTTCTCCTTCCTCATTAAAAACCCAAGCGTTTACTTTTCATTCGAACTCCATAAAAAACCCTCTTAAAGCCTTTTACTTTGATTTCTCTCTACGTATAACCCCATGAGTGCTACCATCGAACACCAGTCTTCACCCATCGAGGCGCGCAACTCGGACGACAGGGACAGGAAACAGTCCCCGCCCGCATTTCTTGACCTAGCCGACTCGGTGAGTTTCTTTTACCTATTCGTGTATTTCACCTCTGTGTGTCTGCTGTGCAGCGTGCTGATTGTCTCTCTTCATTTCCTTCGCCGAAACTCCTATTTCGTCATTGGATGGTGGACGTATTACAGGCGGCGAGGCTTGGTACTAATATGCCCGACATTTCAGCAGTGAGTGGCCCATGTACCTCCAGCTTCTGTCAAAGCTTCTTACTGACAGCGCCTTTCCGTTTTGTTGTGCTGTGTTCCGCTGCTCGCCTCGCGTGTCGTTTCCGTTTTTTTTTCCACCTCTGCCGCGCGTACTATTCTTACCCCGCATTCGGCGTTTTCATTGTGGCCTTTTCCCTTCGTTTCCGCTCCTTCCGCCTTCTCCTGGCTTGACCCAACTTGGTTTGGTTCGTTTTGCTTGGTTTCGAATTTTCCCGATCGCTATTGTGTCGCGTGTTCTCCCTTTCGTTTCACTCTCGGTGATACTTAAAGCGTGTTGAGCTAAAACGCATGGAGCACGAGCGCCAGCGCCTCATCCAGCGCAAGATGTTCGAAGAGCAGATGCGCATGCTCGAGCAGCAACAGCAGCAGGAGCTCCTTAGCTTGCCTATCGATCCGTCCTCTGGCGTCCAGCACCTTGCGGCTTCCGCGCCAACGACACCCCCGCGCGTAAACTCCAATTTCGGTACGTATTCTCGCTTAGCGGAGTTCTTCTCTTCTCCTTTGGGTGTAAGAAGACAGCGTGCTCATTGACTTTTTTCCCTCTCTCTCTTACCTTGTTCCCTCACAAACCCCTTTATTAATCTTCCTTTCGCTTTCTTGACGTTATTGTCCGTGAAAACGTGGTCGGGTTTTACGGAACATACAGCGCCAGGCTCCGGGTTCCCGCCTATGAATACTGCAGGTGGAGCTGCCAATGCCAGTGTGCAGCTCTCAAACGCAGACAAGCGCAAGAGCGTCACTTACGCACCTACAACGGGCATGGACAACTCCGGGCAGGGACACCTCGGGTTCGGCATCGATTTGAACGGAAATGCGTATGCGCGCGCAGGAGCCAAGTCTATGCCCGCAAGCAGACGCACAAGTCAGAGCGAACATGACGAGGAGTTGGCGAGCCATTTGCAGAAGTTGTCGATGGTGGGTCAGGGTATTGGTGGTGGGATGGGCGATGGGAGCGCGAGTCCGATGGCAAGGATGAGTCCGCAGACGCTGAAGGTGAATGGGAACGCGTACGGCGCTGGTATTGTTGGGTCTGGTGTGGGAAATGGCTCTGGGTACAACGCGGGTATGTTGTTGGACGAGCAACTTGACAAGGAGATGCAGAGTAAGTTTAAGAGAAAATTAGTGTATAGCGTAGGAGCTCACGTTCCGAATTCTTTCCTTCCTTTAGATGCTATGAGGCATATGCCGATTGGCGACGACGACAAAATTGTCGCGCCCAAGAGCAAGGTACATTTGTCTCCTATATTCGCGTTTCAACCACTAGTTAACTTCCTTTTTGCAGGAATTTTCTGCTAATTCTGCTGCTCTCGACCTTGCGCAGATCTCTCAGAAGTCCTCCGAGTGGCCCCAGTTTACTCGAGAGAGCTCCACGTCCCGCAACCAACAACGTACTAGTACACCGCATCTCGGCATGGGGGGTATCAACACGAGCGTCTCCGACCTCCAGGCAAAGCTCTCTGCGATGTCAGCCTCACCCCTTCTGCAGCAAGGCGCTCATACGCCAGGCGCTTCTCGGCGATCCTCTCCTCATCTTGGTCT
This sequence comes from Hymenochaete sp. R1, assembly GCA_019400425.1. Taxonomy (NCBI): domain Eukaryota; kingdom Fungi; phylum Basidiomycota; class Agaricomycetes; order Hymenochaetales; family Hymenochaetaceae; genus Hymenochaete; species Hymenochaete sp. R1. The sequence goes on from JAFREE010000040.1 coordinate 80,760, forward strand.
GGGAAACCTCACTCTGCGCACCGACGTGTCGCAGTTTATGAAGGCACCTGGTGTTGGGACGCCTCAGTCGAGTACGGAGGCGCATATGCTTGGGTCGGCACGTTTAGCTCCGGGATCAGGTCTCGAAGGCCCGGCGAGCGCTGGACCTGACGGTCTTACCTCAGCGGCGTCCCTCCGTGGTATCTCTCCATCCCAGTACGAGAGTCCACTCACCTTCGGCTCGAGCCGCAGTCTCGAGGACAAGTACGATGTCGATTCGATCTACCTGAACCAGGAGGGGAGACTCGGCGGTAGTGCGGGTGGGTATAGTGGATTGAGCGACGCAGGTAGCCGGTTCAGCGGGGCTGGGTCGGGCGTAGGGACGCCTACGGGTGCGGGATCAACAGCGTTGTACCATCATCATGGATCGCGCTATGGGCTGGCGATGGGTGCGCGCATCCAGGACAACAAAATGAATGGTTTGCACGGCGCGAAGCATAAGCGCGGCGAGATTGATCGTAAGTTCTCTTATAATTTCAATCTCGGTTCGCATATGTGCGTTGGTCTAATGTTTTTGCGGTGGGTTCAGTAAACCGCTTTGCGGGTACGCGTTTGGAGGAGTTGCAGGGCGAAATTGCGGGGCTTTGCAAAGACCAGCACGGGTGCAGGTTTTTGCAGAAGAAACTTGAGGAGGGCATGCCGGAGCATCGTGATATGATCTTCCGCGAAACCTTCGGACACTTCGCAGAGCTTATGACAGGTATGATTCAGTACTGATATCGAGTGAATCGCGAAGGCAGAAACTGATATGACTATTACTAGATCCCTTCGGCAACTACCTCTGCCAGAAACTCCTCGAGTATTCGACCGATGAGCAGCGTAATGTCATCTGCGAATCCGTTGCGCAGGACCTCGTAAATATTTCGCTAAATATGCATGGCACACGCGCGGTCCAGAAGATGATCGACTTTCTATCGACTCAACGCCAGGCAAGTCACTTCCTCCTCTCCCCACTCCCGCGAGCGCACATCCCCTCCGCGCTCATTTCCGCCTTCTCGCTCTCTCTGTCTCGTCTCTCTTTTCTTTTTCCTGTTGCTTACATGCAGTGCACGTTGTTGGTTATTGCGGCAAGCAGACTGATCTTAGATACAATGCTCAGATCCACTCGATTATCGTCGCGCTCAGTTTGCATGTTGTGGTTTTGATCAAGGATTTGAACGGGAATCATGTTATTCAAAAGTGTCTCAATAAGTTGGCTCCGGAGGATAATCAGGTAAGTGTGTATGCTTGTCGTCTCGTGTGAGCGCTCATTGAGGATTTTGTGCAGTTTATCTATAATGCGGTCGCAGCTAACTGCGTCGAGGTTGCGACGCATCGTCATGGGTGTTGCGTGCTCCAAAGGTGCATTGATCATGCGTCCGAGGCTCAAAGAGTCCAACTCGTGAACGAGATAACTTATAATGCGCTGACGCTCGTCCAGGATCCTTACGGCAACTACGTGCGTCTGCGCTCTAAACTTCTTGGGAATGGTTCTGACATCTCACGCATACATTAAGGTTGTACAATATATTTTAGACTTGAACGATAACCGTTTCAGCGACGGTGTCATTCGCCAGTTCACCGGCAACGTCTGCGCGCTCTCTGTACAGAAGTTCAGCTCGAATGTCATTGAAAAGTGCATCCGCGTCGCCGAACATAACACGCGCAAGATGCTGATTGAGGAGCTTTTGAACCGCACGCGCCTCGAAAAGCTTTTGCGAGACTCCTTCGGAAACTACTGTGTCCAGACGGCACTCGACTATGCTGAGCCAAGTCAGCGCGCTCTCCTCGTTGAGGGTATCCGTCCCATTCTTCCTCTTATTCGTAATACACCCTACGGGAAACGTATCCAGAGCAAGCTGCAACGCGAACAACAGCATGTCGATTCGATGACTGCCATGAACAATGCCGCGGCGCTTGGCGCCAGCCCGTATGGCAACCATTACAACCAACAACAAGCCATGATGAACCTTGCGCTCGCAAATCAGGGTCTCAATCTGGGCCAGTCTCATCCCGGTATGGCTGTCCAGCGCGGTCTGCTGGGCTCGATCCCGAACCAACTCGGCGACGTGTATGGTACGCGTGGCTCGCCATACGGGATCGCGCAGAATGGGCTGGGGGCTGCGGCAGCTGCTGCGACGGGTCTTCATGCACCAGGGAACCAATCGGGAGCGGGGTCGATGCATATGCAGCAACCCTTGCCACATTCATTGCAGCCGCAGATGATGGACGGGTACGTCCTGCAGGGCGCACACTCTGGTACGAACGGGCTTGGGAGTACTGGCGGATTCGGGAATGGACTCGCGAGTGTGGCGGGATACGGAGGCTCGGTAGGCATTGCGAACGGTATGAACGACCCGTATCAGCGTTCGTCGTACGGTTACGGGATGTAAACTCCCGTCGGTCCCACCATCATCCAAGGGACATGCAACAAAAATTATGGATTTAGAAAACATGATTTAGGCATCAACACAAAAAGTTCATCGCGGCATGTAGCTTCTATTCCACGTCTCATTAGGACCCCGATACCCCCCTTGTATCGGCTTCTTTCGTTCGGCTTGATTCCATTGCCACACGTCCAGGAGACGCTATACCAGCCTCGACAACCACCAATCATTCCTATGCGCATACACTCATCGTAAAAACAAAACTTCACATCGCATCTGACGTCCCTACTGCTATCGTACGCCGTCCACCCTAACCTTTAGAGGGATAGCGGCGTTCACGATTTTATTTTTCATTTTTTTAATGTCTTTGCTTTCATCCCATCACCATTGTTCAATCCTCATTATTTATTCGCAGTCCCCTTCATTCACCCATGGGGAGGACTCTTGAAATGCCTCGCTAGTCGTTTTGCCATCACCAATCCTTCCATTCATCTACTCTAGGCATTCCCATCGTTCGACAATGCGCAATGCAACCTTACCAGTCACAGCACCAGCACCTACCCATCTACTACTACTGTATTTCTCCGTGCATTCTATTCTTTTCGTGACCCAGACACCTCTGGGTTTGATCCCCGAATTCCCTCCCGTGCTTTGCTTTCTCGTTTTGTTTTCCTTCCCTTTCTCGTTAAAACTTTCTGTTTCCAAGCATTTGACGATTCAGTTCATCGTTCGTTCGTGGTCGTGCTCCGCTGTTTGTTTACTAACTGCTGGACCATTTTCGTCTTGATTGATTGAAGTGTATCTTTTTTCATTCCCTTTTTTTCTTCTCATTTCCTCATCTTTTCGGTAAAACGTCACTGTCTAATAGCCAGCACACAATGCCTGTCTGTCCGATGTACTTATCTTTCCCATCATCCTTTCTCTTACCCCTTTCTAATCTGCTTCCTCCACTTGTCTTTTGCTTCTGAAACGTGTTATAAGTTTTCTTTTTACCCACTTGACAGTTGGATTGATTTTTTTCTCTCTTATATCTTTTGTTGTGGAAATTGGCCCTCCCTGCTCCGTAGCGCTCTATAAAAACACATGACCTAGTTGATCTTTTTCTAAACCGCGCGTAGTGAACGTTTAGTGTCTGCGTCTACTATTGGTGTCCCTATCAGTGATTGGAGGTTGGAGACTGAGGAGATATGATATGAAACTAAGCTAAGAACAGGGAATGAAGCTGGATGGAGAATGACGCGCCACTTTGGGTTCAAGCTCCGGCCCACGCTCCCCTCCCTTGCTGGATCTGTCTCATAAAACCCACCATGTTGATGATGATGATGACCTCCCCCTGTCCCACCTTCCTCCCCTCTCTCCCGCTCTCAATTACTCCGCGTGCGCCAAGAAAGCGCGCATATGCGTACGAACGAAGTCAATCACGTCGTAGTCGAACGCGATTCAATACAAGTTCAAGATGAAGAAGAGCGTTAAAAAGAAAGTCAATGTTGACTTGAAGCGGTACACGCCGAACGTATTGCCCGATAAACATGACCTACACGCACTGCCCGTGTTCGCGCCTCTAATCGCAGCTGTACTCGCGCCGCTCTCGACGTTGTTGGATATCCCTGCGTTCTCCGAGGTATCGTTTGTTATTCGGGTTTAACTAAAATCATGCATTCTGTGGATGCTAATGCTATCCTCTCAGCGCTGGTTCTTCACGACGGACCCAACGACGGGGAACAGCCAGCCCCTCCCGGACCCGACGACGAACCTCGCACTCAGCGCCGTAGGCCTCGCTTTCAACGTCCTCGCCAACGCGCTCCTCCTCGTTCGGTTCTCTGTTAGCGAGCGTTGGTGGCGGTATGCCACCAAGTTCAGCTTGGCATGTTGGGTACTTAAGGTGCGTGCTATTTTAGGTCGCAATTGAGTGGTACAAGACATAGAGTGGCGCGGCTGACGGAATATTTTGAACGTTGGGATTGTCTGTGCAGCTTGGAATCGCGTTAGGGAACGTGGTGGCGTATGGGATATTGAGCCGGAACGAGCCTGATGTGTCGTATGGAGAAGGATTTTGGTGCGCGTGAGTATCCCTTCATACGCATATTCTCTTTACATCCCATATGAATGCATGCTTTTCCTTAGGGTTATCTCGCTGCTAGTAGCCACAGTGATCGTATTTCTGCTAGTCGTGCATTACTTGCATGAAGTGAAAGGCATGAAGGGTACGCGGACGACTGAGAACCAGATCCAAGTGCGTATAGCGGGGAGGCATTTCATGCTTCAGAACACGCTGTTTGTGGGCACGGTGGGGTTGCTTGCACTGTTCATGTCAAGGCTGGTACGTCGATATGACCATAATCGTTGTCATTTAATCTTCATTCCGTTTTCAATGCACTGACGTTTTATACCCCCCTTCTACTTCTCCGCACTTTTCGGGCAACCTTGGATGACGATGTGGCGTTTAACAGGAAGACTGGACATACCTCCAAGGCATCTACTTTTCTATCGTATCCTTCCTCACCGTTGGCTTCGGCGACTTCTACCCCACGAAACCCGCCACGCAGATAGTCTTCTTCCCCTTTGTCCTCATCGGCATCGTCCAACTCGCGTCTATCATCGAGCTCATCGTTCGATTCTTCCGCGAGCGCCTCGCGAGCCATAATAGGGAAAGGCGGCATACTTACCAGAAACGGAGGCATGAAGAGGAAATGAAGTTAGAGAAGGAGGGAAGCCTGGAGGAAGAATTGGCGTTTCTGAAGCAGTTGTACTCCGAGACGAGTCGGTGGAAGACAGCACAGGATTTAGCAACGAGTATTACTGGATTTCTTGCCTTCTGGTTGCTTGGGGCGACCATTTTCTCCCAGATTGAGGTATGAATTGGCTCGCAACCATTTTTAATTTTATTTCTAAAATGACTCTATTTAGGGATGGACATACGGCGAAGGGCTATATTTTTGCTACATTTTCTTCTTTACTATTGGTTTCGGAGATTTTGCCCCTATAACTCCCGCTGGTAGAGGTACGCCTCCTTCTCTTTCGCAATCGTTGATATTTAAACTGACCTAACATCCCGTTTTCAGTGGTTTTCATCATGTATTCCATCATTGCCGTCCCAATTATGTCCTCCTTTGCCGTCCAAACTGTACAAAGCCTTTTCGAGAGAGCTTCTCAAAAGCTCCTTCGACGGAAGGAAGCACAAGAAGGCATCGAAGATGTTGCTGAGGATGGCGACGTGGTTGCCCAGGCGGGAGCCAAAGTCGGAAGGGAGGAAACAGGAAAGAGTGATAATGGGGACGAAGAGAAACGGATTGCGGTTCCGGGAGACGCTAAAAGACGACGGATAAAGGTGGATGGGAACAGAAAATACCACACAGCGCATACGGATTTCGTTGCGGAAAGCCATCGTCGATTAGACGAGAAACTCGCCGCTCTCCGACATAAGAACGTCATCGAAGGCGACGGCCATTCAGAACTTGACGTCGAGAAGGCAATGGATGATGCATTGAAGGGAGCACGGGTACAAAATTACGAGTCTGATATTCAGATAATGGAAGACAGGGTCCTGACGGAATACATGCTCGAACTCGCTATTGAACTCGAACAACGAGCGAGGAGGCTGCTGATGGGGCACATGGACGAGAACAGCGCTGCAAACTTATTGTTGCGCGCTGACCGGGTCGTGCAACTGCGGAACATCAGGATAATTGCTGGCCAGGAGGTGACGTATGAGTTGGAGGATGGCGAAGGGAATGAGGTCACGGACGCTGATGCAGTGGATGAGGGGGGCGACGAGCTCCCGCTCAAACGCAGTGCCGGCGAGAACTCCTCGGCGCGAATCGACGCTGACACTAACGAAACCAAAGACGAGAAACCACGACAACGCGCCGCCTCGTCCCTCAAATCCACTCACACAACCAGATCTTCCTCGTCCTCTCCCGACTCTTCTAAGCTCAAACCCAATCATTCGTATTCACCAGCACTGATGCGCAAGTACTATGCCGAAGAAGCCGACTTGGTCCCCTTCCCCGCCGATCTCAGTCCACAAGAGACGTTGGAAGAAGTCGCGAAGTACCGAGAGGCATTCGCATCGTTGCTCGCGACAGGTAGTCGGTTGTTGCGGTTGAAGGATGAAGAGCAATATTTGTTTGAGAGGAGATGGTGGGATGCGGGGAAGGAGTGAGATACGGGACAAATTAGAGCTTTTAAGGTTGTACTTTTAGATTTGTTTCCAAGCTAATTCATCTCATCTTCGTATTTGTTTTTGTATCACACATATAAGCATGTTCACGATTTACTATATCATTTTGTATATTATCTGTGGCACCCATACCCACCCATCCCCAAGAATTCCCATCGTACGCCTACACAATTCTCTATCTGTAGCAAATGAACGAGCTTGTAGACAACGATGGAATGGTGTCAATAAGCAAGCAGAAAATCCTTGCAATGGCTTCAATGGGAACCGGTCAAAAAGAAAAAGAAAAGAAAGTCTCCAAAAAATTCATAGCCCACCGCGAGGGTCGAACTCGCAGCCTTCAGATTCCACCTTTGGTGACTCATTGTAAGAGTCTGACGCTCTATCCGATTGAGCTAGGCGGGCACATAGAATGTTCTATATTTACATATTTAAACTATTTGTTTTTGCTCTCCCTCTCCTGCCGCATCTATGATGGTCACCAAGGGGTTTTATTCAAAAGCTATGTTCTATGGCGTAGCCGAAGCTAAAATCGAAAAGCAAGATTAAGCGTGAGCTAAAATGCAAGATTGTCGGCTTAGCCGGCTTCGGCAAGTCATATTCCCATAAATGGTAAGACAATATTTAATATTTTTGCATGTGCCGATCACCACTACATACATTTGGTCTTGGTGCTTAGTAATCTAATTGAGAGACAAACAGCTAACTCTGGAGGTAATTTTCTTCAGAATGAGCTTAAATCTACTACTGAAGCCTCCAAAAAGCTTTATCAAGTTTATAGTCCATTTATCTGACTGGAATCTGGTCAGGGCTAATACCAGAGACCGGGAGACTCATGCATGGGGTTGTATGCAGTGGTGATCGGCACATGCAAAAATATTAAATATTGTCTTACCATTTATGGGAATAAGACTTGCCGAAGCCGGCTAAGCCGACAATCTTGCATTTTAGCTCACGCTTAATCTTGCTTTTCGATTTTAGCTCAGGCAACACCGTAAAATATAGCTTTTGAATAAAACCCCTCGGTGACCATCATACGCATCGCACCCGCACCTTTGAGTCCAATATTCAGAGCGAGTCGCTCGCTCGGAGAACACTGCAGATGCCAATTTTGATAGAGGGTTCTTTCAGTTTCTCAGGGGCCGTGAAGGCGATAATAGCAGCTGAAACTTTCAAGCCAGACTTGCATTAGCGGTGCTTAGCTTGCATTACAGCATCAGTAATGCCCGACAATTTAAAAAAAATGAGCAATTGTTCATGGTTGCGGGGAAAAATCTTTCGGAGGTATAAGCGCAGGTATATTATATTCTACTACACTTTGTCCTATCGTACATAAATTACCTTTGTTTCTGAAAGACAATCATTGAACGCTCCACTCTAAGAGAGGCAGTTAACACATTTCTGTCATGAAGACAGATGGAAGGAAGGAAGGAAAGAAACGCGCTAGTCGTTATACCTCAGACAAAGAACATCCTATGGCTCTGGAACGAATTGATGCCCTTGAACTCCCAGTCATCAGGATTGTACTCGTTTCTCCCACTTGATTCCATACTGATGGCTGACTCGTCGCCTTTGAAGCGGAGATAGATGTCTGCGCGTTTGCACACGAGCTGTATGGTCAAATCAGCACGGAAAACCCGGGGTGAATGAGTAGAGAGATCGCATCATACATGAGCATCTACAAAGAGAAAGAAAGTTTCAGAGACTTGGAACTGAATTAAAAGTGTGGCTTGAGACTCACAGTATACAGGAGCGGGGATGGAGACCGCGGAGAATGTACGAGCATAAGACCAACAGAGATCATATGATAAACTTTGGAGTCTTCGAGCGTTAATTATTAGCGCAAATGGCCATCAGGATTTTTTTTCAAAAAAGGGAAATCTCACTGTGATTCATCGAGTTCGTTGTCGTTGCGCACAACGATATAATGTGCAGGCCTTGACGCTAGGTATATGTGAGCGAAGGTAAAGAAAGCTGCAAGAACGTCTCACTCACTCCCCTTGAGTCCATCATGACTCTGAAGGTAGAAATCATTCATATCCGGTCGACGCAAGTCGTTACAATCGACCAAGAAGCCACCCCTACAGTTCCCAGACCTATCCGCTGTCCCTAGTTCGGGAAAGAAACGAATATGGTGCCGCTTGCCGACGACGACGTATGTCAACTTCACTCCTCCCGCGGGTGCTTTGAAACTGGAGTTTGCACCAGAAATTCTTCTATAGGCACTGTCAAAGGCAGCTTTCACCGAGTGAAATTAGAAATGTAAATCAACGTAAAGGATGAAAATCACCTTTCACTGCCTCTATCTCAGCCGGGCATACATTGAATATTTCTCCATCTGAGACGCCATCCCGATAAACCAAAGCCTGCGTTGGAAGGATACTGTTTATCTTGTAGAAGCGTTGCAGAGTATTCTTAATGTTTCGCCGTAAGTCAATAATAACAACATCTCGTGAGAGACTTACCAATAACATCGACTCCAATTGACTAACGAGTTCGAGTCTTGGCATCTGGTGTGAGCATTCCGCACAGTACATTGATGCATTGTGATCCAGCGACGCAACAAGACTCGCCACCGAGGGTTTGCTGATGCCTGGTGGAGGGTGTGTTACATCGAGTCCTGCGGGGAAACTTCATGATGCGGGTTTTTGAAACATCAGGATAGCTACTTACCTATAATCATCGTAGGTGTCTTGCGCAGCCATTCCACGCCCCTAGAAGATGGAAAGAAATTTCTTCCGCCTGCCTTTGCGTTTATTCTGTGATCGAGGGCTATAAGGAATCTGGAGCGGCTTCAAGTTGGAACGTACTTCAACAATAAGTTCTTCATGTACTGAGGACTCATCACGCGATTCGAGTTCCTTTCGTCCCAGACCTAGTTGAGTTCATTACCATAAGGACGATACCGGTTTTACACATAAGACTGACCATGCACTGTGTGATAACGCCCGAGCCCCTCGTCGTGTCGCCTATTTCTTTGGTTGACTTGTAAAGTGGCGACGTGATCGCTGGCAAGATGACGAGTAGAACCAAGTTGCTTAAAAACCCGGAGGTGACGTGATCCTGTCCGGTACATCGTTTTGAACTCTCGAGCAGAATGCTTTTAAAATGCTTGAAAGTTTTCATTAGAAAAAAGTGCAAGACGGAGTAGATCGTGATAGCGAAATACCTACCTTGAATACATCTCCTTGTTGATTCTCGATGTGAATGATTGTCGTCGCATCGCGGAGGCCTCGCGACAGCCTTGAACCCTCTTCGCCTTCGGTGCCATTAAGCTTTCATAGCTTGAATGATGTACAGTGATGATCACTCACCCATGAACCCAAAAAGCGCTGATAGGAATGTTTGAATCATTTCCGGGCTAACCCTGTTTGTTGCATATGATAAACATGCAAAATATTTTATCGGTGCGCCTTTGACGACGGATTGTCTACCAGGTAATATAGGCCACGTGCCAGATTGCTAGAATGGGCGGTTGCTGCCTTCAGCACCGACTTTTCGTTACCAAATGCCCAAGCTCACCTTCGTTTGCATCGCGGGAGCCGGAAATTGACGTCCGTTTACTTTGAGGAGAGCAGTGTTTACTTCCAAGCCAGCTGATTGTAAGGCTTGCGGCGAGAAAGCCTGCCATTGTATCATTGTATCAGTCAAAAAGCGAAATATCAAGCCTAGTACGCACCTTCAGGCAAGATTCGATTGTTCTTTTGCGCCCATCGGGACTCGAGGTAGTGATATCTTGGACTGCTTTCACAAGCGATGGGTCCAATTTCTTTTTGTAAAGCTGTCCTTCGGAAACCTCAAGCAATTCGAAAGGGATCACCTCTTCAGCGTTCTTTCCATCAAATTTCTTGACGACTAGAAGTCCTGGAAGGTCAGGGTAGCGTAGCCTATAACCATGAACTTCGTGGAAATAATCCTTCAAAAGCAAATTGTATCAACGGACTCCGAAGGGGAATCTATTCCAAATTGCTCACGTTAACAGTTGTTGATTTCCCATCTTTAAGCTCGAACTCGTGTTGTCCAGCTGCGCCAATTAGTTTTTTAATGGTGCGGAAGCGCCCAATCTTCCCTGCCTTCATTTGTCTGACCTTCAACCCTTTCAATTCTCTTTCGAGTTTGGTGAGGCTTCCCGGTGCACGCAACTCATGTACATCTCTAGAACGTGGGCCCAGAGCACGTAGTGCGACAGTAATAAGATCGCCTCTTTGCCAGCTATACGATTACGAATTAAGAAGTTCCAACCCTCAAGATATGAAAAACAAGCATAGCGCACAAGATGGCATTAGAAACATCCAGATTGAGCAGGGCAGTACCTCTGGCGGGTCTTATACTCCTGCAACATCGGTATGCGTCAGCGAAAAGGACACTAATACGGACATAATCGACGTACGCAAAGCAGCCTCTCCACACCTCAAGCGCGGTTCCTCGTAGCTCTGATTTCTCTTCGCTTGAAAACAGAGTGGACCTGGTTACGACTCGACGAAAATCTCTGGGTATATTATTTTGCTTGATCAAGAGTAAGTCAGGGTCCCGAATTGGTCTAAACCCACCGATGAGGTATATCGTGAAGAAGTACGTTCAGTGCTTGGTTGAAAAGTTGTGCCTTGTTTTTATCGTATTTTTTGCCCTCTATGGAAGAGTTGAAGTCGCTGAGATAATACTATGAGCAATCAGAGGAGAATAGACAGGAAAGCACCATACATACATGGAGTCTAATGTTTCACCGACGCTTTGCAAGCAGACATCATATTCCAGCTCAGAGCCTGTCTTTTCGGACAGTTTGACTGCAAACTTAAGACCAAATTTTTAGCTTATTGGCAATGCCACGGCACACATTCTAACACTTACATGGTGTAGACTGAAATCAAGTTCCCTAGTTGACCATAAGAACTTTCGGCCGTCATATACTACACGGCCCAGCTGGAAAACGCCAGATGCCTCGTCTAAGATTAGTTTATTCATGATCTCTCGGCGGCGGTCCTTATTCGTAATTTCCTTCTCCTCTCCTCGTGTGATACGGCGTATAGCTTAGAATGGAGCGTCAACATAGGCCTATCATATAATTACGCACTGCCTAAGCTCACCGACTTGTTATTAGATACCAAGGTTCAGGGGAAAAATGGAGCATTACTTGGTACAAAATCAAAACCATAATGGCAAGAAATACACTACTCACCATCATAAGTATAAAATTCTATTCGTTTTGGTATCCTTACCACAAAGCAATTGGTATGAGCGACTCGTATTGGTCCTTCCCGCATGCGCGAGTGCTGCACAAAAGACATGGGAATCTGAACTAAATGACTGCGCTTTCGCTGGGAGAAACGTCGGGACCGAGAGAAAAAAACGACAGGCAGAGAAAAATCTAAGTGGCTTTTGTGTGAGAATAAGTGGGTGTTAGCTGCCACTACTCCGCCTGTTGTAGCCTAGTAAAGACGGACTACGCCTTGCACAGAGTTCTAGTCCGCAGTACGTCAAGTAAAAAATTTCTGTTCGCCGTAAGTATAAGCGATAATTCATCAAGCCAACGCCTCGATCACAGAAGAATCTTGAAACACCTCGTGAAGGTAATTTGACATTCAAGCGACATCGATATGAGTTCAAGAAGAAGAAAGGTGAAGACATATTGACGCGGATATATAGTGAAGGTGAACGGGAGGAACGATAGAAGACTTCTGAGACGCGCTTCTGCTGCGATTCTCGAATGCGTAAATATGTCAAAACAAGGCAAATAGTATTGTCGTCAATGGAATCGATATTCATATACAATGTTCATACATTCACCCATTCACATCTTGACAGTATAGAGCGACAATAGAGAAAATACCATAAGAACAAAATATGGTTGCTTGAATACTCTGCTTAGTCTTTTGCGGCAGGCTAAATCTTATGAACATGCCTGACATATGGAACGATGTTACGAAATCAGTTACAGACGCGTACATGGATGCACTATATGCACCATTGAATCAGTATGTTGACTGATTTATCAAAAGACGCTAACGCCCGCTACAGCTTCGATTGAGTACTGACCACTCCTTATCAATGTCAGTGATCTGCCAAATCTTATAATGCGGAGGAATAGTAATGCCCAGTATTTAAGCCGAAAATAGCCTTTACGGCCACAGAATATTTGAGAAGAAGACTATTGAAATACAGCTTTTCTATACGGATGTTCTGAGCAGGAGAATGAAAAGCGAATAGTAAAAGAAAAAGAGCGATAGCAACAAGAAGCAAGAATATGCATTGGCTGAACCATGTGGTAGCAGAACTTGCAATGCGGCAGCGATATTAAAACAAGAAATAGGATAGCAAATGATTAAAGCATGGTAGCAAAGGATCGGAGAACATTAAAGATAATATTTCTAGGTGTTCAATTTATCCTTCAGTCATCACCGGTAAGGTCAATAATGGACATCTGCGTCATAAGCCTCCCAAGTGCACGATCCACTTCCATTCCGTCGATAGCAGGCGCACCAGACCTTGACGTCGAGCTCGGGAGACAACTATCACACTCGTCTTCCATCTCAAGATCCGATGGCCGAATCGTGACAGTACTCTGAGATGCATTTGCCGGTTCGATGACAATAACTGCGTCATCATCCTCAGTCGCGTCCGTATCCATGCCCGAGTTATCTGTTGGATCGGCTTCCAAGTGAATACTCTTTCCTGATGACCGAGTTGAATTGACGGTGGATGTAGAGCCATTTTGTCTATGCCTGATGTTTTTAGATGTAAACTTTGTAGGCGTCGGAACATTCTGGTTACGGGTGCTCAAAAGTGCATTTGAGATGGGTGAATCTATAGGTGATCAATGAATAAATTGGTTTTACACCGTGATTGAAATGCGTGATTCACCTCTTGTCTTGGAAGAGACCATGTTGCTGACTACCTGTGCTTTCTTTCCCCGTGTTTTGAACAGAGGGGTGAGATCTCCCTGCTTGCAAGCTCCGCAGACTGCACGAGGTCAGCGACCAATTTCTGGTGCCCGTAATGTTAAGTGGCTCCACTTACTCGATTTGAGAGGATCGATAGAATTACTGTGTCGGCCGTATATCTTCTTGCAAGCTTCACTCACGCATTGCCATTGGTATTTGTATGTGATGTCGTAAGAGTGCTTTTTCTGTAACGAGTTATAAGTACTTGAATTTCAGCGAGCCGCGCAAGGATTGATATGCAACTTACGGAAATTTCAATATCGGGTCTCTCCCGCATTACTCTATTAACCCTAGAGAAGTAGTTCAGTCGATTACTATGATCGTACAGATTTCTGGTGGCCGACGCACCAACTCTGCCAAACGCCGCCGTGGTTTTCTTTTGGTTTTCTATCGATAACCCACGCCGCCAAATGACACATCTCATGTGAAAGAGTATTTCGTATCCGTTCTGTAAGTATTGGCTGATCAATTCAGGCATGCTGTTGGACTAGCGAACAAACTCACCTTCGGAGTCCAAGACTTTGGTCGCCAATTCGATACTCATCGTCTCAATTCGATTCCTATCACTACAAAGGAGCAAACCCATCAAATTTATACGCGGTAGATCATAAGGTCATATTCTAAACTTACATATGCCACTTTGCCCGGCCTGCTGTTGACTGTAGACGTTTGTTCCAGAATAAAGATGTATCTTTGGGCAGCTTCTCCTGAAACACCGATCGATTCAAATCTTCAAAGAGGTCCTGGGCATATTGCTCCAGTCTAGCCAATTTCTCTTCCTCGAGCACCTTCTTTGACTTACGCTTAGTCGGAGAGGTTTGCGCAGCGCGTGGCGGGCGATTTTGCTGTTCCTTGCCCGTGGGCGTGGACGCGCTGGATGGTCGTGAAGGTGTGAAGAAGTCAGGGAGCTTGGATTGGACAGTCGACGAAGTACCGGCAGCTAAAGTTGGAAGGGAAGGTCGAGATGGGTCCGCGATGATAACTGTGCCTCCGCTATGAGTTGGTCGCACGTCTACAGAAGAAGGTAGAACAAGAGGTCTTGGTGCAGGTCTTCGAGACGAGGACGGGTCGTCGAACACCAAAACACCACCATCGTCATTGTCAACATCCACCACGGCCGTGTTATCTCTACCCGCCGGGTCTCCATACCCATCTCCATCGTCGGACTCAGTCTCTGAATCTGACAAGACCGTTCGGAGTCGGCGCGGGGTCTTAGGTGTCTTTGGGGCGCTAAAGGATTTGAATAAGCGCTCAGTCAAAAAAAATCGCAAGGAGAGTTTTGCAACGGAAAACAAACTATCGAGGTTGAGTCTCTTGCTCCTCTTCGCTAATGTCGTCTTCAGTGTCTATCAACGATGATCTATCGGTAGTGGTCGGCCTTCGCGTGGGTGTTGGGAGCATGAACGGGTCGTCGAAAGTGCTTCGTCCAGAAATACCGAGAAACTTTTCATCGGGAGTTCTATAGTCTAGATTTAGAGTGACACATGCGTAGATACCAGCCGAGTCTTACAGGAACACATCGTCGTCTGAATCTTCAATGTCTATTATCTCCCCGGCTTCTCTGTAAACAAACAAAGCATCTGCTCAGCACAATCTCATGGGCTATAAAAATTGATTGTAGGAGACACACATTCGTTTTTGTATCCTCTCCTCCTCGCTATCAGGTATGACAACATCCTCTGTTCTTGTAACCGTCGATTTTATCAGTCTTCGGCTTGGTGTACTGCTCTTGGTCGGCGAGCCTAGGACGAGCGAAGAAGTCCTACGGACCAAGACCGCCATCCCCTCATTGTTGCTTGGAGCCATGATTCACCGCCAGCCGTCCATATAAGGGAGAATAATGACGAAGGAAGCAAGGAGACGTTGTGTGAAGGCTTGGAGAGTAAAACTTAAAGCGTGTTGAATTGCCATTATGTACGCGCCTCCGTGGTTCGCTTATCGGAAGCAGAAACCGAATTCCCATCCTGGACGAACGCGTTCAAACAAATCACGAGACCGATGCGCGACTCTTTGAAATTTACTGAACCAAATAAATCTCGCTCCCGGTACCTTCCTCTTTGCACGACCCTTGAGTACATTTTCTCGTTTAATTCATTCATTTAAGAATAATTACAGATAAATTTGTGTAAGATCCACCCCAATGGATACCACCAAAAAGCTTTGTTAATCACGCCCGCCTAGCTCAATCGGATAGAGCGTCAGACTCTTACAAGAGTCACCAAAGGTGGAATCTGAAGGCTGCGAGTTCGACCCTCGCGGTGGGCTATGAATTTTTTTGGAGACTTTCTTTTCTTTTCTCCTTCTCTTCTTTTACCTGCGGCAACCAAAGCTGTTCTTCGTGTATACCACCACTTTGTTTCCGAGCCACGGGAAACTTTGTAGGAAGAAATCAAGTCCACAGGTCGCATATGTTCAATTCGTTCGAAAGCTTACTATCGATACATACGCCAATGTACACAGGCAGTTAGGAATAAAAGGAGCCCCAAAACAAGAAAACAAATTTCATGCGGAAAAAAAGTGAAAACATGACAAGGAATCAGTAGTAAACCATGAATATAGAAAGTAAAATTAGCTATAAGTATATTATTTGACGTTTCCCTGGTAGTTAGTTCGCATAAAAATGTGTCGACCTCCCCCACAGTAAATATCCACGACACGAAAGCCACCTTAAACAACGTATTTCGACACTCGCAAAGGTAGCGCAGCCCCATGTTCGAAACGATCCTCGACATAAGGCCGAGTAATGATTGCGTTGTATTTTCGTATCTCACACGCTGGCGCAAATGAAAACTGAGGGATTAGTGTGGCAAGGAAGACCTTCATCTCGAGAACGGAAAAACGCCAGCCGACGCATGCATGGGGACCAAAAGTAAATGACATGGTGTTTCCGAGACCTGGGAGTGATGCAGGTGAAGGCATAGTGAGCCAACGATCAGGCCTAATGGAATATGGACAGGACATCAGCGTATAATCCATGTTCAAAAGAAATACTCAAACAAACCGAAACTCGAGCGCATCCTCGCCCCAAATCTCCTTGCTGTAATTGAGACCCTCGATGGGAATGTGCACGTAGCTTCCTTTCCGTATCCGGACATGATCCACTATCTCTCCGCTGCGCAAGCATACAGGTTCGTTGAGGGGTATAATATCGTCCTTCGTTGCAACGCGAATGGTCCCGTGAACTGGCGGAGAAATGCGTAGAGTTTCACGGACGACGGCGTCGAGAAAAGGAAGAGATTCAAGTTCATTGATATTTGACGTCGTACAGGATGAGAGTTCTTCGCGAAGTCGAGATTGTAGATCTGGATATAGCGCAAGACAGTAGAGGGCCCATGCGATGGAGACCGCGGTTGTATCCGATCCAGCGAACTTAATTAAAATCTCTTGATTGAGATATGCCAGAATCCAGATGACGGCTTGTTACTCACCAAAAATGTCGATAGTTGATCCAATAGATCAGAGTCTGTAAGACGCTGAGATGGGTTCTCCGATAGATTCGCTTTAACTATTCGATGATGAGTCGGAGCTCATCTAGAAACCACTGTGCACTTACTCAGTAGCGACAATAAATCCTTATCCCAGATCTCCTTCGTGCTTGCAACCTCCGCTGTGACGACTTCCTTTTTACTTCTGACCATCTCCGTCCCCTTTCGCTTAATGACTTTCAATGCAGCATTAACGGTTTTAATCCCTTCGTCAGGCCACAGTTTCTCCACAATCGGGAAGAAAAGCTCGATGATGCGTTTAAATTGAGGCCCCTTATCCACTGACGAGAACATCGCACGATACGCTGAGTACACTTCTTCGTTTTCATCCTCGAGAGCGCGGAACGCGTAGTCAAACCCTGCCAGACCGATGATATCGAACGTAGCGCGAGATGCCCAGTGAGCCACATCAATAATTGCGTCGTTGTCTACATGTTCCAGCCCTCCCACTTTCTCATCAAGTTTTGGCA
Organism: Hymenochaete sp. R1; assembly: GCA_019400425.1. Taxonomy (NCBI): domain Eukaryota; kingdom Fungi; phylum Basidiomycota; class Agaricomycetes; order Hymenochaetales; family Hymenochaetaceae; genus Hymenochaete; species Hymenochaete sp. R1. Next base: position 98,235 of record JAFREE010000040.1, read on the forward strand.
AAGACTCTTCAGGCAAACCGGCAATTATTTCGTCCCATTTTGTTGTTGATTTCTCGGTGATCATGGATATCCACTTTTCCTTGAGCTCGCCTGCCTGATTCAAGAAAAATGAGTTTGTGATTCAACAAGGTGTGACTTCATTCACCTTTTGGAGCATCACTGGAGTCAAACTCCGAGTTGCTTGAGTTGTGAAGGCAGGTGTGATGATCCTACGTTGAATGTGATGCGCCTCGCCTTCCATTGCAAAGACACCCTTCCCAAGCAGACGTGACAGTAATCTCCTTGTTTGCCATGGCTTTTCGAACGTCGGTGAATTTAGCACATGGGTCACAGCACGAAGGTCAAAAGACATGAGTCGATAATCAAACTATAAAAAAATAGAGTCAATTTCTTGTTATGTCGTCGCATTTTACTGGCACAGTACATACTGCTCCGAATCCGTGATAACGAAATGTTTTTCCAAACTGCCCGACCCATTCTTCATGAGTTGCCGGCGTCACTTCGGGATCCATCACATTGCGAAAGTGGTTAGCCAAACGCGGCGCCTCGGGACCAGGGAGATTCTTCAACGGGTCGAAAGGTGGCGCGATGAGAAGCAGGTTCAATAGCCACCAAACACCCCGCAAGATCTGGACAACCGCATATGCTCCGACGATTCTGGCAACGACTAACAAAGCCTTGGAGCCCTTTTCTCGGAAATCCATAGGTTGAGATAGTAGTAATCAAAAGAAAATACAAAATAAAGAGTGACGAGGATTGGATTGACGAAAACGATGGTCCAAAGATGAGAGCAGGAGAGTGAGAGTGATGGCTTGATGCATGGTTGTGTTACGCTAGGCTCAGGTAGATGAACGAAAGCGGAGGCGCTTGTTCTTTTGGCGAACCCTTTGTAACCGATATGGCAAGCACGGCGCACGCGAGAATGAGTGTTTGTGTTGTGGGCGTTCGTTGGCTTCATTCAGCTTGAACAAAAGGCTCGGATAAAATGGAAGTAATTCCAAAAGCTCGCTTCCTTCAATCATTCATTCTGCAGTTCCACTGGCACGATGCTACTGTACTGTAGTGACTGAATGAGAGACACAAGACGGACGATTCGAAAGTCCAAAATAAAATAGTATGTCCGCGTCGATCTGCGTCGATCACATGATAGTCACATGACTTTTTTCACGAAACGCGATTGGACCGTGGACGTGTCCATCAGATCAGAACGTTACGCGACAAAGCCAAATATCTTTCGGCCTGCGTCGTCTGCCAACGGTATCTCAAAAACATACATGTCCGACCCCCTTGACAACAGGAGCTCATCACTCGAACCAGAGAAAGCTCCCAGGCAGCGTCGCAAGGCTAAGCAAGCCAAGGCTGCTTCCCCTTCTCCCAACTCTATGCCCAGGCTGCCGAACAAAGTTACCGCTGTGTCGTCTTCGTTAGATAGCATCCAGGTGCCTCCGCGCACACCGTATGCCGACGATAGTCCAAATGGAAAGGAGGATGAAGGTATAGAGCTTTCCTTGCTCGATGATGAGGAAAGACGAGCAGCTGCCACTGGAGACGATGATTTTGGCGTGGGCAAAGTAAAGCAGGGCGTATCTGCAAAGGACAAGCGTGGCATGGCATTGCTCATCGTGCTATGTGAGCCAATTCTGCGACCTTCATTTTTAGTTATACTTGCTTATGAACGGCATAGATCTAATACAGGGTGTCCCGGTACGCATGTATAATGGCGTTGATGCGTTTATAGTGACCATTTATCGTCTTGTAGCTTGGACTTGCTTTGGGTTCCATACCTTTTCTACTACGGGAGCATCTCTCATATTCCCAACTTGCTATCTTTGCTCTCGCGCAGTACCCATACTCCCTTAAGTTGCTGTGGTCACCCATCGTGGACTCTTGTTTTTTCTCAAGCATCGGTAGAAGGAAATCATGGATCGTGCCCATGCAACTCGTTATTGGCACCTTAATGTACTGGATATCGAATAATGTCACCGTTCTCATAGATTCGGTGAGAGATTTGATTTTGGGATTCTTCTCTGGAATCATCTCATCAAATATCTTGACAGCCGGCCGAAAATATTCACAAACTCACTTTCATTTTCACCACCCTCGTCATTCTCTCCGCTACCCAAGGTAAGTCGTTCCTTGATGTTGAGCAAACGATAGCTTTGAAAACATAACGGAAAGACATTGCCGTCGATGGATGGGCTCTCACTCTCCTTTCTCCCGAAAATCTCGGCTATGCGTCGACTTGTCAGACAATCGGCCTTAATACAGGATATTTTGCATCTTTCACCGTCTTTCTTGCTCTAAATAGCGAGCAGTTTGCGTGAGTAATTCACAAAGCGGTTCTTTTGCGGTAGCTATTAACTGACATATATTCGACAGTGCGAATCACGGCATACCCGTTCTAACATTATCAGCCTATCTCAAGTTTTGGACGGTCATTTGTTACTCAGTCACGTTTTGGTTGGTGTTTTTAAAGAAAGAAGAAAAACCATCAGCCGATGACGAAGAAATGGATCTTGTCACTGTGTACCAAACTATTTGGAGGATCTGCAAGCTTCCCCGTATGCGGCCTTTTATTGGTTTTGGGAATTGAAACTGACTTAAACAAAAAGACGTTCAATCACTCCTTCTCCTGCATTTCGTGTGTAAAATTGGGTTCCAAGCCAATGAAGCAGTCACGTCTCTCAAGATGGTAGAGAAGGGACTCGAGAAGGAGGAACTCGCTCTTGCGGTTCTAATTGACTTCCCTTGCCAGATAATTGGTGGCTATCTTACGGCCCGTTGGTCCAAAGGGGATAAACCTTTGAGGCCTTGGCTTTTAGCTTACGGAGTCCGACTGGCGTTTGCTGCGTTGTGGCCTATCGTTGTTCATGGCTTCCCAACATCGCCTATCAGTAATTCGTACTTCAGCTTCCTAGTCGCCATGACAGTTGTGCAAGGCTTTGCGATGTGAGCCTTGCACTTACCAATAGAAATTGTCTATACTCACTCGACCGCCACAGTACCATACAATTCGTCGGTATTAGCGCCTTCCATACTCGCATTTCAGATCCGGTCATCGGAGGCACATACATGACGGTGAGTTCGCGTATCTGACCAGAAAGACTGACTCTAAGATGCTTTGCCTTGTAGCTCCTAAATACCTTCACCAATTTAGGGGGTACATGGCCACGTTACTTCGTCCTAAAAGGCGTAGATTTCTTCTCGGTAGCGACATGCGTGATTGACGATGTAGGGAGTGAGACCATACTTGAAGGTGCGACACCAGCTCATGTGACACGGACGAGTCTCACAAATTATGTTGCATTACTTTCTACTCCAGCGTCAGAGTGTGTATCGGACGCCGGTAAGGCACATTGTGCTGATCTAGGCGGCCAATGTCATACCGAGCGTGATGGGTACTACATCACCTCAGCCATCGCAGTTTCCACGGGCCTCTTCCTACTTTTCGTATACGTCATCCCGACTGCAAAGCGTTTACAAGGTTTGTTATTCGCTCTCCCTGTATAATTTGAATGAAGGGAAGAAGCGATGCTGATTTTCAATCCTGAACTTGCTTTTCATAACAGCCCTGCCTGTCAGCAAGTGGCGCGTGAGTGCGGCGTCGGGGTGATTTTACTATCGACGTATCAGTATAGTATTATTCATTCAGTAGTCTTTCGGCTTTATCTGTCCTTTGTCATTCAACAATGTGTATTTTGGGGATCCGTAATGTCAAACGCGTCTCAGGCCATTGAACGGTGTGAAGGACACGAAGACGACATGTCTGCCAGTTTGTGTTGACTTAGCATTGGTGAAGACTTCGTGTTTGCTCAGTGTCGGTCGCTTACTTACTGGTCAGAAGGTCACACTAACTGATCCTTTGCATCTCGTCTTTGACGGGATTGTTTTTGGCACAAGCAAAGTGACAACATCCTGACGACTGAGTAAAGTTCTGCATCCACTATGATGCCTCAGACGTTGCCAACCAGCATCTTGGGTAGTTAGTGTATGCATACCGACCGAAACTGTTGACAACAAATATTCTTTGCGCTTTATTACACTATAACTTAAAGCACCAGAGTTTGAAGTGGGGTTCAACCACAACAGCAGTCACCAGGCCAGGACTGGACTCGCTCTCGATCAAGAAGATTTTTCACACGATCGACCGACCGTTCCTAGAAAAGGCCAGGCTCCGGGCTTGTACAATGTTTACCTCGACCACCGCAAGTCGTTCTTCATGCACTCATGAGTCATCGAGACCCACCCCGCAGCCACAGCCAGGGGGAAATACTAGGCTTATCGACATTATCGCAGCCTGCGAGTCATCTTTGCGGTGCAGAAATGCAGCGCGCTTACACAAGGCGAGACATCATGTCACTGCCGGGCCTTCATCTGAATCATCTGCTCGTAATTTGGACTTTTTCGCTGAAAACTGGGGTATCTAAACATCAATCCCTTCCAAACACGGGCTAGAACATAGACACGGCGAGGGGCTTTGCTACGGATCCCTGTGCTTCAATTAGCCTCTATGTTTGACAGGGAATGTAGCCAGGTGTACGCAAGTCCGACTCCTAGGTGCTTGGGATAATGACAGTCTACCGGATGACTCATTCAGATTAGGTCACTTGCTATGTCGGACGAGATCGCAAGTTTGCTACTGGTACTCGTGGCTTGGTTTGAAAAGGCTGACGTAGAGCGCACTGAGTGCCGGGTATCAATATCTGGCAATCGGTCAAGCATAGAGAGCCAGGAAACCATGAAGGGGTTGGGGTTGCCGTTGTAAACATATTCTGCCTCTCAATCCGTCAAATTGGGAAGCCGGTCGAATATGTTTTGTTGGATGGGATATCCATGACATGATACTCAGATGTGTATCAAGCTTGCAGGGAAACAAGATCACCTTTTGATCTCGGAAGGTGATACGACGCCTCTGCGCGGTGCAACGCCCCAGCCTCACTTTCCCATGGGCATTACAGCGCAGTTGGGTACCGCAGCTACGGCACGCAGCGTTCCCATCAGCGCAGTATCGTTCATCTCTCCGAAGTTATCAAACAACAACAAATCGGACTCACTGCGCTGACAACGTTTAGGGCGATCCGACCGGTACCGCGGGCTAACTTAGGGGCCTCGTGTTGTAATCTGGGTTCGTACATTTTGTGCGCCGACACGTATCCCGCGCGGCTTACTACTGCTGGAACGGAGGAATATGCACTGCACAGCCATGCCGGACGGTTTTGCGTGGATTGGATGGACGCGATTACTAAATTGGGCACGGGAAACAAGTTGACCGAGAGATCTGTTCTGCGCGCTCAAACCTCACAGCGCATTTCTCAGACGCATACTTATATCACATACCTCATCACCTCCCTTTCACCCCCGCATCCCCCCTTTCTCAAACGGATGAAACGGCGTCCCCGACCACGCAGTCCCCTCCTCATAGTGTTCGCCAAGAACAAATAGTCGCGACTTTCGAAGATTACATCCGGCCCCTCGTACACCCCGAAACCACCTTTGCCACTCTCATTTCCCCCCATAGTCATTCAGTCGAGTAGATCTCGACTATATGCTGCAGACCCATCACTCGCCACACGATTTACCGCTGAATCCTCTCCCGAACCGGGTTACTATATCGGCCATACCTAACTTTACCCAGAATGCTCGCTCTCCGGTCGATCAAGGACGCGAGCGTGCCTTTGCTACTCGCACCAGGCATACCGCGCATGCGTTTGTATGAGCTTTTGCGTGCAATCGTTCTGCGTCAGAGGGACGTTCCTTGGGAAGTCGTAGACCATAAGGTCGTTCAGCCTGTACCGACTTTCTATGACGATGAAGGTATGCATTCCCATGCTTCTCACCGTCGTATTAATAAACACTCGACTAACTCTGACTAACACTTGATGTACTCAGATATTGACATCGTTAGGCTCTCCTCCACTGAAACGCGCGGCAAGTACGTCTTTGACTTGCACGGTGCGTACAAGCGCTCGGGCAAGAAGTCAAGGACAGCTCGTCGCGAAAATGATAACGCAAAGTGCGAAGCTGGCCGCAAAGCACTCATCTTCGCACGTCAGCAACTTCTAGAAGAGGTCAACAAGAAAGACTGCAACGTGCTTTTGCTTGAGGGGTAAGTCCTCGCTAACCCGACATCTGGTATAATGCTGACAATTGGATTTTTTAGATGGAGTCTGACTATTCTTCGCAAAGGGAAACATTGCCGCGTAGAGGTACAGTACAACGGCAGAGGGGCCCTTGCAGAAGGGAAACCAGACATCGCGCAGCGCCTCCCACCTTTCCTCGAGCTCCTCGGACCCGCATAATCACCTCGCTTTTCACTACGATCCATTAGGGGGGGGGGGGGGCGCCGCGATCGTGTCAGCAGCATTCTATCTACATCGACACGGCTCGCAGCATCCTCCATATGCCCGCAGCACAGACCTCGACTTCACTCCGGGTCATTTACCAACTTTTCATTCGTTAGCTGTACGTAAAGCAGCACACCATAATTGGAACACGCGATGGCTGCACCTGTGCGATGCCCTGACAGCCCTCGTTCCCTACCCCTCCGTCTTGGGCGAGGCGATGCTAGAAGGCTTAGCGCTGTTCAAGGGTCAATCTGCCTCGTTGGCTCTCGGAAAACGGCCGCTGCGAAACATTATTCATGTCAGATGGTGTTTGATCCCGTGGTTCATGGATCCGAGTTCAGACATACTTGTCATGGGCATCATGATGCCTGAAAATGCTAGTGTTTTCGATGATGGGTCTTCGTGTTCATCATTATTCTCCCTCAAATATTACTTCTCTTTCATTCTTTTTTTCCATCACTGTTGTCACGAATGGGATTAGTCCTGTGCAGCACATCCTTTCCCCTTTTTTCTTTTAACTTATTCGCATTCGTGCTGTTTTCTGCTTGACCTAGCTCACTCTCTATATCCTTCTATCGCTTTCTCCATGCAACTCCTGAACTCCCACCTTACTCTTTTATTCACCTCGTCGGTTTCGCTTGCGTCTCGCATAGTACCCATCCCACTCCTTACTAATCTGATCTCCCCACTCACTGTATTCCTCGAAGTCGCTTTAATCTATTAGACTTACGTTTCGTATTCAAAGCAAAGCATAGATGTACTTGTATGCAAAGACCTATCCCTGACTCAAATAAAAGGAAAATAAAGCATTTATCCAAAAAAAAATTATTTGCATCTCGTTCGAACGTCAAGAATCGGTCAGTGGGAGCTAAGAGGTGAGCTAAGAGGTGTTGTTTGAACTATCCTGTTCTCGCTTTAATAAACCAAACAACTACAAATTTCACCCATCAAGCTCGAACTATCTGTGCTTGTCATAGCCATAAAACCAGGTTCTGTTGATGGTTCTGCCACAGGGCATACTCATGGAGCGGCTCCGCCGAGCTACCGAGCGCACGGCGGTAGTATGGGTAAGACTGGTAAGACCTCTTCGGGATACGCGTCCGGTGTTGAACGAGTTCATCTCTGGCATCCCGGATTACCCGTTCGCTCCCTGATATTTAGAACCCGACGCCCTTTACGGAAAGGGAGGATGATCAATTCGAGGATGATCAATTCCGCATCGGAATTATACAAGTTATGAAACACGGAAAATACAGGATGTTTCTGAGCTTTGATTACCAAAGAGATGGAAAAGGGAAGAAATGTTCTTCCAGGGCGTTATATTGAAACCTTTGTCGGCCGTCACTGGAAGCGGCCGGTACGTCGAGGTAATCGATATTCGGACGAGCGGCGCAAGTTTCAGCATACAGCAACAAAAGATGTATTTTTTTTTCCTTCGTTGCATTGGTCCGGGATGTATAGTTCTCGATATCGGTGGGTGAATTTCCCGGCATTGCATAGCTTAGTACGTCTTCTGCGATTTATAAGGAATGAGAAGTTTAAGTACCATGAATTTGATTAATGCATCCAACCATGAAAATTGTTATACGTTACAAGGCACTGACAAGTTGTGGGATTTTTTCGGCGTCTTGCATAGATCAGTCTTCCTTCAAATACACTATATGCACCATCCGACTCAGACCGGGAGTCTCATACGTCCTTGATGATTTTGCTCGAATCGCGCATCGCATAACCAGTCCATGACTGCCAGAGTTGAATCGTGCAGGAATCAATTAGTATTCAAGCCAACGAACTAAAACCAGTATCAAGAATTCTCACCTCATCGTACAAACTCGGTTTTTCCACTCCGAGCATCTTCAATCCCAACCACAGAATCCCTGCAGTCATCCCACTCCCACAACTCGCCACGATACTCCTCTTTCCATCAATCACATCCTGAGCGTTCTGTTCGCCGATCTCGTTTACGAGTGCCTTACGAAGTTCAGGGGTGGGAAGGAAGGTGGTGTATTGCTGGCCGCTAGGGGATGTGTGCGTTTGCAGAAATGTCTTGAAAAAGAGCGAGAAAGAGTGGGGAATATGGCCGGATGAGAGGCCTGGACGAGGCTCGGGGTCTTTACCAGTAAATCTGCCAAGATAAGTCAGCGAGAAAGATCGATCGCGACGACATTCTTGAAGTCAATGAGTTACCTGTCCTTTGGTCGAGCGTCCACAACAATGGAAGCGGTGGACTGCTCAGAGGGGTTCAGCCCCGCGTTCTCAACCATCTGAGAGTAGTCTTCCGAAAAAAACATTAGCGATTGCACTTTACAGGTTATACTGAAATGTGTTAAACGAACCTTTAATAATGGAGATGTCATAGCTTGGTGCAGGGTACTTTGCATTTGTGCTCGTTGTAGTGTCCTCTTGTACGGGTACGACCGAAAGCCCTTCGGCTTCCCATGCGGGCAATCCACCATTCAAGACGCTTGAGTTGGAGTGACCGAAGGCACGGAACATGAAGAGCGCGCGAGGTGCGCTGAAGATTCCTTGGGAGTCATATCTATCGACTAACTTAAGCAGGAATGAACCGAAATGATAGAAACTCAAAAGCGGCTCACAAAACGACATGCGACTGAGGCGTTATGCCGAACCCTTCTATTCTCATGCTTTTATCAGCTCCCAAATCGGGTAGAATTGGACTTGACTCACCACAAGCCCTCGCAAACACCTCGCCACTCGGCATCATATGTTTCAATCCCAACTCGTTCGGGCTCGCGACCTCGTCGAGGTCTAAAAATCGTGCGCCAGGAAGCCTACGGGCCTCGAACTCTTCCTTGGGGTTCCGTGGCGGGTTCAAGTTGGGCATGAACCAGCTCGCATCGATAGGCACAATCTTGTTCTCTTTCACGTTTTCATTTTGGTTCAACGAAGCTCGAAGTTGAGCCGGAGAAAGGAGATAAGGAGCTGTTCTAGCTGTGGTCGAAAGTGTTGCTTTGAGGACACTCGCTGGTGTATGAGACATGTTGGTAGCACGGGTGTAAGCTCGAATGGCCGTTAAAGATCGCGTCCAAATGCCCATTACTTTTCAATAGTTTTCGTTCAGGCCCTAAAGTCGACCAATCGGCTCGTGTTTATAAATCCAAGATGAGATTGTGGGTCTGCTGGCTGGCTGATTTGAGATGGAGTCCACGTGTGATCACGGGAGAGAGCGTGCCCAGCAGCTGCCAGCTTAGGGGCAGCAAGCCCAAGCTTAATACGGACGGCGCAAAACGCGTACACAAATGCAAATAACGCGTAAACGTTTTCAATTGAGGCATGAAATGTTACATATAAGTTGTTCGCATACCAGCGGATTGTACGAAGATGTCTAAGCAAGATGTATGTTCACTAGTTCCACAATTTATTAGATCAGATTCTTCCCCAGCCTCACATACACGTCCTTATACACCCCGTTCGCTTCTGGTTTCCTCTCGGGTGGTACAAACCCTGCTGCGCGTTTTTCTTCTGCCATCACTTTCACGAGTTCAATGAGATCAGAGACAGCCTGGGGGGACGTTTGAATATGCACGACAAGGCGAGAACCGCCGAAATAGATTGGGTCTGGAAGCTCGGCGGCCCGTGTTACAAATTCGCCTAGGTCGATGCCGATTGGTGATGTATCGAAAAAAACCTAGAAAATTGTTAGATAAACAAATGCGACATTCACGAGTAATGTAATTTTACGCTACCATGCACGTCTCCGCTTTGCTCGTGATAACACACCCAGCCTCCTCAAGCCCTTTCTCCAGCACTTTTGCAAGCTCGTGCACCTTGGGTAACAGCGGCATGTTGTAACTCACCGCATAAGCAGCCGCACCAGCCAATGACCCAATCTGCCTCATACCCCCACCAAACAGCTTTCTAAACCTCTTAGCCTGCGTGATGAAATCCTTTCGTCCAACAAGGCACGACCCAACCGGTGCACCCAACCCCTTGCTGAAACACAAAGACACGCTATCAAAGGGTTCACAAAGCTCCGCTAGACTCATGCCCGTCTCCGCTACGACGTGCCAAATACGTGCACCATCCAAGTGCATCGCGATGCCTTCAGAGTGTGCGAAATCTGAAATGGCACGGACCTCGGACTGAGGGATGATGGTGCCATTGAGGGTATTCTCAAGAGCGATGACGGCAGTCGTGGCGTAGTGGACGTCATCACCCAGAATGATATTCTCTTTCACATCTTCGAGAGTAAGATGGTGGCCTAGAGAAGCACAAGAAATTATCCGCGCCAAGTATGACATGTAAAGTGTTGCTCAGCTGATAGTATCTGGCTTCCGGATCATAAATACCCATAACAGAATCGTGACTTACGATTTGACGGGATTACAGGAAGAACTCCAGCCCCAGAATGAAACCCCAACCCACCCGCCTCGTGCTTATGTATATGAGCCCTATGGTCACAAAGCACTGAATAAGGAGGCTGCTTCAGAAGGGTCCGTATGCCGATTTGGTTGGACATCGTCCCGGAAGGCATGAAGAGCGCTGCTTCTTTTCCTGTCAGGCGAGCGATTACTGTTTCGAGCGTCCGCGTTGCGGGGTCGTGATAAACATCATCGCCGAGAGAAGATTGGTAAGCATACTTTTGCATCTCTGAAGAGGGGACTGGAGAGTGCATTTGGTGAGCCTTGCGCACGAGACTTGGTTGTGACCAGCGATATACCTGTAAGTGTATCTGCTGTAATATTGAACGTCAGCGCGCAATGCGACCGCAGGATTAAATAAACATACTCACAGGTGAATGTTCTCGAGACCTGATGCCGCGCTTTGTCGTTATCTGCTTCCTGAGCGGGGGTGAGGACATCAATCTTCATGCTCTCGAAGAGCTTTTGCCTCCAAGCAGCATCCTGAGAGGCGTTTGTATAGGTAGAGCCTATAGCAGCAGGCATTGCAGTAACAGTAACAGTTCTGAGTTTCCGCCTTGATAGTCGAGGAAGATGGAAAAGCGAGACCTTGAGTCGAGAGGTGATAAGTGGAGGTGGACGAGTCAGCACGAGCATGGGAAAGATCCTGGGTATAAGTATTCCCTATTATTATAAAATTGTTTATTTTTCGAAGTTCAAAGTCCAGATCACAGAGTCACTGAGTGTAAGAGTGAGAGGTGAAAGTTCGGGCCGCCGCCGAGCGTACCGGATACTTGCTGATGATTATGTAATTCGTTCGTCGTTTGTTCTGTGGGCGCTTGGTCTGTTTCAAGGCCAAGTTGTCCTTCGCCCAGTTCTGACTACTAGCCCGTTCTACCTTTTCGATACCGCTATCCGGCCTCTGTAGACATACAATATGGGAAACGTTAGTGAATGACGCTTCTAACCTGAAGGCGCACTTTATCAAACATTATTTTCTATAGGGTGCCAGAGCTGCGCAGCGTCGCGAGCGCGCCGGCGAGAAAGGAGCCAAGCAAGGCAAGAGTCAGCTCAAGTCGAACGAGGCAAGCAAGACCATCGTTTGCAAGAAGTGTAGGACACCTTTTGTAAGTGCCGTATCAGTAAATTGTACATGCCGAGATGCCTAATGGGTTTTATCACCGCCAGATGTCCACAACTCGTGAACCTCAGTACGCTCAAACACTTTTGCACGTTTTCGTGATCTGATTATTTTCAATGTCCACACAGGCTAGTGGAACATGCTCAGAATAAACACAGTCTGGCTTTAGCGGATTGTTTCGACTAGTCATTTCTTGTTCTTGGGGTTTCCATCATATTGCTTTCCGTGCCGGTTCTTGGGATTAAGTTTTTTCCATACTACTTCATCCGGTAGTTGGTCTCTATTAGATGTTGTGAATTATGAAGGTATACATTTATCACGAAAGCAAGCTGGACCTTGAGCATATGATGCGAGGCCGAAGTTGTTGGGCGTCAGAGTGAGCTCCTTCCAAAACCTCCATGAGGTCGACTAAATCATAGCGAAGTGAACGATTTCTGTCCGCCTGCCTGAGCACCTGCACCCATCTGTTGCAGCTTCTCGCCAATCATCTTGTTGACCTCGAAGTATTTTGAAACACAGCGGTCAACGCAGACGCTTTCTCCCTTATTGAGCTCGCCTTCAGTGAATCGAACACCGATGCATTTGGAGTAACATGACCTGTAATGAAATTCATAGCGTTCAGCATAGGGAAGCAATCTGTCGGTGAGATTGCATTGCTAACGTCGTGATGCGGTTGAAAACATCCGTTATCATATCCAACCTGGTAAAACAGCATGGTCAGCGTCAAAATGACGTAGCGCAGAAACGACGAGTGTTGCTCACTCTGCAGTTGCCAGCTCAATCCTCTCCGGATTTACGGCACCAGAAGGGGGAGTATTACCACGAAGGAAAGACATCGCAGAAATAAAAGCGAGAACGTCGACCGAATTGAAGGTAAAAAGGTGCTGATGGCTGGATGTTGGAAAAAAAAAAAGGCGGGAAGACTCCGAAAAGACAGACGATATTCACAAAAAGAATTAAGAAAAGAAAGAAGCGACGAGCACGTGACGTCGATCTTTCTGTTTTCGGCAACTTCGTCTTTCAATGATTTTTTGAGCTTCGAAGTTCGAAGGACGCACGAGCAGGTCGGTAAAGGCTCAGGCTGCTATTGCTGCTGCTCACGACACCAGATGCCCATCCCGTCTCCTTTGAAACCATTCAACTATGTTCAGGCGTCGAACTCGAATGCACAAGCTCTCGCCGTTCACCGCTGTCGTTTTGTCGACTATAACCCTGCAGCAATAACTGCTATAGCTTTTCCACCATTGGCTCTCCCTAGCTCAAGCTCGACTTCAAGACGCCACAATACACGCCAGAAAATCAAAAGAAGGTTTGGGAGCCTTGCAGTAGGACGTGCGAATGGGAACATTGAGCTGTATGAATGGAGTATAGCCGACCATGCGCAAGAGCATACAGTGCAAGCACCTCAGGCTTGGATTCTTTCGAAAGTCAGTCCGTTAAGTCTATATTTATTCAAGCATTTCGTAACCCGATCTCTTCCTCATATAGATTCTGTATGGACCAGCGCCTTCGAAAATTGACTCGCTGGTCTTTGCGCTTCGATATCCTCACTTTCATTCTTGTAACGAGGTTCCGTCCCTTGAGAATCTTAGGCTTTTTAGCACAGGCGGCGGGAGCGAGCTCTTGGAATGGGACATAGCAAGCGGAACCGTCAAGGTATTCCCTTTGAATGCCTTTAGTCGTGGGCGCAATATTAACGTATATTTACTCTAGCGATCACTGAGCTCGCAAGGCGGTGTCATATGGAGTATGGCTGCGAATCCTGCTAACACACTCTTAGCTCTGGGATGCGAAGACGGGCGCGTCAGATTAATAGACATCGCTGCAGACGAGTTCATTCATGTCCGGATGTTCGATCGCGTCAACAAATGCAGGGTTCTGAGTCTCGCATGGGGACCTCCAGCTCTACCTATACCGAAAAATGTTTCAAAAAAAGGGCAGCCGGATGAGAGTAGCGATGAAGACGATGACGGCGAATGGATAGACTCTTGGCTCGTTACAGGGGGGTCTGATAGCAGCCTGAGAAAATGGGACGTGAAGACAGGGAGAATAGTGGATAGAATGAGCACGGATAAAGCTCGTGGGGAAAGAACTTTGGTGTGGGCGGTTGGCGTACTGCCGTGAGTGACATGAGATGCTACCGAATTTCATTATTAATGTTGCATATAGCGATGGGACAATTGTCTCCGGTGACTCGCTCGGTATGGTCAAGTTTTGGGACGGACATATGTGCACACAGCTGCAGTCTTTCTCTGCTCATGGCGCAGACGTACTGTGTCTTGCCATCGGTCCTGTCAGTACTCTATTGTGCACTGTCACGGAGTTCAAGCTGAAGGTTCATTTATCTAGGATGGAAACTCGGTATTCACCTCAGGTGTAGACCAGAAAGTCTGCCTGTTCTCGCACGTCAAGCTCTCGGGCCCCAAGGAAAGCTCTTCTAAACTAGCCCGTTCTTTTTCGTCATGGATACAAAACGTGTCGAAACGAATGCACTCGCATGATGTCCGCGCTCTTGCCGTTTGGCCTCCGCATATTCACCAAATCCATTCATTCTCATCGTCTTCAAGTCCCTTCTCCGGAGTGTCCCCTGTCCTTGCGTCAGGCGGCCTCGATGCATCACTCGTTCTCACCCCTTGCTCGGTAGCCGGCTCCTCAAAATCGAAACTAATCAACCCGCTCGCGACGAGTGCTGCATCTACGTTCGGAGATGCGTATCATCGACGATTGACGTATCCAACTGGTACGATGCCGTCGCTAATCCTCGCGCGATCAGCTAGACTTTTGTTGTGTGTGCGTGAGAAGAGCATAAACGTATGGAGAATCGTGGGGAAAACTCATGCATCGAGCTCGTTAGATGCTGACTTACAGGCAGCAAACGCTATGGATATCGACGCTTCGAGGCCAATATTAAACGACCGTAGCGAGCCTATGCCGCTATCGGAGGAGGAGCAGCCCAAACACGAAAGAGTGTTGGATATGGAACTTGATACGACTACGAACCTGTGTGCAAGTGCTGCTTCAGATGATGGCCGTTGGCTCGCAGTGTCCGACGCCTACGAAGTCAAATTATTCCAGCTCTTTACGAACGAAGACGGTACGCTTCGCCCAAAGCGTGTCAAGACGATCATGTCTATACTTCTTCTTCATCTCGCAAGTTCAGAGTCGGAAACACATGCAAAGCCAAAGGGTGGATGGGAGCCAGAAGGAGCAAGTGCATTGGGTTTTACGCCTGATAATGGGAGACTCGTGTTGGCGACGAGGAGGAGCGCGAAAGTGGTTATTATGGATCTGACGAGGAGGAACGAGGAAGGGATGGTTGAGCCAGGTGTGCTGAGGATATTTGAGCATCATGCGAAGCGGATGTCTATGCTTCCGAAGGGAAGAGTCGTGAAGGATTTGCCAGGACATGCAAACGCTAACGGCGTGAATGGCGTCACTAACGGTGATGCGCGTAACGGACGTAGTGATGAGGAAAGCGAGGCAGATACGCATGTCGATATGGATATGCAAGGGAACAGTGATGAAAACGATGGAGAAGACGAGGACGAGGGCGTGAAGGTGACGATCACGAAGCTGGCTCTGAGCCCAGATGGACAATGGCTCGCGACAAGTGATGACCATTATCGGACGCACATATTTAATCTTGACTCTGTCCAGGTAATGCTCTTCCTTAACGCCTTTCTGAAAACGTGCACTAAACATCCTCCGATGAAAAGCACCACACCCTCCTTCCAACCTCCCCCGCCCCCGTCACGGCCTTAGCCTTCTCCCCATCTCCCATTCCCTCTACCACCTCTTCCAACGCATCCGTCTCCTCCCTCACCTCAGCCAGTGACACCCTCCTCATCCTGTCCCACTCCGACGCGACCATTGATGTGTTCGATGTTGAAGCCCGACAATTTGCCCCGTGGGCAGTGCATTTAACTCGCAGGGATCAGTTGCCGAGGCGCTGGACGGCACTACACGACGGTGTACTTGGAATCGACATCGAACCGCGAAGTGAGCCAGCATCATCATCACAGCTTTCTGATTCGTCTATTACGGATGCTCAGAGGAGTAGTGGGCGACACGCATTATTTTGGGGGTCAACGTGGCTTTGTCGGATAACTCTCGACGCGCCGCCGGGGTGGGGTGACTTTATTAAGAAAAGACGACGCAATGCACCTGGACCCAACAAAACTTCCCAGTCCAACACCGCTCAACGGCAGAAATCGACCTCTAAAATAAAACATGGCGCTACAGGGGGAAGTACCAGTGCCGACCTCGACCCTCATGTTTCGCAGCATCAAGATGATACCTTCTCGCTCAGAAATAATGTTGAGAACGCCGATATACCGACGAACTTCAAGATGGTTTCACGTTACCGTACGATCTTACGTGCAGGCTTCTTGGCCGCAGGCGAACTTGTTGTCGCAGAAAGGCCTTTGGTAGACGTACTGATGGGACTTCCGCCAGCTTTCTTCAAGCCTCGATACGGAACGTGAGAAGGCGAGCGCATGCTCGCGAAAAGTACATATATATGCATATGCTGTGTGCACATATCTGTGTTGTAATTATCTAATGCTATTTTCTGTCTGTTTTGGTTCTTTCACACTTCCCAAGCTCACGGCTACGCCGCCTTTGCCAACCTTTCCTTCATCTTTGCGTGCGTCTTGTCGAACTCCTCACTGCTAAACTCCTTTATCGGCCAGTGTTTCTCAAGGTGCTCGAGATCAATGATCAACCCCTCTTCCTTGTTAGGTTTCGGTATGATATGGAAGTGCACATGGTTGACGTGCTGGAACGCAATCGCGCCGTTGTTCTGAAGGTGCAAATGATAATCATCAGAAGGAGCATGTACGTGCGTGTAAGTCCTGGCTTACCTGGAGGACGTTAAAATCCGGTACGCCTGTGGCAATGGCTACTTTCTTCAGTACGGGGCCTATGTCAGCTAGGTACTCTTCCGGGAGGTCCAAGATCGTCCTAGCATGGACTGAGAAAAGAATTATGAGGATCAGTTCCTTGCCCGTCAAATATCTGCGATCACTTGTTCGAGTTGGACTGCTTACTCTTCGGAATGACTTGTGTATGTCCTTCAGTGGTAGGTTTGATATCCAGGAACGCCAGTCTACAACAATTTATAAACTATGATCAGCGCGGACGGTCCACGTTTTGTACCGAAAGACGGTCATAGTTCACGTTTTGTCGGTCTCGTAAACAACCCTCGATGGTATGTTGCCTGGGGAATAATGAGATGGAGATGGTACAAAAGAGCGAGCAAATAACCCTTGACAATCTCGCAGAAGAGACACCTTTTCAAGTTATTGTCTATGTCAGAAGGCCAATAAAGAATGCACAAATCTTTCATACTTACTTTTCAACCTTAGCTGCCATATCACACTTATGTTCAACAATCCCAGCTAATTTGATAGAGATAGTGTGAATGAAGAACTGATGGCACCCAGTGACGGAGATCCTTGTATGTAAGCACTCTTGGGGTACTAAGACTAAGACTAAGACTAAGACGTGCATATGCACGTAGCTTCTGCGAGCGAGTTCTGGTCGGTCGGGTCCGGATTAATCGGTCTCCTTCACTTTTTTCCTGACCAATTGAACCCAAAATATTCCCGTTCTAAGGGGAAAAAAGTTGTCAAAAGAGGTCTCTAGAAAGGATGCTTCCGAGTCCGAGCTCGATTCCTCTGAACCTGAACTCCGACACCACCTCATAATTTCTCCCCAAATAGTCGCCTCCGAGAGGCTTTCACCGGTACCCGTCTTCCATCAAAAGCAAGGCAGTCTAGCGGAATGTGTGCATTGATGCAAAACCCCTTCGCTTGATTCGTTTCCGTATTCTACGTCTCGCTTCTTGCTAGGAACCAATAGAACGCGCAGTCCCTCCTGATCCCCTTGGCTCAGACTCCTGAAACTGGACTCAGCGGAGGGCAGAGGAACGCGAAATAATGGGTGCCTCGGTGATCGTCTCGGTTTCCCGTCCAAATTTCATCGCTTGAGATTGATGGATTTTCTTCTGGTTTATGGTCGTTGGTCAGGAGTTGAAATGTTTAGCGAGCTGATCGGTGTGCCCGCGCGAAGGCCGAAGGGACTTACGGAGGAGGTTTTGTGCTCCTTGCTCTCCTGCCTCTATCTCCTACTCTCGAACTCGATGCTTAGGTGAAAGATTCTCGCTCATTTTGCGTCGCGAGTCCGTTGGGCCCAAGATTCACGGCATAACCACCTTCTCATCTGCTGCTTTCCCCCGTCCGCCATCATATCATACCGCGGTTCACTGTGTGGGGTCCTCCGCTTCTTGAATAGAACAAGTTGAACTTTTAGGGGATTTAAACAATGACGATTCAAGTGTCCCCTATACTATCTGTACTGGCGTCGGTATGGATGGAGACGCTCTTCTATGGTATGTCCATTGCGCTTTCATAGAAAATGTATCTTTGTATGCTCAAATTTTGTTTGGCGTCTCGATGGATCGTGCAGGTATGAATATCTTGGTCTTCTCAATGGCCATCTACGCACTATTGTCGCGACAGCATGCGAAGTGGTCAACGCAGTACTTTCTCATAAGCACATCCACTCTTCTGTATGTCCTCTTCATAGCACAGAGCTCCTTCGTGCTGACAAGCCATCGATCCTTGAACCTTTCCAGATTCCTGACTGCCACCGCGCATATTGGAGTCAACCTATGCCGCCTCATCGAGGGTTATGTTCAACCAGAGGATAAGCTATCGATGACGAAGTACCTCCTCGATATCACCCAGCCTACTAATGTTGCGAAAACTTACCTTACGGTTTTCATTGTGAGTACATATTGTCTCAGCGTAAATTGATTGGTATGGCCTGAGTTACTTCCTTGTAGAATTTATTTTCGGATCTGCTCATTGTACGTTGAGGCTCTTCCTGATACTTTTGAGATGTGTCTTATACCTCGGAACTAGATATGGAGACTTTACATGGTCTGGGAAAAGAGATGGCTTGTGTGCATACTGCCCAGCCTCCTATGCGTTGGTCACCTTGGTATGTGTCTCCTTTGTCAAAATCTTGGTAGTAGGGTCTGACCAGCTGCCCTAGTCGTGGCCACAGTAGTAAGTGCCGTCGGCGATACGTTACACTCACTGTTAATCATATCTTTAATATCAGGTTGTGGCATACATCTCAAAAGTCACCCCAGGAGAAACAATCTTCCTCAAGAAAATTGCAACTTGGGGATCCGCACAGATGTCTCTCGCCCTCACCATGAACGTTTCCGCAACTGTTCTAATTGCCAGTCGAATCTGGTGGGTAACGCGTCCTCTGAGGGAACACGAGCCGGGGCGGATGACGCCCTACTGGCGCGTGATTGTCATCATTGTTGAGAGTGCAGCGTTTGCAGCGCTTATGCAGACTGTTGAACTGGCATTCTACGTCTCAAGCTTCCCTGGGGTGTACTTCATCGCGGACACGACGGCGCAGATTGTCGTAAGTTTGACAGTGTCTCATGCTATAGCTGATTTTAAGGCTCATGTCTTCTGATAGGCGATGAACCCGCTTTTGATCATCGCATTTGTTGGACAGGCGCGCCGGCGCTCATCTGATGAATGGCGAGGCGCTATAGCGCACTCCGACCCTTCTACAATGTATTCAGATGACCATTCGGGAAAGAATGGGTGTAGGAAAGATAAACTCGACTACGAGAAGCAAGAAGAGTTCCTAACGACGTTGTCATACGCTCAGGCTGAGACAACCCAGGATGAAACGGCATGCGAGTCAACGACGCCCGCACGAAGCATACCTGAGAGCACATGGACAGAATTATCGGAGATGCAGTTCGGCGAAAAGCCCCCGGAAGATGAGAGGTGGGAGAAGAGGCGGAAGAGGAGGCTGGAAAGGAAGGGTGGAGACGTTCTTGCCGCAGGTGCCATGGAGGTCGAGAAGGATGCACTTAGGAAATTTGAGTTTCGCGGGTTTGAAACTGGGAGACGAAAACCCAGCCCGGATAGATATGGCGTCGCCTTTTGATAACCTTGGTTATTTTGCCACCTTTCGTACTCTAAATGTAGGATGGAAGATGTCTCTTGCAATGTATGTTCGTACCAAATTCAACTAGTCGGAAAGGAAGCAAAGGACTCTGTTTGCTTGTAGACTCGGAATAAACAGCAGATGTTCGCTACGAGGTCGAGCCCTACTACAACAGAACGATATGCATAACATACTTAACCCGAATCCAAAGGACCTCGCGATAGTAGCTCATATAATGCACGATGACCATGTCATACTGGTCATTGTTTTTTTTAAAAAAAAGTAGAACACCCGTAGAAGGGTGTAGACGAATTGACCCCGTTTGCCTGAGCCTAAGAAACCTGAGCAAGTCTTCGGCAAACTC
The DNA here is from genome assembly GCA_019400425.1 of Hymenochaete sp. R1. Taxonomy (NCBI): domain Eukaryota; kingdom Fungi; phylum Basidiomycota; class Agaricomycetes; order Hymenochaetales; family Hymenochaetaceae; genus Hymenochaete; species Hymenochaete sp. R1. The sequence goes on from JAFREE010000040.1 coordinate 118,431, forward strand.
CGAGTGGCCGCAGAAACCATCACGTGCTTTTGAGCGCCTCAATATGCATACGCGAAACCACATAACGCGTTGAGTCCATCCCTTGCCTTTCGTCCACCATCACCACTATCATCTTACAACAGTTGTCGCCGTCTTCAACTCTTCCTCAAGCACTGATACTTTCGACATGGTCAGAAATGGTTCTCCAGAAGGACCACCTCCTGCACCCGTTCCCAATTCGTCGCCTAAGAAAGGTCTCAGCGCGTCCCACCATAACACGCCCATGGTCCAGAGCGATTCAAAGGAACTGTCTCCTGACGCAGGCCAAGAAACAATGAAGAAACTAGTCAAGCTGGACCTACATTACTTTCAAAACGACATGCATCTCGAAACCTGCTTCCTTCAGCACGTCCCGAAAGGCTTGACTCCAGTATCAGCGCTAACCTGGAAGAAAGTAAAGGACGGCGAGGACAAAAGCAAAGAAAGCGATTTCTACGACCCATTCTCTAGCTTTCTGAACAACACCCTTGACAACACCCGCGATGTGTACCGAAGCAATGGGAATAAACCAGTCGAGCGATGCGCCATGGACTATCTCTTCCCCGCCGGCTTTAGATTTGTCAAGTACGACAAAGGCACTATCAATCCGAACGATGGTGGCCTGAAGCTTGACATTGCTGGCTGTATTCTCAAGGATCCTGAGGAAGACATAGATCGTGGACGACTCCTTGCGAACTGCTATATCTCATGGGAGAATTTGGCAACGTTCGTCGAGGTCAAAAACAAATGGAACGAGCTCGTCATACAAGCTTGCACGTATTGCAGGAAGATATACCATTTCCAGTCGGACAGAGTCGCCGTACGCTTTCTGTTATTCGATCAAGGCGAAAAGGTTGCTGCGATCGGCGAGTCTGACCGAGGCGGAGTCTACGTTACTCGTAGGTACAAGTTGGATGTACCCTTTGAATGCGAACGATACTCCGCCATGTTGGCTGGAATGTTCTGCTCTTCGATTGACGAGCACGGCTTCAATCGTCGGGAGCAGATGGTGATGAAAGACGGTGTGCGGTCTGGCCGGATGATGCAAACCTCATTCGGTTGGTTATGGTACGCAGATGTGCTCTGCGACCGAACGGGCATCAGCGGGCGCTGCACGAAGGCTGTGAAGCTCGACTTGAAACAGGAAGCACCAGCAGAAGCAACTCCCGTCGGAGAGATTCTTGAAGAAGAACAAGTTCTATCCGAGGTTGAAGAAGAAGACGACGAGTTTGAGCCTAAACCGATATCAAATTCAAGCAAGAAACGCTCTCATGTGTATAAGAGCGATTCTCATTCGAATAAGAAGTCAAGAAAGGCGTTTGAGCCTCGACCTCCTAGACAGAATGTAAGTACTACTATGCTTTGTTCGTGCGTCTTCGTACTGATTTACAAATCTTCCAGCGTTCTGTCGTCAAGAAAGATGCAAGCAAGTATCCGCAATTTCTGTCTAACGACATAAGAGAAGAGGGAGCTGATCATACTGAGGGTCCTTCAGAGGCGACGGAGACGGACGGGCTGCCCATCTGTGTCACCTCTGTTTGGAATCATGTGGAACATCTCGCGGACAGTGATCGTGATGTCGTCAGCGACCTCAAAGCTCTTCAAGATCTCCCGGATAAGATAGCCATCAATGGTCTGCCTCGATTTGGACACAGGAGCTATGGGCGAGTAACTCGTTTTGCGCTCGGCCCGCCTGAACAGTCAAGGGATCCAGATTATGTTTATACTAACCAATACGTACAACCTGTTCGTTGTTCCTTTCCATCCAAGATAATCACTTTCTGACAACTCACTAATAGGATGAAGAAGGCGGATTGCCTGTTCACTACGCAGCAGTCACTGCCGAAACGGTCAACGAAATGTTTGCCTCTCTCGACGTCAACTGGTCTACCGCGCCCGAAGATTCAGATAGATTCCACGAAGCTTTCCTGAAGAGAAACGCAAGCAAGGAAACAATTCTCGGATCAGACAAAAGACCACTGCCCCGACCTCATCCTCGAGTGGAAACGATCCAAGAATGTTTCACAGTTGGACGTACCATAGATAACGCTGAGAACGAAGTGGAATTCATTGGTGGTTTATTGGGAAGTTTATTTGGTAAGTGGAATTCGTTTGGCAAAGAACGTGTTTGCTTATTCTTGAAAAAGGCTATAGGAATCTTCTTGGGATTGGGTATCAACATCGAGACATGAGCCCAGGCAATATGATTATTTTCAAACAACCCACGGAGTATTTCACGATCGTGAATGTCAAGATTAATCCGAATTAGTAAGCATCTGGCTTTTGAATCCATTCATATCGATCACTGACACGATACAGTCTTCTCATGGAGGCTCTTAGGCAACTGAAAGCCGGGAAGAAGCATCGTATCGACTTGAGGGAGGTATTCGACGTCTTGAAAATGGACAACGACGCGGTGTTTGGGTTCTTAATTGATTTCAGCTTGGCCATTAAGAGAGACCGCCAGAAGCCCGCAATAAACGGAGCGGGTCTTACGGTGCGTCCGCTTCATTCTGCCATAAATCAATCTAACAATGTTGCATAGGGAACTCGAATTTTCATGGCGATGTATGTCCTAGAGCACTTGGACTGTCGTAATTCTCCCGTTTTCGACATGGAGTCCGTCTTCTGGATCTTGCTTTACGTCCCTCTGAACCGAACCGTTCCGCTCGATCCTGCGGCTTGTGGATATGATCGAAATTTGTTGAAATTGTTACTTCCAGAAGACACCATGAGTCTCAACGCGGACGTTAGCAGCAAAACACGCATTCTTAATAGTGTACAACAAACGTGGTTCATGGCTGCTGATAGTTGCCTGTATCCTTACAAAGACCTTTTAGGGACTCTAGCAAGAAAGGTGCACATGAACTACTGGTTGGCTCAACGGCATGCCATGCAAAATACGTGGTTCAGGGAAGAAGAGGAGAACAGTGTGGTTGACGAATTCATCGACGAGACACAGAAGTTTTACCGAAGGCTGGGGCAAATTGAGGGTGCTGTTCCGGACGGAACGACAGAAATCAACGACCCAGAGGAGCTTTCTTTGACAAATGTGTAGTTTTAAATGGATAAACTCACCATGGACTTTACTGTTCAAATACGGTTTCCTTTCTTTCGATTGCCCGGCGCACCCGCCTCATCTTATCTGGAGAATATTGATATACGTATATTTTTCTCTTGCTTTTCCTTGAACCGGAAACACACTTCTTTCTTTTTTCTTGGACCAGTTTCCCTTTCTATCGTTCATGCGGTCTTCAATAATGTCTTGTTTTTCTCACTCATCATTTCGAAACGATTAACAATACTCACGTATCACATCCCTATGCATTTATGTAATCTATCACTCCGCGTTCCATTGAAATACATTATTTTCACTCATTCTCATTTTTTGCCTATGGAAATAGGATGTCCTCGTTCAATTTGAGTTGAAGGTGCTTTCGAGCATTTCGACGCGAATGCCGATCGCGTCTAACCGCTGACCAGACCAGCTTTTAGCCTTCCACCTCGCTCCCATCTTTGCTCATCTTTTACATACATTTCATTACAATTAAAACAGCCAAATGCATATCTAAAATGGACCAGAATGACGTACTCCATTGACAATGGCCAGACAACGAGACAATGTACCCCGTCGAGGCAGTGCTCTCACATACGAACAGTGCGTTTACATGTTATCTACTAAAAACATGGACAATGCACGTTGGCGACTTACCAGATCTCGAGCTTTTCCAATCAATTATGAGTTTGTCTTTCCGAAATCTTGACCTGCTTCGAGAAAGGTCTAAGCCTTCATCTAGATACTTCTATTTATTGGACAAGAGCTTCAGAACAGGCGCTCTCGTATTTGGCTCTCTTCGCGTTCAGTAGCAGTACTCCCATGCTTGCGTAAGGCCCGGCAGCTCTGGTTCAAATTGAGAGCCATTCAGAGTCGGCTCGGAATTAATTCGTTTTAAAATGTGGATGGGGCACGCACCTCATGCTTTCTACGCGTACGCGAAAGGGATCCCAGTTGCGACCACGACACTTCCGAGACCCCGGGCCGGGCATACGGTCTTCAACCTTCAACCACTACGTACCACGACCACAACCCTCTCATTTCCTCGAGAACCACAGCTCGTGATTTCAAGACAAGCTATGGCCATAGCTTGTGCCCAAAAAATTCATCCTTTTCAGCAAGCCTCCAAATTATCGACAGAGGATATTAGCTTTTCGAGTCACTCCGAAAGCCACCAGGATTTCAGAGGGATGCCATATGAAGTGAAACAGGAAACGATCAAAAAGATCAAAACCAACTTGCAATGCCTTTCAAATGACGTGCAGCTCGGGCCCTGTCTTCTTCAATACAAACTGGAAGGTACTCAGTCTGGTCCACCTTTAACGCCTGTTCGGACGAAAACAAGAATGAGAGAAGACAGACAAGAACAGGCAGAGCTTCATAGCTTATCTTCAAGCAATCTTAACGGGATCCCTGATGCTGTGAGCGCCCTCTTCACTGACAGATCTAGATACGAAAAACCTAGTATCGAAGGGAACGAGCATTCAGAAGATCTGAAGAGTTTGAAGCTTGATATTGTCGGGCGTTATAAAGATTGTTTACAACTTGGATATCAATATCGAGACATGAGTGTTGGGAATATAGTCTTTCCGAGGCGACTTGGGCAGATGTTCCACGTCGTGTACATCAAGCCTGACTCTCAGTGGTGAGTGAGTTGCTTCCGAATTTCTTCTTTCTGACTAACGAAGCTCTTTAGTTATCAGGTCGGGAAGCAAAGGCAAGTCAGTTCGGAACGAAAGGCCGACCTCAACGCTGTGCAGATAATGGACTATTTGGATGTGAATGGCAAAACACCATTTGGATGTTTGATCGATTCTAGTTTGGCTATCAGGACAGACTGCCGGAATTCCGCAATAAGTGGACCTGGTCTTACGGTATGTTTGCTTCAATTGGTTTAGTGGTTTGTTCCTGATCATTTTCCACAGGAAACGAGAATCTTTATGGCGATTTTTATTCTCGAATATTTAGACTGTCGTAAATCTCCCGTTTTCGACATGGAGTCTGTCTTCTGAATTTTGCTTTACGTCCCTCTGAACCGAACTGTTGCGTGCAATCCCGAGGCCAGTTCATACGATAAAAAGATGCTCAGTGATTTGATTCCGACAGACGCCATGCGACCCGCCACGGACGCTGGCAATAAATTGCGGATTCTTAATCGTTTGCAACACATGCGGTATATCAAAGCTGATAGTTGTCTTTTTCCTTATAAAGACCTCTTATACACGCTAGTGCAGAAGGTTTCAGCATACAACTCTCTGACTTTGGAGCATGAGTTGCGAGGAACATGGTTCAAGAACAAAGAAGAGGACCGCGCGGTTGACGAGTACATTAACGAGATACAGAAGCTCTTCGGTGCCAGCAAAGACATCGTATCGCATTGAACCAAACAACTGCTGGTTAGTTCGTGGTCGATCTCTTCTTGGCTGTTTACGAAGATCAAACTCTCTCTTTTTATATATATCGCTGCTGCACAGAGCAAATATGCATTGATGCCTAGTATACTCTCTCTTTGTGGAAACTTCATGTCTTTCTTTTCCGTGCTACGATGTTGTTGTTGTTTTGCTTTCTTGCCTTATTTTTCTCTACTATCATTCATGTCGGGTTCAATATGTGCTTGGATATTGTATCTCTTGGATTATTTCAGTTTTTTTTTATCAATACCTTCCATTCCTATTTTTTATGTGCAAGAAACATACGTTCAAAACTGCCCTCGTTCCATCAGAAAAGTGCGGTCCTATCACCTTTTGGCCCCCTTAGGCCTTTTTTAATTCTGAATGCGCAAAACTCAGGCGCGTTTGACTCCGGCCGGCCGAGTCGCTATTCTCACTCTTCTACCAACACTACCACGATCTCTGGTTGTCTCTCAGAACTCATAACCTAAGAATATTACGACGCCTAAATCCTTCAATAAAAGTAATTTTCAAATGCGAGCCGGAACGCTGCACGTCAGAGACGTTGGGCAAACATCAGCCGATTGGCACGCTCATCAGTACCAATACATCTCCACGCTCAACCGACAGCAGTGTCCCTCTCGTGGATTTCTACCTCGCGTTGGTTCAAAAACAAACGGCAAAAGGAATGTCGGAACTTGCACTACTGCCAAACTTGTCGAACAAATACACAATTTTTACGAGGCGGATGGATGACTCGCTTCACAATCGGACCGAACTCCTTCCAGGGTCGGCAAGGAAGCTCGTTCCGACATGTGGCTTGAGAAACCATCGCATCTCTACGCGCGAAAGACGCTTCCAAGGCGTTCTCATTCGTTTCCTAGACTTCAACCACCACCACCACCACCACTTTTACCTTCTCATTCCTCCCAAACGCACGCCTCGAGCTGTCAAGACACACTATGTCCATATCCAGCGTTTCAGAAGGTTCTCCTTCTGAACATGCCGCCAAGTCGTCACCATCGGAGAGTGTTAACCCGTCGCAGCACTCCTCCGAGAGTCTCTGGGATAGTGACTCGAAGCCATATCAGCCGACACCTGAGACAATCCGGAAGCTTAACAAACTCGAGTTGTGCTACCTATGGAACGATTTGCATCTCGAACTTTGCCTTCTCCACCATGTCCCGAAAGGATTTACTCCACCGTCGATGCCCATTTGGAAAATGAAAAAGAACAGAGAGGATGAGCAAGAGCAAGCTGATCCGTGTGGTCTTTTCTCAGGATTTCTGAACGAAATTCTTGACCACACTCGCGCTGTGTATCGGACCAATGGGAATGAGCCAGTCGGACGTTGCGCCATGGACACCCTTTTCACTAACAAGTTTAAATTTGTCAAGTACGACAAACCTATTATCAAAGAAGGTGCTGGTTCGGAAGGCCCAAGGCTTGATATTGCTGGTTGCATCCTCAAGGGCCAAGAAGACAATCTCGATAACGGTCACCTTCTCACGAATAACTCTGTTTCATGGGATAATGTAGTCTCGTTCGTCGTGGTCAGGAATAGATGGGATGAACTGGTGGTTGATGCTTGCATATGCTGTCAGGAGATTTACCGTTCCCAGTCAAACAGAGTGGCCGTTCGCTTCCTGTTATTCGATCCAAGCAAGAACTATGCTGCAATTGCTGAATCAGACAGAGGAGGAGTATATATCACTCGCAGGTATAAATTGGATATACCATTCGAGTGCGAACGGTTCTCTGTAGCGGTCGCAGGCATGTTCTGTTCTTCAATTGACGAGCATGGTTTCAATCGTCGAGAACGGATATTGATGAACGATGGTACAAAGATCAACCATATCGTTCAAACATCACTCGGTTGGTTGTTCTGCACAGAGGTCCTTTGTGATCGGAACGCGCTTCAAGGCCGGTGTACGAAGGCTTTGAAGCTTGAACTGATACCTAGGACACTTATAGAGACAACTCTCAGTAGAGGTGTGTGTGCGGAGACTCCTGTCGTCGACGAACAATCAGAAGAAGCTCATCCGAAATCAAATACAAGCAAGAAACGTATTTATGTGTGTTCAAACAACGGTAGTTCCCCCAAAAGGATGAAGAAGACGGAGGATCCTGTTCTTTTGAATCCAAAGAACGCAAGCGACTGCCCAAACCTTTCACTCGACGACCAACACATCAATGCACGGAATGAACTGCCAATGGTGGTCACTTCTATCTGGAATGATGCAGGACATATCTCAGAGGTCGAGCGAGATATTATCCATGACATTAAAGTACTGCAGGAACATCCAGAAAACCTAAGGATCAATGGATTACCTCGGTTTGGAAGAAGATCCTTTGGTCGAGTGACACGCCTTGCTCTTGGTGCGCCGGAACAGTCAAGGGACCCGGAGTTCGTCTATACAAATCAGTACAAGAAACCCGTCAGTGGATTGAAATCTCTATATTCGTTCAATATACTGACGAAACTTCTACTCGCAAAAAGGTTGAGACTGACGGGCTACCGTTTCACTTCGCGAACGTGTCTGATACAGATGTTACAACTAAATTCGCATCCCTTGATGTAGTATGGTCGTCAGAGGCTACCTATTCGAAGGAGCGTGAAAAAGTATTTCTAAAGAGATGTGCAGGTCAAGAATCATTTTTCGGGACACGTGAAAAGTATTTATCAAAACCCAGTCCTCGTGTGGAAACGATTCAGGAGTGCTTTACAGTAGGTTTAACGCTGAACGATGCTGAAGACGAAATGCAACTTATAGGTGGTTTATTGGGTGCCTTGATCGGTAAGCCTAAGAATTCCCTTCCATTGCCATCTATTTACTCGATATTCCACTGTCAAAGGTTATAGAAATCTTTTACGGCTTGGATACCAGCATAGGGACTTGAGTGCCGGAAATATCATTCTTCTTAAGCGACTCGAGCAGACGTTCAACGTCGTCAACATTAAAGCTGATCCTGAATTGTGAGTGAATTGTTTTGAAGCACCTTCTTCATCCTACTAATTGTCCATAGTCGTCTACGCGAAATACTTGACCAAATCAAGGCGGGGGACAAGGTTAATCTTGACGTTGCGCAGATGTTCGACAGCTTGGACGTGAATGACGACGCTCTATTTGGATGTTTGATTGATTTTGGTTTGTCTGTCCGGAGAGACTGCCGGAATCCCACGACTGATGGAGCTGGTCGTACGGTACGTTCGCTTCACTCTTTTCAAGGTTAATCTTTTCCCTGAACCCTCCCACAGGGAACGAGAATTTTTATGGCGATGTATGTCCTCGAATATCCGGACTGTCCAAACTCTCCCATATTCGACATGGAAGCCATATTCTGGATTCTTCTTTACGTTACTCTGCTTCGAAACAACGAGCGGAGTGCTAGCGACAAAGAAATGTTTGACGATTTAGATCCTGACGACACAACAACGTTCCGCACAGACATGATCAACAAATTTGGCATCATTTTCAATATGAATTTGCGATGTGCTTACTACTTCCAACGCACAAGCTGTCTGTATCCTTATAAAGATCTTCTGACTGTGTTGGCGGGAAAAGTTCAAGCATACTACCGCAAGGCTCAGGAGCACGCTTATAACGAGACATGGTTTAGCAAGGAAGACGAAGACCGTGCGGTCAACGAATACATTGACGAGATACAGAAATTTTACAAAGGACTCAAGGAAAACAAAAGTGCTGACTTGAACGGAGCGACACAGAACAATCTTAATGATAAGCACAGTCCGGAAAGTGCGTAGAATGGCACGTTATCACTTGTTATCGATGTAGTGCGGGTGGAACATGCTTTAGATTGCGTAGCGTATCTATTTTTGTCTGGCATAATAAAGGCACATTGAAAGAAAGTCCAAAGCATATTGACTTGGCTTATTCTTGTATTATGTCATAATATGTTTTATAAAAAGAATCCAGTGCTGCTCTAATTTGGTAACTTCGGACGCATCCCTGTAAATGCGCGAAAACAGACATGTTCAACTTGTTTCTTCTATTGCCATAGACTATCGCCATCCTCCATCTACGACTATGTTTCAGTCGTTGAGAAGCGGGCGACAACGATAAAAAACGGTCTTACTTATTGTCGACAGCATTTTTCAAGATGTCAAACGGCTGCTAAAGCAGCTCAGGCCCGGGAATGTTTAGAATCCAACCAATCTTCTTGACCCTCACGCGAACCTAGATTCGACAACGGAAACAACAAGTGAAGGAAAAGGCGAGCTAGCTTTTGCGATCTTCGAGTACGAGAACGAAGGCTTTAAGCAAAAACCGATCTCGAATGCACGGATGCAGTGTCGCCCTATAAATAGCAACAATTTTTTTTAGATCCCAACAGCCATGAATTGAGAAAGGCGGAAAAGCATTGTCCACGACGCTCGAATGTAAGATAATCGACTTTCTTTTCCCGCCATTACGCTGTCCTTCTCATTGTTAGAGCGAGTGTTGATGCGAAGAGACACGCTGATGTGCAGTAGCTTTGTTTGTTTCACGCAACGACCCTACAAAATAAGGGAACGCGAAAGGTATCTCCATGGAATGGACTACCACTAAGTAGGTACCGCGTGGGACCTCGTCAGGCGGTAGTGAAAACATCGGTAATGACTGCTGGGCCACCTCGACCTGGAAGAAATGTGAGTCGAGTAATCAGGTTTGCCCTTAGATCGGCCTGTTTGTTTGCTTCCAATTCGGTCATGAAGGGAGAGGACCCTGGTAATATTCCTATGCGTGAGGAGGGGTATATTATACGTTACTTTCATTCATAATAAAAGAAATTCCCTTGCTTCGCAGGAAACAGAGCCTTTCACGACGATCCATCTCGTTGAATACCCTGAATGCCCGGAACCTGCAACTTTAGACTTGGAAATCAATTATGTGTCTAATGCCTATCCTTCTGCTCTCCACTCTGAATATCAGATCAAGACAGTCCAGAAAATGATACGCGGGCTCACGATTGCCCACGCAGAGTATCCATGACAGCACATGAACGGAGCTATCGGAGATGCATCATGCAATTTGGCGAAAATTCCTTGGAAGATTATAGGTGGGAGAAGAGGCTGTAAGGGATGTTAGTGAGAGTAATATGAAAGTCTAGACGGCTTCACCTAGAAGTTCGAATAGGGGTATAGGGTGTAAATTGCCACTTGTACCATACGATCCTACCTATGGCCTATGGACACAAGTCATCTTGCAAAGGGCAAAGGAAGAGAAGGGTAGAAGGGCAGCGGATGTTCGGGGAAGTTCCAGGAATTGATCGACGCGACTGATCTGCATCGGCGATGACATCGGCTCCTCTTGACGCGTTTTAACTTCACTTTCATTTCCTGGAACAACTTTGCACCTTCGTCACTTTGGAGCTGAGAGGCCCCAATCCCTATGCATCCTTTTATACGGCGCCCCAGCAGGTCGACCAGATGTTTTTCTCCTCATCCTTCCACTCTCTTCCCATAATGGCAACTATACAGCTCGCTGCTCGGGCTTACCAGCAAAGTTTCGATACACGGCCGTACACGACGCTGGCATTCACGAATGGTATGCTAACAGCAATCGGTGATACTGTTGCGCAGTGCGTTCAGATACTCGTGTGTAGTCTTTTGTGTGTGTGTTTTTAAAAGGATTGTTTATTGACATAGACACGCTGTAAACTGTAGGGAGCAAAGCCGAAGGAGCACGAAGATGCGCCACGGTTTGACCCTCAACGGACTCTCCGTTTCTTTACATTCGGCTTCGCAATGGGTGAGCAGAGCTGTCTCTTTTGCATGGAAAAACATTTATAGTAATGTAATGGGCCCCCCGTGTTCATAGGACCGCTCCTCTGTCACTGGAACAAATTCCTCGAAGCCCGCTTCCCTCTTCGCCCACTCAGTACCAAACCCGGCGTCGAGTCCTTTTCCCCCCTCTCCGCCGGCGTCCAATTCGGCTCGAATCCTTCCATCACCCGACTCATCCAAACACCCCGCATCGTCCCCATTGGCCGGCCCTTACCCTCAATTAGCGGGCTCGCCGTAGCCAAACGCGTCGCCGCCGACCAGCTCGTCATGGCGCCCATCGGTCTTGCGCTTTTTCTCAGCTCAATGGGGTTCATGGAGGGTCAGGACGCGAAGCATGTGAGCAGGAAGTTTCAGGACCTGTACCCGAGCGCGCTGGCGGCGAATTGGCAGGTATGGCCGTTGGCGCAGGTGGTGAACTTTAGGTATATGCCGCTTGCAGCGAGGGTGCCGTTCCAGGCGACGTGTGGGATTTTCTGGAATTTGTATCTTTCTTTGTTGAACTCGAAAGGGAATACGGAGGTCCGGAAAGAGGACTCGATGCGGAAGACGGTAGATTGAGTACTAGTGAGCCGCGAGATTTCTTATATTTAACTCTTTTTCAATCAACTTTGGGATATACGCATTTTCTTTATCATAGTCAGCCATATTTGCAATCCTTAACATTAAATAAACTCTGTATCTTTAGCTTAACTCGGTGGTCTTCTGTACTTAGCCCTGCTTAGTTCGTATAATAGTTGATTGTCATATTTCAGTTTTTTGCGTCCTATCACTTACCAATGAAAAAATCGGACTCATCCAAATGAGAAGCGACAAGTTGCATAACATGCTTTGATGTGAACGTTGGTACAAGTATATTAAGCCAGTGTGTTTTCTGACCGAATCAAAATATGATGTTATCAGCGTGTTCACCAGTGCTCTTTCGCGTTACAAAACAACCCTTACTCGAGTTACAGAGGATGAGTGTATTACTGTAAAAACTGCTGAACTGGGTCAAAGCTATGATGCGCCGCGTGAAGCCAAAACATAGCATCAGTCCAGAGTAACACCCTCGGCAAACGTCACAGCGAACACTCAAAAGCTCTACAGACTCTCAAGTGATCGCTCTTGCCGCGTCATTGATATTTTACGGTCGAGGGAACCATATGCGTAAGGAGATTGATTTGTACGTTGGCATACAGGTAGTGAGACGCGAGAAGGGGATGAAATGGAACATGAGAGGCAGAGCATGGTGGAAATGCGGAGGAGCAAAGAGGAGATGTCGTTCACCGGAACTAATAAAGAAATACAGTGAGTCAGTGAATGAATCCAAAACCGACAAAAAAAGCCTGGAACTTTGCCATAACATCACACAGAGAAGACTCATATAACGCATAAAACGATGCTTACCTTGTTAAAGCCAATCATACTCGAGTTTTCGCGGAAACACTGACGGCAGAGCATAAGTCCGTACTTGCGAATCAGACCAGCCTTGTGCTTGCAGATACGGCTGTGGCACATGAACAGACGAGTTCCGCATACGATAGCATACACATCAGGAAATGCGAGTCACGAAAGGGATGCGTCAATCAACAATGTCCTGTGAGACAATCTGAATTTACGCACCAGCCTCGGCTACCCTTTCCATAGTCGCGGGGACGGGAGAAGTAAACTGCTTCGTGTGTCATGATATTTTTTGGTTTTCTGCGAGTACAAGGTCCTTCTGTCAGGCGAGCGTCTCTGACTTATGATGCAAAAAGATGGGCTTACGGGGAGCAAAAATGGTGAGCGAGGAAGACTTGCTGCTGCTGGGACTGCTTGGAGGCGAAATTCAAGTCCACACAGGTGAAGGGAAGCAGCGCACGTCTGAGCACGTGATACGCGCTATATAGCACTTTTACCCACGATCACATGAATATTTTTATATCTTTCTCAGGATCTCTCTAAGTTTCTTGATGCTAATCGCCTTTTGTATCCGCTTAGTTTACAAACGCACAATGGCGAATGTCGAGGTGAAACATCAAATACAATCGGTCGAAGGAGAACCACCAAAATCAAAGCAAAGTATTTTCAACGGACATGATCTTCCGTCAACATCTCAAACGCTCGCACGCCCTCCCTACCCAACAACGTTGCGCAACTTACTACACTTGCACCAGCCTTTCGCATTCTCTCCAGCGCGGCATGGCTGGTCACGCCTCCAACGCCAATAACTTTGATGTTTTGCAACAGTTCAAACTCTGGCTTCGTCAGTAAGTTTGTAAAGGTGTAGACGTTCCCGAGTGAAAGGCTATGAATGGCTTCTCCCGCCAGCCCGCCGAGTGGACTGGGCAATGCGAATATACTGTCTGATGGTGCCTTCGGTGCATTGGCATGCGAAAATGTCTGGTCCGTGAAGAGCAGAGACGATCCCAGGGTATTCGTACATGTGAGGAACGCGAATGGATTGTATCTGGACTGAGCTTCGATACGGCTGAAGCTATTGATGATATCGAGGATATTACAAAACTGTGTGGAGTACGTGTACGGAGGGAGTTTGAGGCCAATAGTTAATGTACGGTCTGCCTCGTAGGTGCGCGCGAGGACGTCAAGAAGTGGTTTGAGAGTTTCTGGCGTATACGCAGGCGGCGGAGCATATGCTATGTTTGGACAACTTGTGTTGAGTTCGATCCCAATATGAGCGGAGTCATTCGCCCTCTGGTCGTTCAAATTCTGACGAAGATACTGGATCATGTCTACCATCGTCGCAAGTTCGGGTGGAGAGGCTGAAGTGATGCTTATGATGAACGGCTTCCTCTTTCTACTTGACTTTAGCAAAGCTTCGATCCAAGCGAGGTATTGAGATAAAGGATGAGGTGAGTATGCATAACAGTTGATCGATGAGACGGACTCGTTTGAGAATGCGACCTTCAATAGCTTTTGAATACGAGATGCACGAGATGGCGAGCATGGCTTACTGTATGAAGTTGCGGGCAGTTTTCCTTGAAACCATTCAGAGTGGCCGTCCGTGTGGACACTGCACCCGTATACTCGCACTCATATAACTCCTTCAATTGGCCAAAGTCTGAAGCCCATGCACAGGAAGAGTTGATCAGCTCTGGCTGGATCTCGAGAGTGTGTATGTGGACCATGATGAAGATACGAAGCAAACGTCGATATCATTAAAAAGTCAAAAAGTCAAGTTCAAATTCTTCTGTAAATCCAGCGATAAGATACGAGCACAATTATATAAGCAATATGGATACATGAACATGACCTTAGCCTTAGTACACAATACAATTCGATCAAAATGACAATGAAACCAGTCACTTGAAAGCATCCTCCCGGTCCGCGACTGGTTTGTCGAGTTTGATGAGGATAGTCGTCCGCGCAGGGAAGGCGTCTGTCGGCGTGCTATGAGCAGTGGCGCGGCCAGGCTGTAGGTCAAAGGTGCATTCCCATTAGGCGAGACCTGACTTGAATAAGCAAGTAAAATGGACTTACGAAACCTAAGCTGTCTAGTATGGCTTCCACGAGTCCAGCTGTGAGCGAAGAACAGCTCAGTTGGCTCATGTCTCTCGGTACGGATATGTACCGCGTGATTTGAGGGTCGTTGTCAATGATCATGTCTGGTTCCGCACATGAGCTTTGAATGACAGCAATCCAGGAATGAGGTCAGTGAATTGGACGTACATTCATCGTCGTTCTCGACGCTCTTCTCGATTGCATCGGCGGGTTTCCCAAAGACTGATTTCCAGACTTGAGTGTGGATGGACATGAGAGCGGGTAAAAATCGGATCTCGCGCTTCGGTGCTTTCGACTGGGATTCCGTCCTCCATGACATTAACTCAAGGACACGACGTCCTACGCGGTACCCGAGGACGTTCAACCTAGGTTTGAAGTGAGCCCGTTGTCAAAGTACATGATGTTTAACAGTAAGATATTGTACCTTCTCTCCAAATCACCTATTCCATTCACACGCTCCTGCGTATACTGCACCATCGCCGAGAACAGAAATGCATACGCCGCTAGCGAGACCTCCGCCGTACGGGTCTTGTTCAGATTTCGATCATAGATGTTCGGCCGTTGTTTCGCTTGTAGCGTGCTGACAGCTGCTGCCGCAGAGGTGGGAAAGGAGAAACGTGTGGTACTCGAGGCGGGGGAGAAGTGGTCGGAGGAGAGCGAAGAGCTCGAGAGCACGGACATGCGTGGGTTCATTTGCTGCGAATACGACATTTTGGTGCTTTGGTGTCGACTCAATGCGGCTTCAGCGAGCGAGCGGTTATTTCAGGCCCTTGAAGAGTATGTCGGTGAAAGTGGGCGTGGAAGATGGCCGCTCTGAATTTGTTGAGCGAGACAATCGTGCAAGAGCGCGTCAGCAAAAGTAGTCAGTCAAGTCAACGGCATTTTCCGAGAAAAGAAATACTTCAATAAAGATAAAGTCTATGGTTCTGGCTAATTTACAAAATACAGGTCGACTCTAATTCCTTTGTTTCTTTGCGCGACAAGAAGGACAGATGCGGATTAGTGGACTACAAGCATGATGTTGGCACAATAGGGGTATCCGGAAGGTAAACGAAGAAAAAGACAGACGGCAAACATATCAAAGCTTCGGAGGTTGAGCTTGAAGCCCAATAATGCTTAAACGCGGAGAAATCACAGTAATAAAAATAACAGGAGCAGTACTACTCTTGGGAGCTGCTCTGACCGATTTGTTGAGGCCCGCCAACAAACCCATCGAAAGACGGTCCTGCGCCAGTCTCGCCATTCAGCAAAGGGAAGACGCCACCTAAGGTGGGTTGTCCATGATCATCAAAGAACTCAAGATGATTGCCCCCGACTCGACGCGCAGGAGTCGAGAAGTCGGTATTAGCCTGTGGCCCCAAGCCATTCCGAGGGGTGTACGACATCCCCGGAATCCAGGGAACAAAATTCGGCTCACTGTTTTGCTGATTAACCATCCACTGTTGTAGTATATAAAATTAGACCAGCAAGACGAAACGAGACTAACCCACCACTTACTTGTGCTGGTGCAAAAGACATCCAGGTCAACGGATTGTCGAAACAGGCATTGTTCGGCAAGAAGCTAGGCATTGCAAACCGTTCCCCTACAATATCTGACGGCACATTCGGAATAAGGTGCGACATCTGAGCGGATGGCAGACTCTGTACAAAGTATCGTTAAGTCAAACGTGTACTAATTAAGGCGGAGGCGCAACGCACCAGGTTCGCCGCTGGGTTAGGGGTTAAAGGACGGGAGGTATCGGCAGGTTCGGCTTTGGAAGTGGAGGCTTTCGGGGTTCGGAATGAAGGAGACGCCATGACCGAAGGGTGCACTTCCCCCCTATTGGTCCGTCGACGACTAGTGCGAGCAGGCCCTGTGGCGGGCTTGCGGGGCATTGAGATTGGCGTTGCGGGGCATACGATAGGCTGTGGCTCAGCAGGCTCGTCTATCTTCCGAGCTTTCCCTCTGGAGGGCTTAGAAGCAGCAGGCTTCTCCCGTCTTCGGGGCTGATAGCGATAGTCAGGATGGTCGATCTTGTGTTGGGCCTTGACTATCGCAGCTCGCTCCTTCCACGAGTCCTTCTCAAGCTGAGGCATAGCTCCCCAGATGTCTGCTGCCTCCTTACTCAGCTCGCGGTTGTTCCTGTTCTCGCCTTTGTGCATCTTGCGATAGTCGCACGCAAAGAGGATGAAAGGGTTGGCGGGTCGGCGAACTCTGTTCTCATCGTTCCTTTGAGAAGCTTTTAAAGCGCAAGCTTTGGGCGGAACGTCGGACTCAGATGGCGGTAGATCTTTACTTGGAGGAACGGCGGGAGTACATTCATTGGAATGGTCCCTCGACGTGCTAGGAGGTGCCAAAGATTGTGCCTTGGTAGCAGGAGTACATGGTGGTGAAGGCATCGGAGCGATCACACCGGAAGCTCTGAGAGGGGACGGTACAGGATGAAATGACGAAAAGCGATCAAAGTTACCTGGCGTCAGCGGCTTCTGGAATAAGCTCTGTCGGTGTCGGAGAACGCGAGGAGTCGTGATGCGGACAGAGCAGTGGTCGAGTTCTTGAAGCATGTCGGAAAAAGGAAAAATGCAGAAAGATCCACGTTGGCTGATCTTATACAGTCCTTCAAAGAAAAGTTGGCGTTAAAAGAGAAGGAGGGTCAGGGTAACTTCAGCGAAATGAAAGAAACTTTACTTCCGTCATCCCTTTAAATCACAATCTGAAGTGATCTCGATGATTTGGCCACAGAGCTTTAACTGATTTTCCTTGCCTCTACTTGAGCAGGAGAAAAGGGAATCTAGCAAAGGTCAAAGACAAAGGGCGTATATTGCCTCGAGGCATTGAATGTAGAAAATCTACAGTTTCCTGTCTTTTGTGTACCCATCGAGAGGTCCCAGAGATGAGTCCCAAAAAGCTTGCAAAGATGAAAGCAACGTGTACGTACAGGATTCACAATGAAGTCACGCAAACACGCGAACCTTTGTGGAACACGAGTTTGAGGTGTGCACTGCCGAAGCGCTCGGGCCAACAGGCCAATTCAAGTCCTTCGCTCTAGAATGCTGTTCGGAACCCAAGACGGTATTCTTGGTGTGAAACGAGCTCGTAATATACCAAATCCGCATATGCAACGTCGTTGAGGCCGTAAAACGTTGCAAATGAGACCAGCAGACAGACTATTTGAAGCATTTTGAGAGAGATGCATTACCCTTTCCCCCTACCCACGAGGCAAAATGAAGGCTCAAGCCAACAAAAGTCAGAAGCTGATGCATCGTGTTTTCAAGTGTCTTCAACGTGTTCAAGTTGCCTTCATAGAAAGATGCTGAGCCAGTTCGAGGGCGTCGTAACACGTGGCGGACGAGCAAGAAGGATGAAGGGAATTGAAAAGGATTGACCTCACTGTTATTTGCATCTATTTGGTCAGGGTCCCACGAGCCACTCAACCCAGCTTGGCGCATCAATATTGATTTGCACTCACTTCCCCCCTCTCAATTGAAGGCAGCTCACTAAGGAAGTTCTGGATGATTGAACTCAATTGGACTCAGTGTCAATGGCATCTAATCTTGAAGATGGCAAAGTTACCATTTGTTCGTCCTTTGTGCTTTACTGCCCTCTGCAATTTCTTGGTGTGTGCATAACTAAGTGAATCTTAGGTCACTTGAGTGCATTTCTGTCTATTTCTGTACGTTCGTCTTTATGCCCACTTTTTCTTTTCGAGTACCAACTATTTTACTTGACGCAATCCTTGGCTGGATGAAATGGAGCTTCTTGTGGTGCAGTGATAGGCGCGGGAATGACTTTGAATTTCATCGAGTGACTCACTCAGGTCTCTCATGAACACATCTTACGGCGCGGATAGATGGAGCGGCATATGCATACGCATGTCTTGGTCAGGGATCTGTACGTGTATTGTACCACGGACCTGGTTTCGGATCAAAACAGCTTTAAATTAAATTGACTCAGAGAGCGCGACGAGTCATGTGATCGTGTTTTCGCACCTTAAAAGTTTAAGTACTCGGCCTCGTTGGCCCTTCGTGCCCGCCTCTGGTTCCAACCTGCGTCTTCTCAACGTTGCTTTTCTCCCTTTCCCTACATTCGAGTGCATCAACAACCACACAAGGGATATGCCTCCTCGTCGCTCTGCTCGGCAAGCGCTCAAGGATGCGCAGGCAGACGCAGTCGACTCTACACCTTCCGCAGTAACCGTGACGCCAGTGCCTGCGTCGAAGCGATCTTCCAAGAAAAAAACAGCAGATACATCAGACGCTAATGATGCTGAAGCACCTGCAAAACCACCCCGGAGCTCAAAGCGCAAGACGACCAAAGCTGACGTCGACGCTAGTGAAGATAAAAGTCAAGCCGTACCCAGCAGTACTGGCGCCGCTTGCGGCTCTTCTAAGCCAAAGTCAAAGCGTGCCAGAAGTGGTGACAGCGAAACAGAAAAGCCAAAGTCGAAGAAGGCTAAGATAGAGGATGATCAAAAAGATGATACGTCAAAAATGGTCTCTATCTGTACTGTTCTTTTTGTGTTCTCTTGATTCATGGATTCCTTAGGTGACAGTGATGAAACGAGGTGCAGCACCAGTGGACCCTTGCTCTAACTTTGTCGGTGCGTTATGAGATATCCTGAATCTTCAAAAGCTTTCCCTTATATGAGAATTTAGATACACACCAAGTATACGTTTCTCCTGACGGTGAGATTTGGGATGCAATGCTGAACCAAACCAACATCGGCAAAAATGCGAACAAGTCAGTCTGCTTTTCGCCTACAACAAGTTGGTAATCGAGCCTTATAGCTATGCAGATTTTACGTCATTCAGTTATTGCATCCTATTGGGAACGCAGACTCCTGTGTACTTTTCGTAAGATGGGGTCGCACAGGAGAGAATGGGGCTAGTCAGACGAAGGTATGGCGTATTTATGATGTATGCTATAAATATTGGCATTAATATCGGTCTTTAGGGCCCGTGGGCAGCTTCTATCGCTGTTAACGAGTTTAAGAAGCAATTCCGAAGCAAGACCTCCACGGCTTGGGAGTTACGAAAGGGGATGGATTCAAGGCCAGGTTTGTTTGGCTCAAAAATTTGATTTAGCTTCATTTAATATTTTTATTTTCACCCAAGGAAAATACACTTGGCTCGGTGAGTACAGTCAGCTTGCTTTCTTGGAGTCTCAACTATTCATTCATGAAATATAACCACTTGTAGAGAGGGACTTCAACCCTGAGGAATCGAACGAAGAAAAGAAACCCAAAAGCTCTGGTCCCACAAAGCCAGTGTCGACCAAAATTCCCGAATCTGAGCTCCCTTCACAGGTTCAGGTAGAGCATGCTTCCATGATCGATAAAAGAGCTACTCAAACCTTTTTATTTAGGCTCTCTGCAGGCTAATCTTCAACACAGGGTGAATGAATCTGACTGACTGTTTTACATCCATTAACTCACCTTCGTTCAAGGTTTATTGACGCCGCCTTGTCTTCGATGAACTATGATGCAAATAAATTGCCACTAGGTAAGTTTATCCATCAAAATTTGAGATACGTGAAATCAATTCTTTTATCTTAGGAAAGCTTTCGAAAGCGACAATCCTCCGTGGATTTTCGGCGCTTAAAGTAAGCCAGCCCCTCTTTTGTATATTCATCATAGTCACACTTTCCTAGGCACTTTCCGAAGTCATTGAAGACCCTTCTAAAACTTCACTCCACACACAACATGGAGGATTAGAGTTGGCTTGCTCCGAGCTTAGCAGCCATTACTATTCGTAAGTAATAGAAATGGACAACGACTTTTGTTGGATGTTCATATCACATTATTCTTCTAGCATCATTCCGCATGTCTTCGGGCGAAGCAAGCCAATCGTTATCAACAACATGGCTCAACTGAAGAAGGTGAATCGTCCGTTTCTCCGCACGTTCTTTATCTTACAAATGTCTAGGAACTTGAACTAGTTGACGCCCTCGGCGACATGGAGATTGCCCAGAAGCTTATTGAAGGAAAAGTCAATGGGCATGAGGAAGATACCAATCCTCTTGATGCCCGATTCAGGTCTCTTAACCTGGAAAGCATGGTTCCCGTCATGAACGAATCGAAGGAGTTCAGTGCCCTTGCGGCATATGCAAAAACCACGCACGGGTCTACACATAGTCACTATTCTGTTCAGATTGAACACGCATTTAGGGTTAAGAGGTCTGGCTGCTTGTTTGAAATTGATATCTCAAAAGCTGATCTGACAACACTTCAGAAAACACGAGGACCAGAGGTGGGCGGATGCTGGATACAATGATCTTTCGGATGGACAGCGGCTCCTTCTTTGGCATGGATCGCGTTCGACCAATTTCGCTGGTATGTTTCCAATTCGAACCCAACTGGGGTGAAGTGTGTTCCTTATCGACATCATTATACAGGTATCCTTTCGCAAGGTCTGCGTATCGCGCCCCCTGAAGCCCCTGTCAACGGTCAGTCTTTAAAAATTAGTATTTTTTCCCCGAGTACTCATTTCTGCCTTTCCCGAGTGGGTTTTAGGATATATGTTTGGGAAGGGTGTTTACTTCGCAGACGTAAGTCTTTGCTTCATCATGAGAAGGACGAAAATCTGACTGTTATTTTTAGATGATGTCAAAGGTATAACTTCCCCAAGTATTTATTTAGCAATTCTTAACTTACATCAAAATCCAAGTCGTACAATTATTGCTATCCTGGGTAAGCTTACTTCTATTAAATCCAGCTTCTCGCTCACTAAATCATCTTCAGCTCAAGTGGCAATATCGGAATCCTCCTTCTTTGCGACGTTGCAGCAAAGCCATGCTACGAGCTTATCGACGCCTCCTACAACGCTGATCAGGAATGCAAAAATGCGGGAAAGCTGTGCGTTTTCGTTCTCCTTTGCCTTCTGTACATCTCACAACTTCTTACATATCTTAAAAAAAGTGCCACAAAGGGATTAGGTGAAACAGCCCCGGATGAGTGGCAAGATGCGGGCGAGACGCTCGAAAATGATGAGCTGAAAGGATGCCTTATGCCCAGAGGAGAGGTGAAAGCCCAGAAGAAGGATGGCGGTTACTTGCTGTACAACGAGGTGCGTTTCGATTACTTCCTGCTAGCTGCGACAAACTAACGGATTTCACTTCCTTCTCATCTTGTTCACTAGTATATCGTATACGACACGTCTCAGATCAGGGTTAAGTACCTTTTGATGGTCCGAATGAAGAGCCATTGATCGGAACACACTCTTGTACATGTATGGGATAGAAGCGGATTCCTAAATTGGACAGGACGGATTCGCCCATAAGTGAAATAATATGCGTTAGGTCGTCACTACCTCTGACTTAGATTTAAACGATGACTCGCACAGAGTATGCGTTCGCGTGTCAAAGAAGTTCGAGATTTACACAGGCACTTGATGTAAGTCAGACATTTTGAGATCATGCGCAAGACGTAACCTCTCGAGAGCTGCACATACTTGCTGAAGAGTAGGACGGATGAATGCATCCACACCAAATTACATGTCTTATCCTTGCGAGGTCATGTATAAGGCTTTTGCTATATAATTCAGTCTGTCCTTGCACGTTTCCCCCTTCTATCATCTCCCAGGCCTCTTTCCTGTGACCCTCTACGCCGGTAACCTCGTCCATCTACCCTCCTAGGCGACCTCGAAGACGACCGGCGCGAGTACCTCTTCTCTTCTTTGTCACTATCCCTGGACGAGCGGTCCCGAACTCGTTCTCTGTCATGACCTCGATCCCGATCATCATCAATGACCCTTCGCCGCCTTTCCCTATCATTCCGCTCACGCCGGTCATCATACCGTGGCCGACTCTCACTTTGCCTATCTTCATATCGCAATGGACTTCGTCCTGAGCGGTCCTTATCTTTCCATGACAGGCGTTCACCGTCTCGTTCGCTGCCTCTATCGTCTCCCCATCTTCTTGTGGGTCGGTCGCCGTTGGCATTATTGGCTCCTGACCTTAGAGGACCAGAATTATTGGGACAGTCTGTGGAGGGCAGGCGTTAAGGGCTTGTATGTGTTACGTGTGCCGAGACACAGACGCTCACCTTTCTTCAAGTGCGGCCCACCACACGCAAAGCACCCTTGATTAGAGTCTCCAAACTTCCCTCCAGAGCCGCCGCCAGCCTTGTTAGATGTCGATCCGGGCGGCCCTCCTGTCGCCCTTGTCGTATCTTGGTCTACAAGATGCGTGTATTTCGTCCGACTTCGTTTCCCGAAGTCCCGTACTTGCATGACTTTCGGCAGAATCGAGACATCCACCGTGCTCTCCGTCGCCTCCGTGTAGTCATGCTTCTTGAGCACCTCTTCATCCTGGTGGAACGCTCCCTTATGCCAGTACTTTTGTAGGAACTTTTGTTGGCCCTTTGGTTTGGCGTCTCGTGAGGCTTTGGCATGTTCGAGGTCTTCCTTGAGACGCTGGGCTTCTGGAAGGGCGCGTCGTCTCTCGATTTCTTCCCTCTCACGTTCGTGCGCAGCTGCTTCTTCCTTGTCGCGTTTGATTCGGCTCAATTCACGAAGGCGCCAGGCTTCGAATTCGCCGTCTGGGTCAAGACCGTCCGTATCTTCAATGTCGGGGGTTTCTTTCTCCTTTTCCTCTAATTCCTTCAATCAGTTTCGCAATCATATTTGAAAGAAAAAGGACCGACTTTCAGCAAGTTCGCGTCGAATGGTCTCAGCTACCATTTCATGACTTTGTTGCTTCCGTTCTTCTTCCGCTAACCTCTTCTTCTCCATCGCTTCTTCTGTATCCTGCGCTTCTTTTTCTAACTCGAGAACTGTGACTCGTCCGCGCCTGCGCTGAAAATGAGCAATTTGTTACAAAAAGATAGATAAAAATGGCCAACTCACTTTGGTACAAATACAGGTCTGAAGAGCGGTTTGGGTGGTTCGTCTTCTTCATCGGATTCAGATTCATATTCGCTGGACTACAAAATAATAGTCAATTGGAAATAGTGCATGCCACGGCTAACGCGTAAAAGCGTACCTCGTCTTCTTCAGCTTTCGCACCAGGGGCTTCTTCCTCTTCCTCGTCCGATTCGTCCTCCTCTAGAGAAGTCTAGATTCTGAGATGCACAGATGGGACGGAGGAGCAGATACACACCTTCCAAAGCAGTCCTACCAGATTCTTCCCTCCCCGCAACGATCACCTTCCCCTCTTTAATATCCACATCACGCAGCTTCACGTTCATCTTCCCCAATCCGGCGTTAGTTGCCGTTGCTCCTCTTCCACTATCATTTTCATCCTCATCTTCTTCGTCGCTATCCTCACCATCCTGAATTGCTCGCAATGGCATGTCCGCTATATCCTCATTTTGCTCTTCCCCCTGCGCCTCCTCGTCTTCATCCGAGTCGGACAGGTCTGCTGCGGTGACACCTTTGGGTGCTTGACCGCGCCTGTAGACTGCAGCCGGCCTTGCGAGTCGAGGCGCAGGCTTTCGATGAGCTGCCGTTGCCGACATTTGAATGTGTTTTCAAGGAATGGGTGACTGTATGAAGTGAAGGAATGCTGGTCGGCTGCTGGATCCCAACTTTCGAAGCTGCGCTTCTGGTTTCTGGTAAATGAGTGTGTCGATCACGTCGATCGCGTATCTGCTTAAGACGCGCGTCGCGACTTGCTTTCCGCTCTGAAGCGCAACTCGACTTCTCCTCCTTACAACATCTTCTGTCCTGCATTAATATCATGGTGAGAGTCTTCTTCCACATGCTAAACGGCGGGCTATTGACTTAAAAAATTGCTCATAGGCTCTTAGACTCGTACCCGACAGCGCAGACAAGAAAGCTTCCATCCAGGACACTACTGGCTCTTATGGCGTACATGACACCCTCCGTTTCGGTCTCCGTAATCTCTCGACAGAGGCTTCGGAAGAGAGCGACTTGAAGGCCAGGCTGGATAACGTGTGTACTTATTCATCTTTCTTGCGAATCTTGTAGACTAACCGAGCCCCCTTTGACGATTGATCTTATGATCCACTCGTATGCTGGTGCTACGCAATAGTGGGAGGAGACACAGGATAACCTCCGCCTCACGATGCAGCGAAACATGTTTGGCATGCACGCTCCTTTGCGGCTCTGTATGGAACGAAAACTTGTTGCCGCCGTACGTTTCCTTCCTCCTTCTCCTCCCCTCCCTCACTGATGATCTAAACGGGATTTGTTGCTCATGTGTATGTTTATGCGGACTTCCAATTATAGGACTCAAGCATGCCTTGCCTTCCCCGTTCGAACATCCACCTTGACATTCTTATGGGGAGGGATGAGGAATTAGACTTCCACGACGTGTTCGGTCGTATGTACTTTCTCTCCTCTGTTTCGCCAAATCACTGAAACATATGTGCATGTTCTGTTGCTTTGTAGAGAGACCGTCGGCCCCGCCTATGAACATCCACATGGACATGGAGCGCAAGCTGCGCAAGTAATTAAATTATTTATTGGGCAAGCTATTGCAAGTATGCGTGTATCAATGCTATATTTTGTTCTCGAGTTCTATGCTGGGTTCTCAGGCTAAGGACAGTGAATACCGACGAGACGGTCGTGTTCATCTTGAGTTTAGATTCTGGTAAAATAAAAGGACGACGGCAACAAATGAATCGAACGTGTTTGCACTTTATCAATGTACGTTAAAATATAAGCTACACTACACAGAATTCTGTCGCCACAGACACTCGCGATCGGAAAAGAAATACAGATATTAAGTACGGCAGGGACTGATCTAGATTCGACTGCACAGGAAAGGGGAGGAAATCCGAGACGGGAAAAGTGAGGAATATTGGAGGATGTGAGAACCACCAGCGTGATTGAGCCGACGGTCGCATTATATCAGAAAGGCTACAGAGGTCAGAGATAAAACAAGGATTTGGAGTGGAATGCGAGACGAAACATTGCGATAACAGAAAACCAGAAGAGAGAACAGACAACCGATCAATGACGAAACAAAAACGTAGAAGGGATTAGAACTTGACAAAAACCTGCGGAGATAAGAGTATCAAACTCCTACCACCCCGCCCACCATCTCGAATTGAACCCTGTCCTCCGCGCGGCATCCCCGTCCGATCGCGAGTCGTCTGAAGGGCGACGGTGTAGGGGGTACGTACACCGCAACCTCGCGTCTCCCCGCTGACTTTGGTACATTATATTTCTTGTTCGTGGGGCTAGCATACTGCTGATGCTTTGCGTAGGGGAAGAAGCTGGGGTCTGCATTCGAGTAGGGCGTAGGGGACGTTGACGTAGAGGGTGAGATGGGAGAGGGCGAAGGAGAGGGCGAGAGGGACGAGGCCGTGGACTTGGAGGAAGAGTAGAGGGATGGATTGAAATGATATGAAGAGGAAGTCGTCGTGGAGATGAGGGACGAGCGGCTGTCGTCTGATCCCGTGGACGGTCGGACGAGCGAGGTACCCATGCTCATGTTCATGCCAGCGGAAGAGCTCGTGCCGTAACTCGAAACAGAGAAGGACGAGGCGCGTGGATCGGGGCTGAGCTCGGCGATGGTGGAGAGGTGTCGGGGGTGAGGAGCACCTGAAGCGGGAGGAGGTGCGATCCGAGTTGTATACGACTTGCCTTGATGCTCGGTGGCAGGCTGCTTCCAGCTCACGTCTGCCGTGTTGAGCTTGGGAAGCGCCTTCCTCTTGACTTGCATCTCGACCTGAGCTTCCGCTTGGATGTCCATGACCGGCGGCTCCGGCACACTATCGTTCAGCCACAGGAACGAGTCTCGCATTCTCGTAGATTTCTCGAGGTCCGCTCCGAAGGGAAAGACTAACCCGACAGGGACGTCCTCCCCCAGGATCTTGCACACCTTCGCCATCTTATCTCGTCTCACCTTTGTTTCGCTAGGTATCGCGAACGAAGGTTCGTACAGCGAGTCGCAGAGCGAATCCCGGCTGTAAGTCGAATCAGGTCGAGTGGGCTGCGAATGTGCCTGCTGTTGTTGTGCTTGAGCAGATGAAGGAAGGTCATAGCTGCCGGAAGTGGTCGAGGAAAGGTTGGACGTGCGGGACGCAGAACGGGAGTTGGTCAGTGTATCGGAGGAGTGTCGCTGGCGGTGACGATTATGGTGCTCGGAAGACCGAGTGCTGTTCTGCCGGGTGAGAGGAGGGCGCGTGGATGAAGAAAGAGGGTAAAGGTCAGCGTTGCTGGTGTCCGCGCTCTTCGTCCGCCTGTGATCGTATGTCGATTTCCCAGATGAAATGGACAATGTCGGCTGGAGCTTCTTCGGCGCCGAGGGAGTGATTCGACGGGCTATAGAGCGGAGAGAAGCGATTCGATCAGTGAATGTAGGTAACTTGATCGATTTGACTGATTATATGCGTACCAGCTTGCTGCTCATCAAGAACTTGCGGTGCCGCCCCCAGCAACCTTGTCAACTTCGTGTTTGACCTTCTCAGCTGTGCCTTTTGCTTCGTCGAGAGATTATTGTGAGTTGGTGGTGGGGCGGAATGAAGGTGGTAGGACGCCGAAGGGGCGACCGCGGTGTGAGAGGAATGGGAGGACATTGCTAGGCAAGCAGAAACAAATCGGATTGCGATGGAGAAGAGATGTTTAAAGAAAATGGTAGAGGCAA
This sequence comes from Hymenochaete sp. R1, assembly GCA_019400425.1. NCBI lineage: Eukaryota > Fungi > Basidiomycota > Agaricomycetes > Hymenochaetales > Hymenochaetaceae > Hymenochaete > Hymenochaete sp. R1. The sequence goes on from JAFREE010000040.1 coordinate 145,694, forward strand.
TAAGACACGATGAAACAGGAGGGTCGAGAGCAAGAGCAAGAGTAAAGGGCGAGACAAGAGCTGCTGCGTTCCAGTACTTCCAAGATGAGGTGGGAGGGAGGATGCGGGCTTAAGGATCCCCAAAGAGCAGCATGGAGTGTCGGTACTTAAGGCTTCTGAGCACAAAAGAGCGAAGAGTCTAAGTTAGCAGTGCCAGGGCCTGATGGGCCAAAGCAAGCAAGTGCAAAGAAGCCCCAGCCCGACGGAGAGCAGAGCAGTGGGTCTTGCACGGTCCAAGCTAGGACAACAATTGCAATTGTCCCCTGTCCAGAGATGTAATCAGCGAGCATCGACACGCGCTAGACGTAAGTCTTCATATTTGACCTGCCCGTATGTCCCTTCTGACTTTCATTTCGGCGACATCGATGGATGTGAGAGTTGTATTGGAGAAGTCGGAGGGAGAGTAGAAGTGGGGTCGAATGCGGAGAGGAACAATAAGAGCAGTTGGGAGTTCTCTTCATTCCTCGGCTGTTTTCTTCCCGGTGACTCCCAATACAATTTCCCATCATGCACTGCACGAGATCCGACAATTGAGTCCTTGACGACCGCATTTGCTAGGTACTTTTGAGACTTCAATTGTGTCGTCGAGGTGAGGGACTCGAGCTCGACTCGCCGTCGTCGTCGTAGGAAGACAAGTTTCATCTCGCGAGTCGCGCGTTTCACTTCAAATTGTTCAATCCTCTCTCTCTCTCTGCCATGTTACTGATCGCCGGATAGACTGAAGAACTCGAATCCAAGTTCAACGCTTTACACTCAAATCTACTACCTAAAATCTTCTCTGCTCAAATATTGATGACCATGGTGGAACCCCAAGAAAGGGTTCAGGTTCTGCTCTTTGGAAAATCGCGGTCGACTGGTTACCACCTCACTCTTCTCCATTCTCATCATACTCGTACTCCCCATACTCAGCTCTCCAGGCCCTCTCCTTCACTTTCTCTCGTACCTCGTCCACGCTCCATCCCTTCACCTTTTCTGCGGCCACCCCTTCCTCGATCGCTTTCTGTGCCACCGCGACGGCCACTTCAAAGTTGACAAATGGCGCGTCGCCGAAATCTGGCAGGAGCGCATCATCTGGATCTTTGAGCGCGGGGGAGAGGGCAGCGAGACGCTGGGCCCCTGCAATGATCATGTTGTCGGTGAGTGCTGATGCGTGGGAGACGATGGCCCCCAGCCCAAGGCCGGGATAGATCAGAGCATCTAAGCGATGTCAGACTCTCGGAATGCGCGGTCTAGGCGAATTTACAATAAAAAGCCACATACTATTGCACTCCGCAATTCTAATGGCAAAATTCGGTGGTCAAGAAAAAGGATCGTTATACGTGTGCTCAATGCTCACATATAGTCTTTCTTTCCATTTGGCATTTTTGCAGGAGGGAACGGACTCCCAGTGGCTATTAACGCCTTCCCATTTGTCCACTCATTCGCCTTGTGCGGGTGCTTACCAGCAGTACCAATGAGTACGAACCACAGAATATCAATATCAGAAGACGACGTACCACTTCATGCAATCGACTTGGGTTGCTCAATGGAAAGATAATCGGCCTCTCCACACTCTCCGCCATCGCCTTCACGATTTCCTCCGTAAACGCTCCCGCCACCGTTGAGGTCCCAATAAGCACAGTCGGCTTCACAGCCTTCACCACCTCCAACAGCCCCACCGACCCAAACTCATTCGTCTTGATGTCTTTCACCGAAACACCTTCACTATCTCCCCCATCAACCCAGTCATTATCACCCCTCACAAACGCCTCCGTCCCCTCCCGGATCTTACCCTCTCCAAGACTCCGCTTCACGAGCCCATACCGATCCACGAGCCAGAACTGCCCGTTGGCTTCTTCTTCCGACACGCCGTCCGTACTGATCATTGCGTCTCGCACCTGGCGCGCGATCCCGAGACCAGCGGATCCGGCGCCGAAGATGACGATGCGTTGGGCGGAGAGGGTGGATTTTGTGACGCCGATGGCGGACATGAGGGCGGCGAGGGTCACAGCGCCAGTACCTTGTCTATGTCTGATAGATTAGGCGTTGAGAGAGGGGGAAGCAAGGGAAGGGAACGCACACGTCGTCATTGAATACAGCATGTTTGTCGCGGTACTTGGCGAGTAACCTTTGAGCGTTGGTGACGCCAAAGTCTTCGAAGTGTAGTAAGCTATGTGGAAGGTGTCTCCGCACTAATTGGACAAATCTTTACGAATAATGCCCTTAGTCGTCTCGTTACGGAATTGGAGGTACGTTCAGGAAGATGAACTCACTTGTCCACAAAGTCATCGTACTCCGGGCCGCGGATCCGTTCGTGTTGCCACCCCTGAAGAATACCTCAGGACAACTTAGTAGCACGATTGAGATGACATACGACGTAAAGACCATCCTTCAGTAAGTCCGCGTTGTTGGTACCGACGTCCAGAGTCACTGGGAGCGTTTTACTAGGATCCACACCGCCCACTAAACTAAAAGACGAAGAAATCCATTCAGTTAGCGGAACAAGATGTTATTTGAGAGTCATACGTATAGACAACAGCTTTGGCTGTTGATATCTTATAAATAGATTAGCTTTCTAATTTAATCGCTCCTAACCAGCTTTAATGCATACCCCGATACCCTTTTATCAACATCAGCCAAATCTCACGGCAAAGGTTCAGATACTCACTCCTACACCCTGATCCCCAATACCCAAGATAGCTTCCGCGTCCGAGCATACAATCAGATCAATGTCTCGTCCTTTCACTTGTTCGAGAAAATCCTCTTCCATGGTGTCTCTGTTCGGGAACGTAAGGTAAAGACCCTCACTGCGCCGGAAAAGATGCGAGTACTGGGCAATGGCTTCTGCCTATATCCATCCGACGATCATCATAGTCATCATCAGGTTGATACCCACAGCACAATAACAATCAGCAGCCGGGCGGAAAGGAAAAACGGAACGCACCTCTGTCGGCGTGTAGATCACCGGCATAAGCTCCTTCAACCCCTTCGTCAACACCGCATAATAAAGCACCCAGTTCTGCGCCTTCAAACCCTGCAAAAACGCATTTTTCTGCAAGTCTCCCGAGTCCTCGCCGCTTTTGCCAGCCGTCTCAAGTTGGTCCTTCGCTCTGCTCAGCTGCTGCTCGAGCGTGTTGACGGTGTAGGGTAGTCGGCCTGTGAGCCCAAAGGCAGCGCGTTCGCGGGCGGTGAAGGCCGTGCCTTTGTTCCAGCGGGCAGACTCGAGGAGGGCGGCGCCTCGGAGGCGGAGGCGGTAGGTGCGTTGGAGGGGAGTGTGGTATGTTGGGCCGTCAGGCGGGTTGTCAGTCATGTTGTGTCGTTCCGTGTAATGTTGGGCTACGAACAGCTTGAAGCGTTGAGGTGGGAGGAAAGGGATGGAAGAAAGGAGCGCATATAGTCGGTGACGAGGGTTGGGAGCAAGGCGTTTATGACGTCGATCTGATAAGGATCGGATCTGTTGCCATTCTGAGCGCGTCGCGACGCGTTTCATGCCAAGAATTCGTGATTGGCGATGACTTGGCGGCATTCAGGAGTATATCAATGCTGAAGTCGACGAACCCACAACAATGGCATGCAAAGTATATAAATCATACAACAGTCTTTTCGACGCGTACATTATATTTTTCGTAGAAGTAAATGGAATTGAACGAAATGAGCAGGCGTCAACCCCAGACAAATCTAGAGCTTGATGATCTCGCAACCCATGCTTTGTTTCAGCCCTTCGCGACTTGTGTCTGGTACTGTTATCAAAGCGTACGTTGCCTTCGTCAAGAAGGATGGGTTGATTGCCCATGTATCGTCCACAAGCTACGAATAGAAAGTCAGATTAAAATTTACCAGAAACTTCTTGACCAAACGCTTCACCTTCGTAAATTGCTTAAACTTGCTCGGAACTACGAGAACGTCTGGGGCAAGTTCCTCCATTTCACTATGCAGCTTCAAAAATTCGGAATGGGTGACGTCCAGGTTGACGTCTGACGATAGATCAGCAGGAACGGGGAATAGTGGGTAAATACTCCAGATGATTTCAGCTAATGGATCCAATTTTAGATAAAACGAGATTGCTCACCTTCGCTGTGTCAACAAATGCCTGCACGTATTCGTAAAGAGATCGGTCCCCGGCGAGGATGAAGTTATAGGGTCGATTTCTGTACCCTTCTGCACGTACTCTTGGTTCCGCAGGTGGAAAAGGACATCGACGGAAGTAGTACAGAACGAAACACCATTGATAGAGAACTTGCTTGGATTGGGCAACATTTTGATTCGCTGCGGATTTGATCGTTCCGTCAGTACACAATACATCGGGAAAAAGCAAGACGCTGACCGGGTCCCGAAAAAATAACTCCAGAGCGGACTGTGGGTACACTGGATGGTCGCTCAAGATGTCACGCACGCTAGGCGAAACGAGAATAAGCGTATCAGCCGAAGACTGGCAAAAATCTGCCAGAGGATTCCCAATGCGCCGTTCGAAGATCTTCTTAGGTTCTTCGTCAATATCCCCAGTCTTAATTAGCGGATGATTCGCGTCAACGAATGGGCCGAGCTGCCAAGATATTATTCAATGCACTGTAAGGAAACGGACAAGCAGAACGAACTAATAGCAATACGGAAGGTTGCGTTTGCATAACCTTTTCCATGAGCGTATTGAATTGCCGATAGTCCAGATTTGAATCAGAGGTGTAAGGACCACAAGCAATAGCCATTGTGAAGGCTTTGTGGTGGCTTTGTTCGGAAGAAGGGGGTAGAGGAGGAAACTGATATAAGATGAGTACGTATCTAGCAATTTCCAAAAGCATGAACTTACACCGAGAATTTCTTCGACAACGAATGCGTTCCCTCCCCCGTTCCTGCCCTTCAGCGCAACAATGGCCCCGGGAAACAAACCGGTACCACTAATACCCTGCGCCATCCCCCGAAGTTTGAGTTCGGGACTGAATCGGAGCAAGACGCGCGTCCCTGAACCAAGCATTCGAGACGACTCGAGCATAATTGAACCTTCTGCGAGCTTTGAGGATGATGCTTCAACGTCGGAACAGATTCGACCAACGACCACTACATCTTCCTATTTTCAATATTCAGTTACATTCTGGTACATTTTAGGAAAATGTGCCTACTTCTGAAGTCGCTGACGGATCCCCGAGGTCATCAATATTGTAGTATTTACGAATCATCTCGCCGAACTCGTCTATTCGCTCGTCAAGAACTTTGCGGAAGCTAGTCAGGATGTCGTACCGCTTATACAAGAGACAATGCGTGATACGTACTCTCACTCCTCTCGGTAACTTTCTCATACATGTACCGGACTAGACTGGACTGAGAAAATTAAAATCATGGTGGGGTTTGGATATACTCACATTTACGTTTTTTTGTATCCTCCATTGGTCTCTTGAACGCTACTCTAGGAGACGGAGCAATAGTTCCTGAGCTTCCTGCGACCCCTGCCTTAGAAATCTTGGTGGGCGTAGATACTGATGGTCCACTCCTTCTCGTCACTGCCGATAAGAAGTTGGCGCGTTTAGTGTTGGCGGAAATCTGTTGCTGTTCCCGTGCAGAAGGTAGTTGCTTTTGCCGCAGTTTTACGAGTAGATCATTTCTAATGGCCTTGGCATCCTCCAGAGTAAACAATCTGACTTGGGAATCCCGAGCAGTCGTGCCAGACGCGAACTTTCTTGCCTCCCAAACAAACCGTAAGTCAGAACCCGATTTGTTGAAGTTCTTGCAGATGGAGACGCCTGAAGAAACGATTAAATGAAATTCTTCCCGAGTCCATATACGCTCGGCTTACATTCTGAAAGCAAAGACTCTTCATCTTGAAGTTCTGGCAGGTTTTCCAGGAGTTCTGAGCGTAACAGCAAGTCGGCCATGGTGATCGTAAGAACAGAAGAGACGCGTCGCGTTCTTGGAGTCGCGTGTCGGTCACGTTTCTCTGTTTGTGACCTCGACGACGACGAGCGAGCTGCTCGACACTCCGCAGCTTCAAGTTTGCTTCCTGACTTCACGATGGCAGACCTCGCGACACTGCTTGAATCTTCAAAAGCCCTCGCGGCTCACACGACGAGAAGGGAGCTGCCCTCGGTCAACCTTTCACTTGACCAAATTGAGGCTCAATCCCGCCGGTTGGTCTCTCGTCAACCAGGAGCATCCGCAGACAATGATAGAGCGTGCGTTACTGAATTTGTTTTCAAAGATTAAGCTCACCAAGGGCCATAGAAACTATATTCTTGCTCAAGCACATGTTGATGCTCCAGCGCTTGCAAATTCGATCGCTCACTTGAACACCTCGACCACCTTTTCACCTCTTCAACCGTTACATGATACCGATGTAGCAGGATATCTTCGCCATGCTCATGAGCAAACCCTTATTTCTACAATCGAAGAGTCTCGTCGCGAAACCCAGGAAGATTTTTATCGTGTGTTAGAAGACCGAAGCCGAAGGGATTGGGAGGCGCGCAAGAAACGCATATTCGAGGAGCTCGGAGGGAGAGTGAATGGTGGTGCCGAGGGAAGGACAGGGAGCGACGTGCGCAGGTCCGTTAGGGCAAGTGCTGCGCTGGGAGTAAGTCGTTCTCGAATTCATATGAACTCAGTAGACTCAGAAAGAAATAGCAATCGACGGCGGGCCCCATTTCGAACAACTTGCAAATGCAAAGCAAGATGCTGGCTTACGACCAAGCGGTGACCGAACTGAACAAAGCCAGACTGAGGGGGACGTCATTCCCCATCATCCATGCTTTATTCAAAATCTCGCAAGAAATCTCAACCGATGTCCGTCGTTTATTCCGTTATGTTTCTCTCAAAGCTGACTTCATAGAATACAGCGCAACTCTCAACTACCACAGCTCTTCCATACGCTCACCAAAATTACTGCTGAACCGCCTGCCCTCCCTCCCTTAGAGCATGCAGGAGCTCACATCCTCAATGCCCCACGATTCGAACGGAAATATGCTCGCGTATATCTCAGCGATCCCGAATCACGCGATTCAGCGGCGCTTCGTGTACAGATCACCAGTGGCGCGCGTTCAGCGCTTGAAGAACAGTACTGGGATGTCTTGGAGAGGACTGTCCAATCAAGACCAGCGGATGCAAGGTTGGGTGGGGACCCCAGTGTTGCAAACCACGTACGAGCCTTTTTGTTGTTAAGATACTACAGAGGTGGTGAATGGGAAGAGCGCATCGAGGCAAGGCATTTCCTAAAGTGAAGTAAAGTTTTACATTGTTAAATGTTTTCAAAAATAGCTTGTTGGAGGGCAGCCTTTGTGGGCCAAGCTCTTTTACCTCATTCGGACTGGGCACAACGAAAACGCGTTGAATGAAGCAATCCAGCATCAGCGGGCGCTTGATAATAGGGAACCAAGTTTCACAACATATTTCAAGATGTGGATCGACTCATCAAACGGAAAGTAAGCTAATCTGGATTAAATTACTCTTTCACTGTCGATTAAGACATCGTGCAGATTACCAAAAACGACACGCGACCATCTTCAGTCGGTCTATAACACTCACATGCTGAACTCCGGCACGGCCGATCCTTTCAAGCTCGCTCTCTTCCGTCTCATGGGTAAGCTGGATCCTTCACGCCGAAGTATTCCGCTCGTGACTGCAACGGCGGAGGATTGGCTTTGGTTCCAGCTCGCAATGGTGGATGAAGAAGAGGCAGGGGGAACAAGAGCTCTGGCGGAGGTGTTAATGAGCTATGGAGAAAGACATTTCGAAGGCGCAGCAGGACAAAGGCGGCACGGCATGTGGGCGAATGTTTTGTTGATGTGCGGACAGTTTGAAAGGGTCAGTATGCTAACTTACGATAAAATGGTTGCATATTGAGCTGACACGTGTATTAGGCTGTTGCTGCTCTTGATGAGAACCCGGAGACAAAAGTGGAAGCAATCCACTTGGCAATCGCTCTCGCATACCATGGTCTGCTTCGGGTGCCACCAAGAAGTGAGGCTACAGATTATGACATCCGTAAGTTCGACGTAGAGTTCATGACTTTTCGAACCTAATGCATCTTCTAAAAGTTTGGATCTCGCCTGCGGCTCCAGCATCCCTAAATCTTGCAGGCCTCGTCCATAAATATGTACGACCATTCACTAAACACGACTCGCAGCACGCATTGCAATATGTTGCATGTATTTGTCTGTCTGCAGATCAGGGTGATGGGGTGGGTAAAGAGCAGACTGAATACGCCTGGTCTGAGGTCCGTAAAATCGTCGTCCTTGCTGAAGGTGGTGGCTGGGATGACCTTGTTGGGGGCTTACGTCCCGACGGTTCTCGATTTGTGAGTGCATTTGAAATTCGTTTTCGCAAATATACTGATTTAAGCAACCTAGGCCGGAACAATTGAACAACTTTCCCAGCTCCTTCACCTCAAGGACACTGACGACTACAATGACAAAATCGTTCGCGCTGCTGCATCTATGTGCGAACGCGAGCGGCGTACGCTTGAAGCAATCAAGCTATACAATATTGCAGGCGCACATGATACCGTCATCGCTTGCCTCGCTCAGGCCCTGGGTGACGTTGTCGCCCTTCCCGATGGTGGGGGAGGCGATGGTCGGCGTATTGAAACCACTGCTCGCGAGATTTTCTACCACTATTCCCGCCTCAACCGCGCTGCAGGCAGAGCTCGCGATGCTGTTGGTATCCTCCTCCGCCTGCGTGAAGCGAGCGCTGCGAAGGAAGCAGGAAGGTACGAGGCGGCGCTGGAGGCGATTGAAGCTACGGAATTAGTGCCGTTAGAGGGCGACGCAGCGAGGCTGAATCGTCGGGCCGCAGAGTTTGAGGCAAGCTATGATGATTCAGTCAAGAGGAACCTGCCTACATATCTACCATTGACGATGGAGGTGCTCGCCGAATTGCATCGGAAGGCGAAAGGTGCAGCGATGACGGAGGCTGCGAGAAAGATGGTTGGTTTTTCTACTTATTCCGCCGTAAAAAGCGTTTGCTGACATGCTTTTCAAGACCATGGATTCGATACGAGTCAAATCACGGGCTCTCGTAATGTTTGCAGGGATGCTCAGATTTAGGATGTTGCCCGAGGTTTATTCATACCTGGCCCGTTTGGATGTCGAGATCGCCTTATAAAGCTCTGCTGTTTACTTCTATTTTTTTAGTGCTTACTGTACTGCCTGATAACCCTACCCACAAATAAAAGTTGTCCATGAAGTCCATGAAAATACAAAAGGGTTGCCGTCCTAGCGACGAATATATATTACAGAAGTGATGGACAAACAAATATTATATCATGACGCTGCTTTCATGGGAGCTTTCCCTTTCCTCACGATTTTGATACCCAATGAGTTCGTAAGACCGACCTTCTGCTTCTTCGCAACAGAAGCAGCGCTTTTCGATGACAGTAATGACCTTGCGTTGTCTGATAATAGCTTGTGTAGCTCTGGTTCCGTCCCGTCAGCTTTCCGCTTTACCGTCACGGTAGGTGCAGTAGAAGGCAGAGGTGGCGTCGAGGTCTCCTCATCCTTGTCCGAGAACTCCACAGGTGGTGACCTCGACGGACCAGGCCTCGAGTCATTCATTCTCGAGAACACCTCTCTCACGAGTTTCTCGTCTTCCTCGTCCTCCATCTTTTTCTTCAAATCCTCCTCCATCACCACCTCCTCCCTCGCCAACTTGGTCGCCAGATCTGCCCCGCCGGCATTCGCAACCCGTTCATTTCGCGCATTTCTCGATCGAATATCCTGCAATGCATCGAGCACTTCCATTTCCCGCTTCGAATCCAGCGTTCGGTTTTCGAGTGCTTTCATTGGATTGTTCTCCTCCGCTTCCAATCGGGCGAGTTTGTCTTCCTCTTTTGCAGCTTCCTCGTCCCGCCATGGCTCAAAATTCCGGGAAGCACCGTGTTCGGCAGCGTAGTCCGTGTTCTTTGGGTCGGTTTTAAACGTGATTTCGGCGGAACAGAGGGTGCATTTGATATAAAAGCGGAAGATCTTGATACCATAGTAGTCCTCGCCCTCCACAGTCTCCTTTCGAGCATTGAACTTCTTCCCTTTATAGACGTATTCACCACAAGTATTGCAACGCCTACAAGAAGTATTATTCAAAGTCAGTACTTGACTAATCGCGACAAGAGTGAAGGTGAACCGTACATAGAAAAGGGAGCCATGAGACGGACAACTTGCTGAGAATTCTTAGGTACCTTCCGTCTTGGGATCAACGACGGATCGAAGTCCGGGGGAATGTACTTATTCAAGACTGTCAAATAAACGCATTAGAGGGCACACCAAAAATAGTACCGTCAAGCTACTCACCTTTACGTTCGGACATATTGAAAGGACTTTATATGGTGATGGGAGTTGGAGGTTAAGACGAAGTCCGGCACTAGCACTCCACCAACACGGCCAGACGCCGATCATTGGATGCGCAATCACGTGCCTTTATGCGTGTTTCCCACACTTTCCACGAATCCAACTCCGCAGCCTGAGCTCGTTCCTTTCGTCCACTTCATTACTTCAGCGCCATTTCGAGAGAGTTTATAAAGTCGGTAAAGTCTTGCTATATCCCGATACATTGGCTGCTTATATCGATGCTATACTTTAGGATGCTCAGCGAGAACGACCCGCACGTTCCCGTCGTTCCGGCTCAGGCCCCGGCTCCAGTCGCAGAAAGCCCTAGAAATGATGCTTCTGCTACCAGTCTCAACATCGAACATGAACATGATGATCCAGACTTCGAAGAAATAGAAAAGGTTGTCGAAGTGGCGCCGTCTCTTCTATGGCGAAGGCTTCGAAACTTGGCGCTGGTCTTATTTGTCCTTTGGATTGCTTCCGTAGTGCTGCGGGCGACGAGCAGCAAGCCAAAGAAGGTCATTCACGCGCACAGGTATGTTCCTTCGTTTTAACGAACACGTCAATATAAGTTCTCAAAATCATCCAGATACTCTGAGGAATATAAATTCCGCCCTGCTGCATCTCCAGTAATTACCGAGTCACTCAAAGATGGACGAATGCGTGTTCGCGGTGCTGATCCAACATCTCGTGCGATGCCTCTTGCTCACGAAACATTGGACACGCAGAAGACCAAAAACAAGAAGAAAAGGTCGAAGCGTTCGAAATCTGGGAGGAAGGGAAAGGCATGAGTATACAGATTACCTCTCCACGAAATCATTCCTTTTATCATCCTGATGGTATACTATTCGTGTTGAATTGGACTTGATTTAATTTGGATGCGGTTTGATCATGTATGTACAATCATCGCTGTTCAGTTCTCGCACACTTTAGCTTTTAAAACCGAGAAAACCAGGTACAAGCCTACGATATGAGCAACAAGATTAGGAGGGCATCCATAGGGGGCGACGAAATCATTTGAAGGTGCGGTCTTCATAGTATAGTAGGTAATTTTGTTCACTGCTTACGCTTGTGTTGAAGCATGCTCGACCGTGACGACGCTTCGCGATGGATTATTCAAGAAATCGCATTCTCTTTGCCTGATTCCTTCAAAGAACTTTCGCGTTTAGACAAAGTGGACATTGATCACAAAGTCCTCAACTTCCTAAGCTCCTTTCTGAAATAAGTATCGTTAACTGCGTGATTTCGCGAAATAGCTCGCTGGGACCTTCCGCCCCAACCATCATCAGCAGATCTTTATAAGAGATAGTTCATGGGTTTGCAATAGGGACCTTGCTGCATATGATTAAAGACCATATGTTTTCGACCACGTCTATGCCAAGCATCATCGCGTCACTTGGGCATAGTAAGTCTCATAGCTTTCTGTTTCTGTCCGAGTCTGTCTGACGAATCTTCGATGCAGACCGACGTATTCCAAAAGACGGACTCCATGTCAAGTATGGGAGAATTTGGAAAGCTCAACTCATCGGGAACATAATTTACCGTGGAAGTCACCGATCCCCTTACAACACCATTGGATTCATCCATGGAAAAATGAAACGTACGCACTAAGCGACGAGGCCCGCTCTGCTGCTGCAGACTTCCAACGGTCTCCTTTGACGTACAAGTTGATATCGATCAGAAACCTTCAAACCTTGTTATCGCGTCGCTATCTGTGCCCAAAACATCGAATATTGGAGCGGCGTTAACATCAACTTTGTTCCAAGAGTTGACCTGGCTACGCTTCTCGGCTAGATGACTGAAGAGCTTTGTTGGTTAAGACAAAGATTCTCGGGAGCAAGGTGCTCACCACTACCCAGGGTTAGGCGCGCTGTAGACGACTTCGAATCTTTATTAAGATTGTTCCAAGGTGGGTATCATCCCTGAATTCTTGCCTCAATGTTGGTGTCTCGGTCGTACAATTTCTGGCGACGTCCGAGGATGATGGATTTCGAAGCCTTTAGAAATTGTGCTTACGCATGACAACTTAGAAGAGGATTTTTCGTCTCTAATTTCTTTTCAATTCGGGTCAAGTATAACCTTGCAAATAGCTCCGTATCGCTGTGTAATCAGGTATAATAAGCAGTAAAGGTGTACACAGATAATAACGCAGACGTGGTATGGTATTGTTTTAATCAAAAAAAGAGGAATGAAAAACCGATCTTGATGCCTCCATGACCGATATACTAAAGACAAAGATCAAAGATATATATTGATTAGTATGACGATTACAGAAACCTGATCGCTGACATATTGGTCTACTCTAGTCTCTGGGGTGTTCGACGCGCTAGATCACACATCAACAGGAATTAATTTCATCCAGCGACATCTATGATGTAGATTTGAAATGCGATTTAAGTTGGCCTGTCGTTTGGATTGTGCCCCTCCGCCGCGACGAGTTTTGAGACGCTGTTCTGATCTACAATTCTTCTCTTAATTTTGCCAAATTCTGTCAGCATTTCCCTGATGAACTCGTCGACGTAACTATCTTCGTCTTTCATCGTGAACCACGTCTTAAAATGTTTGTGCTTGCGGGCTTCGAACCGTTTCTCGTAGACTTTTTTTGCCAGGCTGTTCAGTAGCCTCCTGTAGGGATAAAGACAACTCTCAGACTGGATCCACCAGTCCTCTGCAAATTGCATGGTAATAAAAAGCTTACTGCTCACGTCCGCATTGCGAGAAGGACTGAACAGTGTATCTTCCGGTGCTAAGCTATCGAGCAGCTTTTTGTCACAGCTACGAAGTTCGTCTCCAAGTACCTTCTTCCTGTACAAAGGAATATAGACCAAGATCCAGAATATGGCCTCCATGTCGAATATGGGAGAGTTTGGACAGTCCGGATATTCGAGGACATACATCGCCATAAAAATTCTCGTTCCCTGTGTGAGGGTTCAGGGAAAAAATTAACCTTGAAAAGAGTGACGCGAACGTACCGTATGACCAGCTCCGTCAGTCGCGGGATTCCGGCAGTCTCTCCGGACAGACAAACCAAAATCAATCAAACATCCAAATAGAGCGTCGTCATTCACGTCCAAGCTGTCGAATATCTGAGCAACGTCAAGATGAATCTTGTCCCCTACCTTGATTTGGTCCAGTATTTCGCGTAGACGACTATGCAAAAATTAGTATGATGAAGGAGCTTCGAAACAATTCACTCACAATTCAGGATCAGCTTTAATGTTGACGACGTTGAACATCTGCTCCAATTGCTTCAGAAGAATGATATTTCCGGCACTCAAGTCTCGATGCTGGTATCCAAGCCGTAAAAGATTTCTATAACCTTTGCCAGTGGAATATCGAGTAAATAAATGGCAATGGAAGGGAATTCTTAGGCTTACCGATCAAGGCTCCCAATAAACCACCTATAAGCTGCATTTCGTCTTCAGCATCATACAGCGTACAACCTACTGTAAAGCACTCCTGAATCGTTTCCACACGAGGACTGGGTTTTGATAAATACTTTTCACGTGTCCCGAAAAATGATTCTTGACCTGCACATCTCTTAAGAAATACTTTTTCACGCTCCTTCGAGTAGGTAGCCTCTGACGACCATACTACATCAAGGGATGCGAATTTAGCTGTAACATCCGTATCAGACACATTTGCATAGTGAAACGGTAGTCCGTCAGATTCAACCTTTTTGCAAGTAGAAGTTTCGTCAGTATACTGCAGGAATACTATAGAGATTACAATCCACTGACAGGTTTCTTGTACTGATTTGTATAGACGAACTCCGGGTCCCTCGATTGTTCCGGCGCACCAAGAGCAAGGCGTGTCACTCGACCAAAGGATCTTCTTCCAAACCGAGGTAATCCATTGATCCTTAGGTTTTCTGGATGTTCCTGCAGTACTTTAATGTCATGGATAATATCTCGCTCGACCTCTGAGATATGTTCTGCATCATTCCAGATAGAAGTAACCACCATTGGCAGTTCGTTCCGTGCATCGATGTGTTGATCGTCGAGTGAAAGGTTTAGGCAGTCGCTTGTGTTCTTTGGATTCAAAAGAACAGGATCCTCCGTCTTCTTCATCCTTTTGGGAGAGCGGCTATTGTTTGAACACACATAAATACGTTTCTTGCTCGTGTTTGATTTCGGATTCGCTTCTTCTGTTTGTTCATCGACGACAGGAGTCTCCGCATGCACACTTCCACTAAGAGTTATCTCTATAAGAGTCCTAGGTATCAGTTCAAGCTTCAAAGCCTTTGTACACCGGCCTTGGAGCGCGTTCCGATCACAAAGTACCTCTGTGCAAAGCAACCAACCGAGTGATGTTTGAACAATATGGTTGATCTTTGTACCATCGTTCATCAATATCCGTTCTCGACGATTGAAACCATGCTCGTCAACCGAGGAACAGAACATGCCTGCGACCGCTACAGAGAACCGCTCGCATTCAAATGGTATATCCAATTTATACCTGCGAGTGATATATACCCCTCCTCGGTCTGATTCAGCAATTGCAGCATAGTTCTTGATTGGATCGAATAGCAGGAAGCGAACGGCCACTCTGTTTGACTGGGAACGGTAAATCTCCTGACAGCATATGCAAGCATCAACCACCAATTCATCCCATCTATTCTTGACCACAACGAATGAGACTACATTATCCCATGAAACAGAGTTATTCGTGAGAAGGTGGCCGTTATCGAGATCGTCTTCTTGGTCCTTGAGAATGCAACCAGCAATATCAAGCCTTGGGCCGAGACCTTCTTTGATGATAGGTTTGTCGTACTTGACAAATTTAAACTTGTTAGTGAAAAGGGTGTCCATGGCGCAACGTCCGACTGGCTCATTCCCGTTGTTCCGATACACAGCGCGAGTGTGGTCAAGAATTTCGTTCAGAAATCCTGAGAATAGACCACACGGATCAGCTTGCTCTTGCTCATCCTCTCCGTTCTTTTTCATTTTCCAAATGGGCATCGACGGTGGAGTAAATCCTTTCGGGACATGTTGGAGAAGGCAAACTTCGAGATGCAAATCGTTCCATAGGTAGCATAATTCGAGTTTGTTAAGCTTCTGGATTGTCTCAGGTGTCGGCTGATATGGCTTCGGGTCACTGTCCCAGAGACTCTCGGAGGAGTGCTGCGACGAGTTAACACTCTCCGATGGTGACGACTTGGCGGCCTGTTCAGAAGGAGAACCTTCTGAAATGCTGGATATGGCCATAGTGTGTCTTGACAGCTCGAGGCGTGCGCTTGGGAGGAATGAGAAATTAAAAGTGGTGGTGGTGATGGTGGTGGTGGTTGAAGTCTAGGAAACGAATGAGAACGCCTTGGAAGCGTCGTGGTTGGGATTACTTTCGCGCCTAGAGATGCGATGGTTTCTCAAGCCACATGTCGGAACGAGCTTCCTTGCCGACCCTTGAAGGAGGTCGGCCCGATTGTGAAGCGAGTCATCCACCCGCCTCGTAAAAATTGTGTGTTTGTTCGACAAATTTGGCAGTAGTGCAAGTTCCGACATTCTTTTTGCTATTTGTCTTTGAACCAACGCGGGGTAGTAATCCACGAGAGGGACACTGTTGTCGGTTGAACGTGGAGATGTACTGGTGGTACTGATGGGCATGCCAATCGGCTGATGTTTGCCCAACGTCTCTGACGTGCAGCGTTCCGGCTCGCAATTAGAAATTACTGTTATTGAAGGATTTAGGCGTCGTAATATTCTTAGGTTATGAATTCTGAGAGACAATCAGAGATCGTGGTGGTGTTGGTAGAAGGGTGAGAGAGAATAGCGACCTGGCTGGAGTCAAACGCGCCTGAGTTTTGCGCATTCAGAATTAAAAAATGCCTAAAAAGGACCAAAGGAAGTAGGACCGCATTTCCACGTCTGACGGAACGGAGGCAGCTTTGAACGTATGTTTCTTACACATAAAAAATAGGAATGGAACGTATTGATAAAAAAAACTGAAATAATCCAAGTGATACAATACCCAAACACATTGAAACCGACATGAATGATAGTAGAGAAAAATAAAGACAAGAAAGTAAAAACAACAACATCGGAGCACAGAAAAAAAAGAGATGCAATTTCCAGAAAGAAAGAGTGTACTAGGCACCAATGCATATTTGCTCAGTGCAGCAGCGATATATAAAAAGGAGAGAGTTTGATCTTCATAAACAGCCAAGAAGAGATCGACCACGAACTGACCAGCCGTTGTTTGATTCAATGCGATATGATGTCTTTGCTGGCACCGAAGAACTTCTGTATCTCGTGAATGTAACCGGCAACCGCGCGGTCCTCTTCTTTGTCTCCGAACCACGTTTTTTTCTTCCTATGCTGCCTAGCCAAGTCATAATATGCATCGACCTTCCGCGACAACGCATATAAAAGTTCTTTGTAAGGATGAAGGCAGCTATCGGCATCGACGAGCCATGGTTTCAGTAAAGAAAGAAGAATGTGCATTTTGCTGTTAATGACCGAGCCGAGTCGCATTGTGTCTTCTGGAATCAACGATCCCAGCATTTCTCGATCATCTTCGCAAGCCTCGGGATTGAACGCAACACTTCGGTTCAGAGGGACGTAAAGCAAAATCCAGAAGACGGACTCCATGTCGAAAATGGGAGAGTTTGGGCAGTCCATGTGATTAAGAACATACATCGCCATGAAAGTCCGTGATCCCTTATACAAGATTGTCAAATTGATTTATAGCACGACAAAGAGGACGCACTGTAAGACTCGCTTCGTTTAATGCGGGCTTCTGACGGTTTATCTTGACGGCTAAGCTGGAATCAATTAAGCATCCGAATTGTGCATAATCATTCCTATCCAAATTGTCCAACATCTGCACAGCGTTGACGTCCACCTTGTGGCCTGAATTGACTTGGCTTTGCTTTCTGGTCGGATGACTATAGAGCCTTGTTAGTCAGAAAGAAAGAACTCGGAAGCGAATCACTCACTACTCAGAACTAGGCTTGATGTCTACGATGTGGAAGGACTGCCTAGGACGCTTCGGATAGATGATATTCCCAACGCTCATATCTCGATGTTGATATCCAAGCCGTAGAACATTGTTGTAACGCCAGATGATGTCGAGATTCAAACTCTTTAAATATTCTGAATCGTCGATCCCCTTCAAACTGGATTCTTTGTGTTCTAGACATTTAAACCTGTCAGTGAAGAAGGCATCCATGAAGCCAAGTATCTCGTCGGATGGGTTTGCTGGCATATAAGCTACGGTCATAGCTTGTATTGAAATTCCGAGGTGTGGCTCTCGAGGAGACGAGAGTATGCTAGTGGTAGCGATGTGGTTCGAGTCTAAGAATTGAATCTTCGGGTCTCGGGATTCGGGATTGCTTTCGCGTAGAAGGCACGCGGTGGCTTCCAACCACATTTTTACAAAGACGACGTTCTGTTCGACTCTGGCGGACTTTCAATCTAACCGTAAGTTCTTAAAGTTGATTTCTCTGGGCTCCGCCTCAAAACTGAGCGTTTGTTTGATGTATTTCAATCTGTCGCATGGGCAATTTTCGGCCACGATTTGAGACGTTTATGTTCCTATCGCAAAACCTGTTAGCCATTTGACATAGCATCAGCATCAGCATCAAGTTAATACTTACTTACAGCAGGCTTGAATCATACTACAAGGCCTTGTGCAGCTTGGCAAGGGAAGTTCTGCTGCTGAATGCGCAGAGAGCGAGATACGTGCACGTTAGTCCTGACCAACAATTTTTGGGATGACGTACTGAGCCGATGACCTATTCCTTTACCCGAGGCGATTAGAGACCCAGAGAATGACTTCGCATTCTTGCCAGACTGCTCCAGATATTGCGAGTAGCTGATGTACCGTGTCCACGGTCGAGGGTAACATGAAAATGAACTTCAAGTTCCAGCTTGTGTGAAAGCACCACGACAGAATACCCTCCGGCTGAAATCTGTTCACTGTCTTCAAGGTACCATTTCAAATCCTTTCCGGATTATGCATTCGTTTGGTACTCGTGTATCCTTATGTCTCTTGATTCGGCGAATGACATACATGTGCAAGGTCTGAGTCGGAATGGTGGTAGTGGTGGGAGACTTAGAGTCACGACGCGTTCGGGGACGAGCGCGTATACGGAAACATTAATGCTTCTAGTACTAGTAGAGTGAACGGACTTCTACGCAACCTCAGGAGACCTCAAGTTGAAAGAGAGTTACCTTGAATATTTATTTTGTCATCGATTCATAAGAAATAGGGATGGCTTAATGTGATAATTATTTTGATTTTTCATTAATGGAACATGGTGAAATACATATGAGTATGAGATACGTGAATATTGTGATGCGTTCCGAAGTAATGAATGAGAAAAACAAAGCATGATTGTAAGAACGGTAGAACAAGTGTCTAAACCAGGGCCCAAATCGTGAGATTATCGATTCTCTGCAAGAGAAAAGATTAAGAGACGGGAAAGAAGAAATACTCGTTTGTTACTGAGGCAATGTGTGCGCCAGTCAACCCAAAGACAGGAAATCATACGTCAATAACATTGCGTCTACGAGGGCTTTATTGGCGAAGTACTACTCATGGATTACAACAAGGTCACCCGGAGTATTGGTTTCTTTTGCTCCGTCCGGAACAGCACCCTCGACTTGTCCAAGCATTCGATAAAACTTCTGTGTCTCGTTGATGAATTCGTCAACCACACTGTCCTCCTCTCCTTCCTTGAACCACGTTTTTTGCTTCCTATGCTGAATGGCCAACCCATAATATGCCGCGACCTTCCGCGCCAACACATATAAGAGTTCTTTGTAACGATGAAAGCAGCTATCGGCATCGACGAACCATGATTTCTGTAAAGAGTAAAGAATGCTTTTTTTGCTGTTAACGTCCGTACTGAGTCGCATCGTGTCTTCTGGAAGTAACAATTCCAGTATTTTTCGATCATCTTCGCAGGCCTCGGGTTTGAGCGCAAAGGTTCGGCTCAGAGGGACGTACACCAGAATCCAGAAGACGGACTCCATGTCGAAGACAGGAGAATTACGACAGCTTGAATATTCGAGAATAAAAACCGCCATAAAGATTCTCGTTTCCTGTGGAAAATGATCAGGAAAAAACCACTAAAACATTTGAAGCAAACATACTGTAAGAGCAGGTCCGCTTATTGCGGAATTCCGGCAGTCTGTCCCGACAGTCAAACTAGAATCAATCAAACATCCAAATGGTGTTTCGCCATTCACATCCAAATAGTCCATTATCTGCACGGTGTTGAGGTCGGCCTTTTGTTCCAAATTGACTTGCCTTTGCTTCCCGACCTGATAACTAAAGAGCTTTGTTGGTCAGAAAGAAAGAACTTGTAGGCGAATCACTCACCACTTTAAGTCCGCCTTGATGTACACGACGTTGAACATCTGCCCAAATCGCCTCGGAAAGACTATATTCCCAACACTCATGTCTCGATGTTGATATCCAAGTCGTAAACAATCTTTATAACGCCCGACAATATCGAGCTTCAAACTCTTCAGATCTTCTGAATGCTCGTTCCCTTCGATGCTAGGTTTTTCGTATCTAAATCTGTCAGTGAAGAGGGCGCTCACAACGTCAGGGATTCCGATTAGATTGCTTGAAGATAGGCTATGAAGCTCTGCTTGTTCTTGTCTGTCCTCTTTCATTCTTGTTTTCGTCCGAACAGGCGTTAAAGGTGGACCAGACTGAGTACCTTCCAGGTTGTATTGAAGAAAACAGAGCCCGTGCTGCACGTCATTTGAAAGGCATTGCAAGTTGGGTCTGGTCTTCTTGATTGTTTCTTGTTTCACTTCATATGGCGTCCCTCTAAAATCCTGGTGGCTTTCGGAGTGAGTCGAAAAGCTAATATCCTCTGCCGATAATTTGGAGGCTTTCTGAGAAGGATGCATCTTTAGGGTACAAGCTATGGCTATAGCTTGTCTTGAAATTCCGAGTTGTGTTTCTCTAGGAGATGAGAGGGTGGTGGTGGTAGTAGTAGTAGTTGAAGGTTGAAGACCGTATGCTCGGCCCGGGGTTTCGGGAGTGTCGTGGTTGTGGCTGGGATCCCTTTCGCGTAGAAAGCATGCGGTGGTCGCCCCCAACCATATTTTAAAACGAATAAATTCCGAGCCGACTCTGGATGGCTCCCAATTTGAACCAGAGCTGCCAGGCCTTACGCAAGCATGGGAGTACTGCTACTGAACGCGAAGAGAGCCAAATACGAAGGCGCCTGTTCTGTAGCTCCTGTCCAACAAATAGAAGTATCTAGATGAAGGCTTAGACCTTTCTCGGAGGAAGTCAAGACTTCGGAAAGATGACCTCATAGTCGACTTGGAATACTCAAGATCTGGTAAGTTGCCAATGTGCATTGTCCATGTTATTAGATAACATCTAAACGCACTGTTCGTATGTATGAGCACTACCACAACGGGGTACAATGTCTCGCTGTCTGGCCATTGTCAACGGAGTACGTCATTCTGGTCCATTTTAGATGGACATTTGGCTCTTTTGATTTAATGGAATATATGCAAAAAATGAGCGGAGATGGGAGCGAGGTGGAAAGCTGAAAGCTGATCTGGTCTCAGCGGTTAGACAACGCGCGTCGAAATGCTCGAAAGCACCTTCAACTCAAATTGAACGAGAGCATCCTATTTCAATAGGCAAATGATGAGAATGAATGAAAATAGTGTATTTCAATGGAACACGGAGTGATAGATTACATAAATGCATAGGGATGTGATACGTGAGTATTGTTAATCGTTTCGACATGATGAGTGACAAAAACAAGACATTATTGAAGAACGCATGAACGATAAAAGAGGATCTATTCCAAGAAAAAAGAGTAAAAGCGGGGAGAAAAATATGCGTATATCAATATTATCCAGATGAGATGAGGCGGGTGCGCCAGGCAACCGAAAGAAAGGGAATCGTATTTGACCAGCACGGCATCCATGGCGGGTTTATCCATTGAAAACTACACATTTGTCAAAGAAAGCTCCTCTGTGTCGTTGATTTCTGTCGTTCCGTCCGGAACAGCACCCTCGATTTGCACCAGCCTTCGGTGAAACTTCTGTATCTCGTTGATGTACTCGTCAACCGCGCGGTCCTCTTCTTTGCTCTTGAACCACGTTCCCCGCACTTCATGGTCCAAAGTCAGAGAGTTGTATGCCGAAACCTTCTGCACTAGCGTGTATAAGAGGTCTTTATAAGGAAAAAGACAGCTATCAGCTTTGATATACCGCGTGTTTTGCAAACGATTAATAATCCGTAATTTATTGCCAGCGTCCGAGCCGAGTCGCATTGTGTCTGCCGGAAGTAACAATTCCAACATTTTTCGATCATCCCTATAAGCCTCGGGATTGGACGCAACGCTTCGGTTCAGGGGAACGTAAAGCAAAATCCAGAAGACGGACTCCATGTCGAAAATGGGAGAGTTGGGACAGTCTAAATTCTCGAGAACATACATCGCCATGAAAATTCGTGTTCCCTATACAAGATTGTTAAATTGATATTTGACACGATTAAGAGGACGCACTGTAAGACCCGCTCCGTTTATTGCGGGCTTCTGACGGTCTCTCTTAATCGCCAAGCTGAAATCGATTAAAAATCCACATATCGCGTTGTTATCCATTTTCAGGACGTCGAACATCTCCCTCAAATCAATGCTGTGCTTCTTCCCGGCTTTCAGTTGCCTAAGTGCCTCCATGAGAAGACTGTATCGTGTCAGTGATCGATATGAATGGATAAAGCCAGATGCTTACTAATTCGGATTAATCTTGACATTCACGATCGTGAAATACTCCGTGGGTTGTTTGAAAATAATCATATTGCCTGGGCTCATGTCCCGATGTTGATACCCAATCCCAAGAAGATTTCTGTAGCCTTTTTCAAGAATAAGCAAACACGTTCTTTGCCAAACGAATTCCACTTACCAAATAAACTTCCCAATAAACCACCAATTAGTTCCACTTCGTTCTCAGCGGTATCAATGGTACGTCCAACTGTGAAACATTCTTGGATCGTTTCCACTCGAGGATGAGGTCGGGGCAGTGGTCTTTTGTTTGATCCACGAATTGTTTCCTTGCTTGCGTTTCTCTTCAAGAAAGCTTCGTGGAATCTGTCTGAATCTTCGGGCGCGGTAGACCACTTGACGTCGAGAGAGGCAAACATTTCGTTGACCGTTTCGGCAGTGATTGCTGCGTAGTGAACCGGCAATCCGCCTTCTTCATCCTATTAGTGAGTTGTCAGAATGAGATAATCTTGAATGAAAGGAAAAACGAACAGGTTGTATGTATTGGTTAGTATAGACATAATCCGGATTCCTTGACTGCTCGGGAGGGCCGAGAGCAAAACGAGTTACTCGCCCATAACTCCTTCGTCCAAATCGAGGCAGACCATTAATGGTTATCTTCTCCGGGAGATCTTGCAAAAGCTTGAGATCGCCGACAACATCACGATCACTGTCCGCGAGATGTTCCACATGATTCCAAACAGAGGTGACACAGATGGGCAGCCCGTCCGTCTCCGTCGACTCTGAAGGACCCACAGTATGATCGGCTCCCTCTCCGTCGTCGTTGCATGAAAACTGTGGGTACTTGCTTGCATCTTTCTTGACGGCAGAACGCTAAAAGAATTGCAAATCAGTATGAAGGCGTACCAACAAAGCGTAGTAGTACTTACTTTCGGCCGAAGAGGGCGAGGCTCGATCACCTTTCTCGACTTCTTGTTCGAATGAGAATCGCTCTTGGATACGTGGATGCGTTTCTTGCTTAAATTTGATATCGGTTTAGGCTCAAACTCGACGTCTTCTTCAACCTCGGATAGAACCTGTTCTTCTTCAAGAACCTCTCCAACGGGAGATGCTTCTGCTGGTGCCTCCTGTTTCAAGTCGAGCTTCACAGCCTTCGTGCAGCGCCCATTGATGCCCGTTCGGTCGCATAGCACATCTGCGTACCATAACCAACCGAACGAGGTTTGCATCATCCGGCCAGACCGCACACCGTCCTTCATCACCATCTGCTCCCGACGATTGAAGCCGTGCTCGTCAATCGAAGAACAAAACATTCCAGCCAACATGGTAGAGTATCGTTCGCATTCAAAGGGTACATCTAATTTGTACCTGCGAGTAACGTAGACTCCGCCTCGGTCAGACTCGCCGATCGCAGCAACCTTTTCGCCTTGATCGAATAACAGAAAGCGTACGGCGACTCTGTCCGACTGGAAGTGATATATCTTCCGGCAATATGTGCAAGCTTGTACGACGAGCTCGTTCCATTTGTTTTTGACCTCGACGAACGTGGCCAGATTCTCCCATGAGATATAGCAATTCGCAAGAAGTCGCCCAGAATCTATGTCTTCCTCGGGATCCTTGAGAATACAGCCAGCAATGTCAAGCTTCAAGCCACCATCGTTCGGATTGATAGTGCCTTTGTCGTACTTGACAAATCTAAAGCTGGCTGGGAAGAGATAGTCCATGGCGCATCGCTCGACTGGCTTATTCCCATTGCTTCGGTACACGTCGCGGGTGTTGTCAAGGGTGTTGTTCAGAAAGTTGGAGAATGGGTCGTAGAAATCGCTTTCTTTGCTTTTGTCCTCGCCATCCTTTACTTTCTTCCAGGTTAGCGCTGATACTGGAGTCAAGCCTTTCGGGACGTGCTGAAGGAAGCAGGTTTCGAGATGCATGTCGTTTTGAAAGTAATGAAGGTCTAGCTTGACTAGTTTCTTCATTGTTTCTTGGCTTGCGTCAGGAGACAGTTCCTTTACATCGCTCTGGACCACGGACGTGGTATGGTGGGACGCGCTGGGAGCTTTCTTGGGTGACGAATTGGGAACGGGTGCAGGAGGTGGTCCTTTTGGAGAATCATTTCCGGCCATGTCGAAAGATTCGGTGCTTGAGGAAGAGTTGAAGATGGCGACAACTCTTGTAAGATGACAGTGGTGATGGTGGACGAAAGGCAAGGGGTGAACTCAACGCGTTGTGTGGTTTCGCGTATGCATATTGAGGCGCTCAAAAGCACGTGATGGTTTCCGCAGCCACTCGGAGTTTGCCGAAGACTTCTTCAATTCGCGTACGGGTCTTTTCACTACAGTCTAATAGTACAGACAAATGAGAATTTGTGAACTCAAGAAACCCTTTATAAATTCTAGAAAATTTTTAAGTAAATTTTTTGGAGTTGCTTGTGCATGTGAACTCGAAAACTTACCCGTATTTTGGCAGGGGGACAAGAGTTTGTTTCATAATTTTGTCTCTCTCGCAATTTTTGAGACAAACTTCGAACACATTTCACACTTTTTGACGCATTTTTCCGGCCAACAAATTGGACCATGTTTGCTGTGAGTGTTAGCGAGTACACACTATTTTATTTAAACATGATGATGGAAAAGAGTCGCTGCGACGAATCTTTGGTTGTGAATAGAATAGATTAGTATGTAAGTGAAGAATTTATGTGCTGAGAGTGAAAGCTTTCTTGATATTGTAGATCTAATTCGCTGTCGTATCTTTTGACTATGCAGACCTCCCAGAGTCTAAGCACAACTTGGTAACAGACACTTTCGACTAAGCTGCCAATGTATTTTGGTGTGACGTTCCTCTGTGAACAACCAATTGAGTGCCGTGGAAACCAGAGAGGGATCGTGAGAATCTTTGCCCGGTCCGCTGTCTTGGCGTAGCGTGCCATGGTACCGGGTTGCAGCCCAGTCTCTCGCCCTCGTGTGAGGCAGAGTGGACTGGCTTGACGATATGCAACCCACTTCTTCCTTCAAAACCATGAACACTTTCGCTAGGCTGCCAGACGAGCTCAATGCAACGGTCCTCGAAGCCGTCGCAGGAATGTCAGAGATCAGGAAGGCGACTCTGCTACTTGAATCCGCATTGGGCTTGGTTGAGTCGGGCAGGTATGGCGGACCACCTTGTTATTTGTCATGGTTCTCATGCTAGTCTTACATAGATACGGAGAGCGGGCGGAACGTTACTTCGAAGTTTTCTTGCGGACACCAGGCGTTTCGGCCTCAGACATCGGAAGGGCACAACTGGCTCGAGCGAACGCTCGAAGACTAGCAGCTGAACGTTTGCTCGCTCAAGCCCATCAAGGTTTTGCGTCGTCATCTCATTTCTCGACGGTCGAAGTCTCACATTCAGCCTACGTCTTCTTTTTAGACTATCATGCTGTATCTATGCTTGAACCGTACAATCGTGAGGTACAAAAGCAGATCGCGAAGGAGTCCAAGCTAGTACGTTCTGCTTTTATCGCCCGCTTGCCTTATCTGATACCATGCCAAATAGATTCACTTCATGCATGAGCCTGCTTATCAAAAGGCACCTCTTGAAATATGGGAACGCATCGCCCGCTACATTCCACGTTATCACCTGCGAACATGGCTTTTTCTTTCTTCCTCTCACCGGGAAATCGCGCAGAAGCTCATATTCCATACACTGGATCTCTTTTTCGGGGACGACCAAATGGACAATGTCCATAAAGGCCTTGATCTTTTCAGCAGGATAAAGAAAGATGCGGCTTTTGCGAAGAAAATCAAAACTCTGAGAATACACTGGGCGTATGAGGAAGGAGATATGCTGGACATAATGCTCAGTAAGCCTATTCATCTAGGTTCTGCCAAGTCGGAAATTGATCAGCTTACATTTTCTCATAGGACTCTTTTGGGAAACACTTCCCTTTTTCACTGCTGTAATAGACTTCGAATGGATAGGCTATCCAGAACTGCAGATGAAGGATGTAGAGACAATTTTGGATAGCCATTCTAAACTCGAAAGCTTAGGCTTGGTGTCAGTCCTTTCTTTCTTCTAAATGCAACGGTGACTTACATAAGTGCAGAGGATGGCATTTCGACGCGGAAGGCGTATCCAAGTTTTGCAACCTACGGAAATTTACACTACGTGCCGAGGACGACGATGGCTATGCCGACATGGGCGAAGTATCCAAGGTGCTTGACAACAACGAAAAGTCGCTGCGGCATCTTTGTCTAGGCGCATACCTAAAGCGCGACCATAATTGGGACCAGGCTTTTGCATCTGTGTCGATAAAGAACCTAACTCAACTGGACCTGGTCGACACGCGAATATCACATTTTGTGCTTTCACGTATATCTCACGCGACTAATTTGGAGAGCTTGACCATACATGGGACTTTTGAGGACTCTGGAGCGGCGAGCGTCATATTTGGAAGCGACCACATCATCGACGGTCGGCACACCTTCCTACCGCACCTCGAATCATTCCGATTCGTTCTTGTTGGCCACGACGACGATCGACCCCTTTTCCAATTCGTTGCTAGGCTTCTCAAGCAAAGGCCGAAACTTCGGCGATTGGACCTGGGTAACTGTCCTTGGGATTTGGTGCAGGGAATTTTACCCGACTCGAAGGCGTTGCGGGCGCTGCGATTGAGGATTGCCAATCTGAACAACGATTCCCTGCTACGACTAATCCAATCGATACCATTGCAGATGACTGCTTTGCATATTTCTACATCTGTCTCTGAGAGAAACATGGTGAGAAATAAACTGTTTCATCGTAATGCTATCTTTTCTGACATTCACCCTGTGTACATAGGAGGAATACGCAAATTTATTCGCCCCTTTCCGTTCCCTTTCTGTCCTCCATTTGCATAATGCCCGTCGAAGGCACCCCCAACGGTCTTGTAAATCCGAAAAGGAGTTCAAGTTCCAGGTGGATCTTTGGTGCGACAGCGTTCGACGCGTCGCTCGTGAAGTGCCTTCGCTGGACTTCATTGGTTGGCACGGTGAACACTTTGTCGTCGTGCGTGGGCACAACATTATCGATGTAAAGGAACTGCCCACGCGGAGACGTCTTGATAGCGGTACGGGAGTTGATCTTGGAGGGGAGGATGCAGCGTGGATGGAGCGCAAGGATGTGCCTATTGATTATGAAATTCCTGGACTCGCCCCTGATACATGAAACAATTCACGGCTAGTATCGATTCTTGTAATTATGTACTAACACGATACACGATTGGAAGAAAGAAGCTCTAACTTTAGGTGCTCGATTATTTACGATGCCTCCGAAGCTGTGGATGTGAACTTGACATTCACGAATACTCTGCACTTAGTGCACAAGGCCGACAGTGTAACCTTCACTTGCAAGTAGCATTTGAGGGATATGTATGTTCTTTCATCATTATGTCCTACCGCAATTTTCAAATTTCCTACATTCTACTTACAAATGGTGCATGATCTCTTTTACTGAACAGACTGTTTCGCTGACTTAATCTTATATGAAATGATCAGTGACACTACCAACTCAATGTCAGTGCCAGAGATCTCCGCAAGTCAAACTTTTTGGAAGTCGGCCGTACAAGTCGAAGTGGATGCCTTGAGTTGAACCTAAACTTCGAACTTTGCTGAGACTCAACTTTGACGTTGCAAATTTGAAGTAGAACATATAAAAATTGGTCCCTTCTCTATATGCAACCCTTGACTCCTTTCGCTCCTCCCACCATCACTTCAACTTCCGGTGTACGTCCCTCAGGAATATACAAGTGTATCCCCACTCACTTTCAGGTTCCGCCCTTCACTCTCAGAAATGTCAAATTCAGGTCAGCCCAAACGCCATCTCGATACCTCTCCTGACGGTAGTCCCAAAAAGAAACGCCCAAGTAACCCAGGGAGTGTCCCCAAATCGCAGACTTCTGGCGGATCTACCGCGCAGTCTGACGGAAGGGAGCCTCAGAGTAAGCTATCGAAGCTCATATCTGATGCGGAGCACCTTCCGGAGGGAGTTTCGGAAGGTCATGGCGATCAAGCGTTCCTCGGTCTGGTTCGCAGCTCGGAGTTTACTATACTGTCGTCGCGTACATACAGTGAACCTCACGAAGACCACGTCAAGGCCCATTACCCTCGTTTACTCGCAGTGACAAACCTCCGAGATGCCCTGGCTAGATTGAAAAGCCTCTCTCTTCCGCGTCGTAACATTCGGAACACAATGATTAATACTCTCATGAGAGAAGTCCGCGATAAGAGAAGGAGAGCGCAGACACGGAAGTTCGACTCTAAGACACTCGAGGAATGGGAGCCTACATATCGTCAGGGCTTGGAGAAAGCAATGATCGAAGCAGAGACCATGGTTTTACCCCTTGAAAGCCAGTTTGAGGCACTGGAGACCGAATCCACACCTTCCGAGTCGACAGTGGTGCAGCGCAGAGACATTCTGTCCCGTCTCCGGCCTGTACATAAACGCTTCATCGAACGGGCAAGCGAGTTCCTCGAATGGGACGAAATGTACTCCTTCTTCACCTTTACTCCGAGCTACTGTTCGAAAATGACCGATTCCACAACACAGGACGACTTTGCGGCCAATTATGCGAATGAGGAGCTTTTCATGGAGGCTATAAAGAAAGCTTGGGTTGAGCCATGGCATACGTATTGGAGGAAACCCACTCAACATTTTGAAGAGTACTATGATCGATACTGTACGATAGACAGTGCTATGCGCGACCTGGATGCCGCTGCTTGGGTAAAAGAAGGCAAGAACGTCGAGTTTATCAAGAAATTCAGGGCGATTCTCTCTACCCGTCTGTGCGATGTAAAAAATGGTCATATGAAGGGCCATAACTACCAAGCGGATCTTTTCGACTCGGATCGACAAGAGCTCAATAGAAGGAAGAAGATACTTGATGATACGGTCCAGATCTTGAACAAGGGCGATAGAGAGAGCCCGATGAGAAAGGAGTACTACAAGAAGAAAGTCGCTCGTGAACTGAGGATTACCGCCCCATCCTTTTCTATCACGGAGATGCAGGAGGAGGTAGATGCGCAACTCAGTAAAGTGGATGAAATGGAGAAGTTCCTGAAAGACCTCTTGGCGGAGAAGGGTGAGGCCAAGAAACGAACTGGAAAGAAAAATGCCACCTCGAGTTAGACTATGGCACGTTCATGTACAGATATAGAGACTATAGAGTCAACCCGCCGCCAATAGATTGTAGATAATAAGCGTTGCGTAAACTTGCCCAGTACTTTAAAGAACAAGACACACATCTACTTCGTGAGAGCCTTAGTAATGGTCATTTATCGCCACTCACCACACTACCAGGATAAATCCTTCTGATACTCACAAGTCTGTCTTGATGCCAATATTAATGTAAGTGTTGGAGGAAGAAAGCAAAGTCTTTTGAGCATGCTTCTCAGAGACTGTCGATCCTCGACTGAATGAATGACGCGCGACGTCGACGAACATCTTCCTCTCTTGCATTCGAATTTGAACACTGAGCTTGCGATTATGATCATTCTCGACGCAATACTCATATGTATTGCTGGCTTCTTTGTGACATATCTGCTCTTCAATGGGTTCAAAAGACGTGATAGAGCATCGCTTCGATACGCTGCAGTTCTCGTCCTCGGGGACATTGGACGCAGCCCTCGCATGATGTACCATGCAGAGAGCTTCGCCAAAGCACAATTCAATACTTATATGATTGGTTATTCGGGTGAGCTGATTTCTTGATCTTTATGTGTGCTGCTTGTTTTACGAGAGTTTTCATCAAGGAACGACACCTATTCCCTCTCTCGAACGTCTGAACGTCAGTTTCGTGCACCTTACAGAAACACTAGTTCTCTTCAAACAATTACCTTTCATCCTTTTGGCACCCATAAAGATTGCATTGCAGTCACTGACAATCTTGCACGCTCTCCTTGTATCGATCCCTCACCCACCAGAATACATTATCGTTCAGGTGCGTTGTTGTTTGCATACGGTAATAAACATCCTCAACTAACGGTGGAATATATTTGGACATACATGAAGGAAGAATCCACCAAGCATTCCCACATTAGCACTCGTACAATTCGTTTGCTGGTGCAGAGGAAGCAGAATCATCATCGACTGGCATAACCTTGGGTATAGCATTCTCGCACTCAGATTAGGACCGGATCATTTATTTGTCAAAGTTGCCAAACTGTGAGTTTGGTGTCTGATTTATATTATACCTTTATCATAAACATGAACTAGATTCGAGAAAGCATTTGGACGATCAGCGTATATTCACTTATTCGTGACGAAAGCCATGCGGGATCACTTGGTTAAAGAATGGGATTTACAGTAAGGTTTTGCTAATCTTGCATATGAAGTGTTTAGTTTATGCGCGTATTAGAGGGAAGAAGCTAGTCTTTCACGATAGGCCTCCAGCACATTTCAAACGTGCAGAGGTATTCGAGAGCCACGATGTACGTTTCATGAACTTTCTTCATATATTCGATTATTGAGATTTTTCTCCCGTTAGCTCTACAATAAGCTCTGCAAGACTGAGCCACAATTCTCCTCTCCATACCTTGCCAATTTCTTTCCTCCGAATTCCCCTCCACGCACGACTCCGTTCACTCACCTCACTACGACCGGAGATGGATCAGATACACAACTCATTGATCTGGCAGTTGCAGGATCTTCCTTTCCTGAGTTACGATCGGATAGACCAGCAATACTTGTTAGCTCTACATCATGGACACCTGATGAAGATTTCAGTCTGTTACTTGATGCACTCAAAGTATATGAAGAACGTGCAAGATCAATCAATGAAGCTGGTGAAGTGGATGAAGAAAA
>JAFREE010000041.1:0-175583 GCA_019400425.1 Hymenochaete sp. R1
TAATTAGCACCTCGACTGCTGATTTTTCTGAAAATTAAACTTTAAAATGCGACTAAATATTTTTCTGCCAGATGTGATTGCATTGGAGTTTTTCGTAAACACGTAATAGTGTGAGAAATCTAACTTCGGCAGAAATATCCATCACCTGCACCGCCTTTAGTAACCTTTAGCGCTGGCGCTGGCAAGCGCCGTACCTGTTATCCAAAAATGGCAGCGAAGCGGGCCGGTATAATGAGTGTCGCTGCTTTTTATGGAAGGTGATTCTCCGAGATATTTTTTATGTGGACAGTGGATAGCTGGACTATAGAAGTATAATATACAGGACCTCATTTCCCCCAGCTTTGAGCAGAGAAGGGAAAATAAAACAGTTCGAGAATGAATTGAGAGTTTAGAGACCAAGGTAGACAGCTTAAAGAGGAAGGCGGCCAAGAGCTTCGGGCCGAGACTTGGCGCCTATGAGAATCGTCTACTGCAACAGGCAATACTCAATTCTACCAGCCTCCCCCTCCCCCCTGTGTCACATTTCATGCAAAGGCCACCAGTAATGTTTTTCAAGGAACCAGGCCTTTTCCTGACTTACATTTTATTGAATTTACCTTGACCTTGACTAAGGCTTGTGATTTATGAACGCATGCTCTATCAACGATAAATAACACTTCCTTGGGATTTGGAATATCATAATATCTGGTGATGAGGTAGTACTAGACAACTGGCGAACACCGTGGACCCTCGTTGCATTGTAAGTCTCCTTAAAGAAGTCGATTGGCCATACGGGATGCTCTTACACGTGTTAACTCTTCTTCAGCTTGCAAATCACTATACACATCCATTCTTCTACCCGCCAACGACCGATAGTGAATCTTTTTTTAGATCAATGACGAAGATCTTCCCTGTGTGGCGTCCGGTGTCCTCGCGTAAGGCAAACGTGTACGGGACTGGAATACATTCGGAAAGTGTTATGCGGTGAAAGGAATCTGTTCGGCAAGTTCCTCGGAGCGATCGCGGTCGATTGCCAGAGGGTAATGCGTAACTTTGCTAAGTGAAGCAGGTGATCTTACACGGTGAAATGAATATGGAAGCGCCCGGAAGAATTCAAGGCCTCTCATCGATGCCTCGTGCCCCATTATCCAGCCCAGTAAGTAAAGTGTAGCAAGGATAGTGGCGAAGGTAATTGCGAATACGCTGCGACCTGGGAGAAAGGAAGCGCGGTGTTTGGGGTGTGTCAGAGTGCTGCAGGCGAAATGTATGGTAGCGAGTTGAAACTGTCTCGTAGAAGAGCGCACAGGTGGCCATTGACCGCTATTCTTAGCGAATTTCCTAAGTAATGCTCCTTTTAATCTCCAGAATCTCGGTGTTCAAGTGGTGGTATAGAAGAGTCCGGTGTATTAAATCCCAGTCGGGACCACACTGTCGGAGAAGATAGACTTCTGAGCCGTTGATATATGCAATTACGTCCTGCCGAATAGTAGAGTGTGCCTATGAGTTTACTTACCGGAATTGAGTCCTTTGTTTCCGGCGCTCAGCGTGAAACACTCAATATATCGGGAGGTGTAAGGATTCAATATCCATAATTTAAATCACTGGATGGAATAAAGAATAAGTCTTTTGAAAAATCCTTTGCATTGCACGTCACTAGAAAGAAGTATCTTGCATAATTCATTGATGGTGCGGAATTATGTTGAGCAATACCATCCGAAAGAGAGAATCCATTCGAGCCAACTTGTAAGTGCTCAAAACGTCTCTCGTAGTATCCGGTTATTGGCCAAGATTATATTGATTGAGACTCGATCACCGTCGTGGCTATTCCATCACCTTGCTAACCATTTCGAGTGACAACATTCATTGGGTCGTAGCATGAAACCCTGGGATTGGTGAAGCTCGCTTTGAGAGCACCAGAGGATTTGTGCCTATATTGTAGCCGCGCTGTTGAGAAACTGTGTTAGATAAGGGCAAACGAAACAATTTGAAAGGCATGGGCGTCGGTTGAAGCCCGCGAAAGCTGAAGCCCCTTCTCGATAAATTGAGAACTCAAAACAGGACCCCTTGGCATATGATTAGAGGTACTGGTCCTTCCTGCCTCGGCAGGAGTTCAGGAACTTGGAATGTTTGTGATTTTATCCGAATCAATGTCTAATACCCGGATAGCGGCTGTAAAGGGGTTGCGGAACCTGCACTCTTACGATCACGGATACGGTCAGAGGTATGACATTATGCTGATTACTTCGAAATGAAAAAGTCCACATAGAGAGATAATTGGGTCGTTTCAAACCCGGACAAGGTTAGAAAATCAAAAGAGAGCAGGAAGTATTCTTTATGACTTACAGAGAACTGCATAGGAGCAGTTGGACCCCCATCACTCGTCTGTCTGACCTGAGGTAGATATTGTAACGGTCAAATATTTCGAGGCTTCTCTTCATCCAAAACGTGACGGTTCTTTCGTTATAAAGAGAAACCTTGTGACAGCTTTTCAAACAACCGAAAATGTCAGCCGAACATGTATTCTCGAAACCGTGTGGGAGGAATGGACAAACAAAAAGTATTCAGTCTTGAACCTCCGTCGTTCTCTCAGATCCACCACCACATACTAAAATCAGATGTTTTCGTGAAGTTCGTACGGGTTGAAGTGAAATTTGTCATTGCAAAGGAACCTGACAGCAAAGAACTGAGATGCGATCGCTCACCCTGTAACAGGAGAAACAGACTTGTAAGGAGAAACCTGTGTCACGCATAGAAAATGCTGCGTTAACCACCGTCCTCACCGGACATTTGTCGCGTATACGATGATCATTACCTTGTCTGTCTCGATATCCCTGACGACGCTGGTCTCTTGGAAGATTCGGTTGAAGTCCAGGACGGACTCAGACGAGTCTTTTCTCCCTCCGGACGAATGTTGGTTCCCCGCATATTGTTTGATATACGTCTTCGCTGCATGCGGTGTCGCCGACCCTCGCATGTGAGAAAGATTGGATCTATAGAATGTCGATTAGGAAAGGAATGGGAAGCAATTACACGGAGACCCGCGAGACTAGGTTCGTGGTGAGACCTTCTACGCTCCAGTTGTTGCAATCGATGCCATGGGTTCTCAGCAGCTGACCGATATCCCTGCTCAAATCCATTTGAAATCAAAGGCAGGACGCATGTTCGTTCGCGTTCCAAAAGGTTGCGATAACCATTGGTGGCGTCGCCGGCGCAGGATTATGGTCGAATATACCCTCTTTCAGGACGCCAATGGGCGGACTGCTCTTCTTTTCCTAAACCAATGGTTCTTTACATACGTACTTCGTAGTCATGAGGGCATTTCAACGGTCCGCTGTCCAACCTCCGCCGTAGCGCGTAGGTATAATGCTATCATTTTTCAGAGTGAGAAACTCGGGCTCAACAAGGGTTCTAACTCATTCAGTAAGCCCGAGAATAGAATACTTAGCATCTTGTCGAAGACGTAAAGAGCGGCAGTCTCTGGGAGTCTGGCTTACGGTCGGCATAGGCCAGGCCACTTCAAGTCCACTCAGTTCCCACCGTCCAGATTGCCTGGATGATTAACACAAGCCGGGCAGCGTGTAAGTCGGCAGTAAGAAAAGTCTTATCAGAAAACGAACGTACTTTTGAGAAAAGAGATATGACTGTCCTTCAGGACGAGTCGTCCCTGTCAATCAATGATCTGCGTGCATCGCCAAACTTGGGCATCGCTGGGTGAAAGCGAAGGTTTGCCGTATCGCAATCTTGACTACGACCACGAGCACGAGGTACAGAGAAAAAGCAGAGCGCACGGCTTCATATTCAAAAGAACGTCTTTGGAGCGAGCGCTCGTGGGTTTGAGCACATGGCTAAACGGGATTCTGGAATCGTTGAGACCGAGAGATTCGGAAACCAAGTGGCGTAGGTGGTCTGAAGTTTTCGCGTGATTCTATGTATAGGAGAAGTCTGAGAAGATTAGTTTCGTATTGAAATGAGAAGATGTGTAGAACAATAGAGTACAAGATACTCACTGGCTGCTTGAGAGAATGCCCGGTGGTGCACTCGTGGTGCTGTATGATTCGGCTTTAAGTTGTTTGTATTTCTCGTCAAAAAATCCGTGGATATTCACCCAGCCTGACAAACCATAAAAGAGGTGTCTTTATTCCGACACTCAATTGAACAATCGCCGTTATCGATAAGGACCGGCAAAAAATGGACAGAGTGGTAAGAACAGGATGTCGATTATTCGCAGGGAATCAGTGTACTCCGAGAGACGTTCTGCGTAATTTTTCTGTGAATGAGTCCAGATCTTCCTTTGGATAGCAAGCGAATATCAGCGCAAGGAATGGGTATTCCAAGTTCTTGTGCTAGGGAGAATATACTTGGCTCTAAATTTTAGAAACACAGAAAAACGAAAGAATTCAGCAAAAAGGGTGAAACGACATACGATGAACTTTATGAAATTGCCTCTGTCTACCCGAGCCTTCCTTGTGACCTTCACTTCACTACCAATGAAATGATAGCCATATTTTGCTATCGTTGTTTGAATCAGAAGGAGGAGAGTGTCTGAGACAAATTCACTTGGACGCGACGCGCGAATTTCAATCGGACCTGACGGCGACGCGCCCACGTGAGGTCCACCGAGGGTCCACAGGAGGGTCCACTATCCCTACCAGTGGCCCGGTCTCGCTTCGGCCAGGGCCATTATGCTGCATCTCCAGAATCTCAATATATGTCCATATCGTCTGTAATGATAGAGTATATCGTAAAGAAAATATGCTGGGTCTGTGCGAAGAATATTCATGATGATCAAGACACTGTGAAGATGTTACTTAAATTCGGATATGGTGTAACGGCTAACATTGCCGCCTCTCACGGCGAGATCGCGGCAGCTCGGGGTTCGATTCCCCGTATCCGAACTTGAGTAGCTCGTTTGGATCATTTTTCGTGTACGGATTGGAGAGCTGCAGATTTCACATTCTTACCTCCTCCACCTCACTGTTTATTATTTCGATTACACTAGTTCTCTTTTGGTTCATAAAAATATTCGGCACGTTCGGATTCAGAAAGGCGACTACAATCCAGTGAATCCACCCCCCCCGACAAACGTCATAAACACAGGTGTCTTTCTTCTAGCATACGTACATTTTAATTAAACGTTGACTTTCACGTCCAAACGACGAATAAACGAGCGCGATACTGGCGTACTGATTGTGAAACCCTCTAAAAAAAGTCTAAAATACGAACGAATAATCCGAAGGATAGTAGAGGGCGTAATAACCGAGAGGATGGGAGCCGTACGCTCACTACGAAAGCCCCAAAAATCATGACGCCGCAAATTTCGACTTTGCCCTAATCCTTTCGCCGTATTTGTAGAACACAAAACTGGGCCGAAAAAGTCAGTGCACAGTTTAATCGCATTGAAAATCCCTTCCAAGACCACTCACGGTATAGGTATCATAAGAGTACTCAACCCGGCCAAAAGCGCCGTCGCCCCCACCGTTCCCATCGCGTTATACATTTGCCTCGCAAAGAGCGGGAACACGGCTGCAAATGTACTCCGCATCGCACTGTTCGCTGCCATAGCACTCGCTGCGATAGGTCGATATGCCGTGACCAAGTACGTGAATACGGAGGCGTAAATAAGGATGAGGCCCACACCGAAAGGGATGGCGCCAAAGACGAGAGGAAATGGCCAGGGGACGTTTGGAAAGGTGAGGAAGGCGAGGAGGAAGAGGCCGAGGGAGGTGATGATACCACCGGGCATTGCCATGATGAGACGTAGTTCTGGGGGTGGGTCACCTTCATATTTCGCAGCTTTGCGTTTCTGAATCCTAAGATTACATGATGGTTAAGCCTCATACGCACGAGTAAAGACATTCATGAAGTACACTCACTTGTCGAAGTAATACTGAGAGCACGTCCCTAAGAGGAGACCAATACCGATCGGGAGGAACGAGCACCCAACCATTTGTGTATTGAAACCATGGTTCTCGCCAAAGATGATAGGAAAGGCTTGGAAAGCAAGGTAAAGAATACCAAGGACGAAAGCCGACCATAAGTCAAGGAGGAAGGCCATTTGGTCGAATAGGAGGAGGTCTATCAAAACTTAGAAAAAGCTTGCAAGGATAGTCCCGATATAGCTCACGAAAGGGCGTGTAACAGCTTTGAATCACAGCTTGCAAAAGACCGCGAGAAATGAGCTCTTGCTCTGAGTATACGTCTATGTTTCGAGATCGTCGAAGTCTGCAATCGAGTTCGTTCAATACGAGGCGAAGATATCTGAGTAAAACAAGTTGCTCACGATTTTGCTTTCTTTCGGAGGATAGCAGGCATATATGTTTCGGGAACAAACTGATAAGGAAGGTTTAACGAGGGATCATTGCAAGATCAGAGGAAAAGTCTTACTAATGCAAGCAAGAGCACTTCGACAAATGTCCAAATTATCTGCACGTAATACGTCCACCTCCAGTCGATATTCTGATTGATGAAGCCAGATATTAGAGGCCCGAGGACAGGGCCAGCAAATGGACAGAAAGTATAAAATGCCATGGGGCTGGGATTGAAGACCATTAGTTATCTGCATGTACTTGGAAGCGACAAACACCTTACAGGGATACGTCTTCGTTTGTGAAAAGATCACTGACAGTCCCACCTGCCACGCTGAGGAAGGCAGAGCTAACAAATCCACTCAAAAAGCGAAATACAAGAAACACAGCTAAGTAGAAAGGCGAACATCAATACTTTCACTTTCATTCGTAGTATTATTACTGACGTACCGATGTTGGGAGCAAATGCTACGGGGAACGAAAAGGCAAGGAAAATGATGTAAGACACTATGTAGACCGGGTTTCGTCCGTAGAATTCTGACAACGGGCCCAGCAATAGTGGTCCGATACCCATGCCTTCTACATAGAGCGAGATCCCGAGGATAGTAACTTCCTGCGAGACACCGAAAGCTGCCGCTTCACCCTGTTCAGCAGATGCCGCCTATAGTGCATCCCCAAGATGGAGGAGATTAGCAGTGAGAATTGACAATCTAGAAAAGCGCGTACAATAGATGATGTACACGCAGTACACAAGGCCGCAGTAGATACAATGATTATGATAAACCATTTATGAAGAAGTGAGAAACGTTTCGGGTCGTCGTGCTCGTCGAGCTCCGTCAGCACGATCTTCTCCTCTCCACCCACAATGCGATATTCAGCGAGACCTCTGGCAACGATATCAATATCCTTTTCGCCTCGTTCCTTTCCAACGTTAGTGAGAGTGTCCGCCATACTGTTTGTCCGGTCCGGTGAAACGTCTAATACGTCTCTCTTCTCTGTCTTCATCGTGCAGACGAGAAAGTAGCAATCAGAGGTCTTGTCTGAACTCTGCTCTAGCTTTTCATACGATACTGGGTCGAGGGTTGAAAAGGAAGAAAAAATCCGCTGTATTTCGGGAAGAACATGGTGTCATTAGTGAGCAGCGAGAGCGAGCTGAATGTAAAAGCAACGCCGCGGTCCGATTTTTCCGTGTCTCGTCTTTTGCTTACTGATGTTTCTCTCACAGCCTCCGACTGCTTTATTTGCTTATCCGTGGGTATACATTACCCCATAGGTGGGCCGTTCGGCTATCCTTGCCGAAGTTCAATCGATAGTTCAAGCGGCTCACTTATTATAAATACGGTCCGAGCCGCGGATACGGCCGGATTGCTTTGTCAGTCACTGCTTACCAGATACGCATGGACTGCGATTGTTTGACTCCGAGTCGCGCTTAGGCAATCACCACTTTCATTGGGGACCTTCAGCACAACCGCAGCGAAGTATGGATTCTAGCTGTATTTTACTCACCATCCCACCAGATACTCTACGTTACAAGGCGATTCGTTTCTTCCTTACTTTTGACAGACCAACTCCAAGCTCGCGACTTTCGGTGTGATCGGTGTACGTGTCCGTCTTCAAGTTAACCGACAGACTCGCCGTCAAATATCAATCCAACGCCCGCTGTCGCAACGGTCTTGCCTATAAAACGGACGTTCCATCAATCGATAAGGGCTACACTAGAAGCGAATGATGCATTGCCCCTCAGGTCTATTCAGTTTGACTGCGCCGAAGCTTTGCCGGCAAAGCTTCCCACCGCTCGTTTCGCTCTCGCTGTACTTTTTCGTACTTTGATCCCGTCTTCATTTGATCCCCGGGTTGAAGAAGCATACACAAACGCCTCTAATACTAAAATTAGATGCGGAATCGACGTAAAACTTTGGAGCTCACTTGCGACTCTTCCCCATTGAGGTCCTAGTTTTCTCGCCTCGAACAACTTTTTTGATCGTATTGTACGCAACCGAGTCTGCGGTTTTGAGACCGGAAGGACTCAAAAGACTTGCGAGCTGTGAAAAATGGCGTAGTGGACGTACCCCCTATCTCTAGCTTATCTTTTTTCCTCGTATTTCCTCTCGCGACAAAAAACCGTGGATATGGATGCCGTGGCCGCACAACTGGCTGTAGCAGTGGAATGGAACCAAGCTGGCTCGTATCTTTCTCTTGTTCTAGCTAGTGCCATCATCTATGACTCTTGTGCGTGGTACTCTGCTTAATCGCCCACCTCACTTAACTAATCGTGTCTTAGTGTGTACATTAGACAAAGAGGTGCGGAACTTACCTGTTACAATGGTTCTAGATTGACTGCGCATTGTGGCAGATCAAATACTTTTGGGTATGGCACTGCTGCCCCATATGATGACGAAGCTGACAGCATTTTTAGTCGTCGAAATTGACCTTTACCCATTTTGTGTACTTCTTGGTAAGTGATCGAATTGAAGATTCAGTCCTCTATTCAAACAAGTACTTCAGAACCGATACTCTGGGATTGCTGGTGCTCTAGCCATAATCCCATGTATGTGAGAATCGATTGAATCTTCCTTACAAGTCTGACAACAGGGCTGCAATAGTTTATTCATTTAACTCAAGTCTCGAAGGGTAAGACGAGAAAGTTTTCATTCGAGAGCGTCTTCCGTATCTGACCAATTTTATAGATGTATGCTATAACTTCGTTCGAATCATGGCTGATCACTGCTCACATCATTTTCAAGGCCGCTTCTACATTTGGTTATGTCTTGTGGCAAGTGAGTGTAACAAAAGCCATCCATTTATCTTATCTAATAATCGTTCAGACGCCATCACCATCATTTCCATAGATTGTGAGAGTTGCATACGACATCTTGTGATGTGCAAGAAGCTTACTCTTATTCCCCAGACATCCTAACCGTCAGAACTCTGGCTCTGTATCATCAAGGTGAAGCAATCATACTCTTTGAGCGACAGTTCAACCGAGATGAGGCTCTCGACTCACATTACCTTCTCAGATCGGATATATTCTATCTTATTGTACCTATTACTTGGATTCGAAGCTGTTGCGAAAGTATCCTTGATGATCTCCCAGGTCATAGTTGTTAATAGTGAGTTCTGCGCGTCAAAATCCACTCAATATGCTTAGGCGCTCATACCTTTTTTGCTTGCGGGAAGTTACGAAGCTGCCGTTGACCGAAGGCCTTTCGAGCTGTTACCAAGGATCGCAGCTCCCGATGTACCTCTACCTCCCCGATTGGTAGGTTCCTTCCTCCTCAATTCTAAATTAAAATACTAAACATAGAAATCGAATCCTTTTGTCAGGCTCATTCCTCTTCTCTATGGCTCTTTACTCCTGACTCTCGCCCTTATCAAGGCCACCGAGTTCTGGCGTTTAAATGGCTACCGCGGATCGAATCTCGTCAAGGTCCTCATCGAGGATCAGATTGTTTATTTTGCCCTGTGCGTTGCCTTTTTCTCTGGATAGAAAACGACTGCGATTGACCACTCCCTTCTCACTTATATCGTTCCATACAGTGCCATCTCATGCTCCATCTTCAACATTCTTGCAAGCAAATACATCTATTCCCTCATTTCTTCCACTATCTTCGCCGGACTAGGAAGCCCAACTCTTTTATGCACATTGGGGAGCCGAATGTTCTTCAATGTGAAGGAGGCGGTTGAACATGGCACTAACGTCGAAACGAACTATCCTTCGCACCTCCAAGTGATCAGTACGATAGAGTACGGGATACCGGGTGCTTTGAAAAATTTGTGAGTCAATGTCTCTTGTGAGCTTGATTCAGGCGTTGACTAGTCTCACGCTAGCGACTTGCGGGCAGATGAATCTGATGATTCCCTTGCTTCCGGGGCTATCTAGTATTTTTTCTTCTCCAGATAGAACTTTGTATTTCCACTATCTTCGCCCTTCCATCTTGATGGCACTAGTTAAGTCAGCTTGCGCAATTAAAACCCCGTTGGAGAGGACTCGGACATTACTAGTGTTTATCTTCGATGAACTGCAAGCCTCGTGGGAAATGTATCGAACCTGAGTCATTCTATTCGAAACGAAACGGGATCAAGAAAGTGAGTTAATACATGCTACATCGCCTATTTATCGAGGCCATTTGAAGCATCGTCCGTGTCCAGAATATGTAACAAGTAGACAGCTGGTTTAGGGAAAGATGAGCAATATCAACTCCAGCAAAAAGAATGGGTTCAAGACTGATTATCGGTGATTAGTGGTCGGGGAGTAGTGACTTGTGCTTTTGTACTTCAGCTAATTTAGTGGTATGTCAATTGATATTTTTGCCTAACAGTCACTGAAAAGTACTCACAATGAAGCAGTAGGCACTGCACTGTCCGACGAAGGCCACATGCTCGCGGAATCCGACGCAGACTCCGCAGCAAGGCTCAGGGAGGTTGGGAGTCCCGACACAGTAGGCAAGGCCGATGGCAAACCTGAACAGATCCCCGCGCAAAAGTCCGGGAACCACTTGCAGAAAGCGGCGGGTGATATTTTACTAATGTCACTTGGAATGGCGAACGAAGAATCGGAGGGGGCTCCGGTATCAGTGGGGGATGCTGAGTCCGTTGCCCACGCGTAGTCCGTGGCAGAAGGGTCTATTTCAGTGACAGAAGAGTATACATCGCTGGAGGAGGCAGTTGGGACGGATGAATCAGACGAGAGCGCGTCACTGGCGGATTCTTGAACGTCAGAGCCCGACGCAGTGGGCAGCGGGCCACCCGAGCTGTCTGGGATGGTGAGCGTCGTCTCGCTAAAGCTGCTCGAGTCAGTCGCGGAGCCGCTGGGATCAGTCGTAGCGGATATGTCGTCAGCGGACAACGTCGCTGAAGCGCTGTCAATCGAAGAGTCCAGTCCGCCGAAGGCATCGGACGCGGACAGCGAAGAGGTGTCGAACGCGCTGAGGGAGTCGGTCGGCGAGGCAGACTCGAAGTCGCTGAACGAATTGGTCGCAGTTGCAGACGCGGAGTCAAAGGCACTGACGGAGTCGGTCGCCGACGCGCTGTCAGTCGTGGTAGCTGCTGAGTCAGTCACCGAAGACGAGTCAACTGAATGTACACCAGAGGAGGATTAAAGTGAGTAAAAGCCCAATGTATGATGCACAAGTGTAATGCGTACCTTGGCGGTTCCAAACGAATGGCTTAGCAGAGGCGGAACTAATAACCGCAAGGATAGCGAGAGAGAAGAATGCAGAGTTGAACTTGGCCATTGCAGTATAACTGAGATGATATAATCCGAAGATAAAACTTGATGGCGAGGAAGAGAAGGTGTGAAGTGCTCACTGTGTGTGCTGAGGAAATAGCAACGAGCATATACTCGTATTTATACTAAAATGAACCTCTGCAATCAAGCGATCGTGCATCCATGACAAAATACAGTGTGGATCTGGGGCTCTGTCAAATGCACTTGAAGGACAGGTTTCTGCGTAGAGAAATGCTGCGGATGTCCGGCGTAAGTGGAAAATAACACTATTGCGCGAGTCGTGGAAAGATGAGCTGGAGTATTGGTCAACATGATGGAACGTGAGACAACGCTAGAGCACTGTCTAGAGTGCCACGTATTCACATCGCATCAGTCAAACATAACTTACGAGATCTTCTCGTCCATCAGACCACTGCTAGTTCAAGAGGGTATGTCAGAATTGATGGGAAGCACAACAAGATTCTAGTCTTATGCTTGAAACCGCGGACACGCTACTGCAACGATGAGTCGACGTAGAATGCAACTAGAGATCGTAGAGACTTGACCAAGGCGAAGCTCTAGCAAATAGCTATTATGCTAGTCACAGCAGAGCACTGGCAAGCCTGCTGCAGATGCGCGTCTCCCCAATGAGGCGAGGAACGTGCGAGAAATGAAGATAGTTCGCAGTGCGATGATTGTTTCATAGGTTGTCCTATGTCGGAAAACCTATACTACCGATCAACACCTCAAATCAGTGTCAGCGCATTAGTAAACAGAGGTGCGCTGCTCACCATATGCATGTAAATCCTCAATCTCACTCCTACCATCCATCGCGTGAGAAACTCATAGTTTCATACCATAGCAACATGTCTTTCCCGTTCAACCATCACCCACGTAGCGTGGGAGAGCGAGGCGGGATTGCGTTGGCCGCTCGCCCAAATGTTGCCAGTTCATGGCATGTCAACAACCAACCGCGTTCGAAAACGAAACCAAGAAGATATCTGGTGAGAATATTGTGGAATACATATGGTAATAGACAGAGGCCTGAATTTAAGCCAGGAGGCAGGAAGCAAGAGACAGGAAAACGAGATATAACATCACTGCATCTTTTCGCTTTTAATTGTACATGTTTGGTCATTTTATATAACATTATTACCTTGTTCACTGTCATGAATCAAGTTCTCAGCGTACTTTATTGGCTCTATAGCATGGTCTCACTTAGTAGGTATGACAGTTTCATATATGTAATGCCACAATATACGAGTTCTTACCGAGAAGCCCCAGCAGGAATTGGGGCGAGTATTCGTACTGGTCGTACTGGTCGGAAAGAAAGGTGGAAAGACGGGGTCGAAGAGCGCGCATCGTATTGAATGGACAATGGTACAAAGAACAACGAGAGTCAAATGCGAACAATCAGTATATCCACTCCGCACTTTGAAAAAGAACAGAAGCATGGGAGATACGTCTGTCGATGCACATGTCATGGGGTTCCAAGATGGTTGAAAATGTAGAAGATGATCATAATCATTTGAAGGTCCATGAGTTTGTGCGTATCTATAGCGGGTGCATATCGGAATCTGAAAAGAAAAATTGATGCCGTGAACAGGGAGCAGAACGAAGACGGAAAACCAACTCATGGTTCACTGTCTCTGAAAATTTGTCGAGTCTCTATGTTACGTAAGTATAAGTAAGCGCCAGCAGTAGACGCCCAGATGATCTCACGTTTCCCTTCGTCCTTCCCGACCCGGCAGAGTTGCTCGCTCCTTGCACCAGACATGCCTCAACCTTGCTCTTTCTTTCTCTCCACGCTTCCATCGACTAGCGTAATCGCGTCCAAAAAAAAGTGGAGCCGTAGAACGCTCAAGAACAAAATTCAGAGCCAGGACTTAACCTGTTCTCAAAGAACGACCATTCATCAGCCGTATGCTGGCGGCGACTTCGACTGCCAACTTTCAAGGCTCTTTGACAGGGCGAGTTCAGGGAGCCCTATGTTATCTACATGTGTCGACGTACCCTTCGCCAGTGGCAATGGTGCGTTTACCTTATCACCTGTCGTGTACCGTTCAGGCCGAGTTCGTGTTTCATAGTGCGTATGAATAGACTGCAGCTCCCGTCCCTGGTGCATGTCGTAGTAGCTTGACTAGCACAGTGCGCATTCATATCGAATAGAAATTGGAGTCGGGAGTCCGGAAAAGACGAGGGTCAGTCAGCCGTCCGATCCTTGCTCGAAGATGCGAGTACGACTCGGCTCCTCCTCCGGGCCTTCACGTCTCTCGTGGACGAAAACGAAAACGACTCTGACTCCAGTTGTGACTCGTTCTTCATTTCCCTTTGACAAAACGATAGAGATGAGGGTAGGGCTAGGACCAAGAGCAAGGATAAAACGAAGGCGGCGATGATTCGGACTCAAGCTGTGACTCTTTCTCTCCGGCTCATCCATGCGCTTCAAAGTTCCTGGCTCGGCGATTCGGAACTCAGAGGCACTATCTCATGCAAACAAAGCATACATTAGGTCATTTCAAATAGAGTCTACAATACAGTGTGGGACGTACACAAGCGCTGAAGAAGAGAGCTGGTATGTTTTAAATTAGTACATAAAGTGATATTCTGCTTGCTCATTGT
Source organism: Hymenochaete sp. R1 (assembly GCA_019400425.1). Lineage (NCBI taxonomy): Eukaryota > Fungi > Basidiomycota > Agaricomycetes > Hymenochaetales > Hymenochaetaceae > Hymenochaete > Hymenochaete sp. R1. The sequence continues at coordinate 14,113 of JAFREE010000041.1, forward strand.
GACCTTAGCCCGTTGTTCAGCGGTCTGTAGACGCTATGGAGGAGTTCAGCGCTGAACAAGAGAGCTCAGCAGGACCTGCGCCGAAATTTTGCATCGGTGTCGAATTTAGACCCCACCTTCGTCGAGCTTGAATCAAATTAAAATCGGGAAATTCCACATGGGCTGGTTCTGATGGACGATGTCAGCGGACTTATCAAGGATCAGTACTAAAACTTGTCAACGTTGACATGGATTTCAATGACAAGACACATATGCTAGTATGGTATAGGCGTGTCATACTGGCTCTTAGATGGCAGACTGAAGAATACTCAGCGACAAAAATCATCTTCTGCTCTGCCTACATTTTCTCTGCCTTCGACGATCTTTTCGCTTTTCCGGTTGGACGGGACGTGTCGCTAGCGGATAGGTTGGCGGGAAAGGGACGTGAAAGTAATAAAAGGCACAACTCGACGCAATGGGTGTCGAGTAAGTGTCAAAGCTTTGTGCGTCAATCATAAAGTCATGGCATTATGGTAATTTCTAGTATTGACACTGGCGACGAATGGGGACCACAATTGAATCATGAAGGCAAGAAGCAAGGAAGGCAAGAAGACGAGGTAACTTTGCATATTTTCGTTTCTGATTAAGCATATGGTCTTCTTACATCGATCCTTGGGTCGCTGACCATTTTCCCTTATCTTGTTCTTCTTCCATCGTCCTCGACGTGCTTTGTCATTACTATGACACAATTATGTTTGACAGGGCAACCCAAAGCATGGAAATGTGCCTCATCATGTAGAAGATGGGGATCGTATACTTACGATTGTATCCAGCAAAACAGCTCCAAACGAGACAGGTGACTTTTTACTTTGCAAAGTGCTAGTCAACGCTCACATACGTTTGCGGTCGCATACTCATGATGCAGTCTAGAAAGACAACTGATCTGTAGGAATTCGAGAGCACACAACGGTACGACGCACGTCGATACAATTGGCCAATTCATTTCCTCGGTCCAAATATCAAGCGACAGCAAATCGACGTATCACTTGAGTCATCACTGCTGACTTCGCCGTAAAGGTTTGTATGAACCCTGGAGCTAATTAACTACTCTATCCTTCACAAAGCTCAAAAGTCACACATGTGCGTAGTACTCGCTCGATCCGTTCAGAGCTACAAGACATGCTGTAAATCGACAAGTTTGTAGGTCGGTAAGTGTCATACCAGTCGTTCCTCATATTCGATATGCAAACATAACTTCTTGGCAGCAGAAGTTATGTTCCTTTGCTCTGTATGTATCTGTCTTCGTTTTACCGGCTTGCATTCACTTTCCAGGTATGGTAAGAGCTTTTGATCTAGTGTTTTACCCAAAGCATGCTAATTTGCAAGTCATCCGTTGCCCATTCACTTTGATGTCGCAAAGGCATATGGGACGACCTGATAACCAATATAAACCTGCTATACCTGAAGGTGGACCTTCTCTTCTGTCTTCCTTGTACCTCCATTACCCACCTTTTCACCTGGCATTTGTCTGAGTTCTTCAGTCTCGTCCCATCCTTGACCATCATCGTCGCTCAGACAACAAAAGAATAAAATGAAGTTCTCGGTCCTCCTCTCCTTCATTGCTGTCGCAGCTGCACCTGCCATCGCCCAGGTCGTCGACGGTGCCCAATCTGACACTGCGTAAGTTCTCTTTCTCTCGTAGACCCCCTCTACCCTCTTACCCTCGAGCAACGCGAGTCTAACGACGAGCACCAGGTTCATCGTCACTGGTCCCAATGGCCAAGCGAATACCGAAGCTCCTGCTCCCGGTGCTACCCAGCTCCCTCAGAGCGGCAGCTCAGGCTTCAACACCGCCGGCGGCAGCGGCTTCAACAACGGCGCCAACAATAACAACGGCGCCAACAACAACGGTGGAGTCAACAACAACGGTGGGGCCTTCAACGGCCAGGTCATCTCTGGTTCCTCCATTCCGGGCGCTCAGTCAACGATTGCTGGTTCGGACGGTTCAGGCAACACTTTTGGCTCTAACAATGGCTTCAACAACGGCGGTGCCTCTGGCGTTTCCTCCTCTTGGCAGTCAGTCAGCACATTTGGTTCTGGTTCCAACAATGGCTTTGGATCTGGTCAAAGCTCCGGCTCTGGCTCCGGCTCTGGCTCCGGTGCTGGTGCTGGTGCCGGCGGCGCAGTCGGTGCGGCTCCTCAACCCAATGACGATTACCTTACCACGACGATCACGCTTGCGATCCCCATTCCTACTGACTCAAGTGCTTCTGTAGATCCCGCCCAGACGGCCTCCATTGTCGGTAACAACACCGGTTTCGCTCTTGATGCTCGCAGCGGCTTCGCTGGCGCGGTCGCTCTTGCAGGTGTTGTCGCAGGTGCTGTTCTCGTCTAAGCGAGGGATTATCACATCCCTTCGCGTTGGATAGGGTGTCTTTCTGAGTACGCACTCTCTGGGATGAGCAAAGTGAGTCTCCTAGGGTCGCACGTGAGAGGCGCAAAGTTGAGTGGTCAGTTTTTCGTTTGGGCTGAGGCTTGTGTGTGGGCTTTGCAAAGTCTTCCTCTGGTCTGACTCTGACAGGGTTCCTGAACACGTTTTTTTTTTTAATTTCATCTGCGTACCTGTACATTTATCCCGCTCTGATCTTCTCTAACTTTCCTCTCTCTTCACTGCATATTCTTTTGGAATACTTGCATCGTACATGCCTGAGAATGTGTATGTTTCTCCTGTATGCACTTTAGACAATAGAACGTTGCTGGTCTTCCTTCAACTACGCTCATTTTCGTGTGATAACTATGAGACAAACTTTTTCGCCTAACTTAGATTGTCAGAGAACTCATGAGCTTTGCAACAAAGGAGAGGGCTTCCCAAACGTCATCAGGATGAGTCTGGCCCGGTCCATGTAATGGTGACAAGGGGGTGCAAAGCACAAATGCAATTAAAATGCTTTTGAAAACAAAGCAAAGTTGGACTTACATAGAAACATGATAAACCGGAAGACTCATTTCCGTTGTGGATTACATCAGCCTTGGTCGACGCAGCAGTTGGGAGTAGTGAAGCCAACCGAGTGATTACGTGAGTATTTACATAAGTGACTCATGCCGAGACGGCAGGAAGAACAGGAAGTCAATTTTGCTTATTTCACGTACCCCGTGTACCCAATTGCCAGTACCCTCTTCCCGCTTTCAATGTCGCAATGTCGCTTGGATGACTTCTGTATGACTTATAAAATGATATAGCCTCCTCGAGATGGGTGCATACTCAGTCCCATTGCAACATTAACCCGCGACACTACCAACTCCTCAGCTCATTTACTGTCGATAATGTCTCGCGCTGACGCTTCCAATCCCGAGAGCTCTAGAGGCTCTCAAGTCAGTAAAGTGTACCTCGCAGACGGCGGGTTCAGTGCACATGGTTTCAAGCGACTCGCCGAACCTGGTACACCAGAACGCGCCTGGCTCGACAACGACAACGATCGCAATCTCATACCTATTGCGGAAAGAGTGCACAATACTCGTCCGAAACAGGTTACGAAGCAGAAGGCCGGCCTTCGTGAAGGGGAAAGTGCCTTAGGGTTTCAGAAAAGATCTGACTACGAGTACCTTCAGTCCCAGCTTAGCAGACGTGTAGGCTTGGTAGCAGCAAGGGCGGCTCTGCTCTCGACAGAGACGTTCCCTCCCGACAGCCGAAGCAAATATTGGAAGAGCATGGATCAAGGGGTATCTGTCATAATTGATAACTTGCGCCAGAATATTAAAAAACGAATCAAGGATCTGGTGCAATTGGCAAGTGTCTGCGGTGTCAACGAGGAACAAACCAAGCTTCTTTCCGAGGCAGGATTCGCTAGTAGCACAAAGAAAACGTCTCTTGACCATGCCTTTGATTTCGAAGGTACCCTCACGTTTACAAATGATCTCTTCAAGTGTACGTTCTTCGACGCTAAAGAGGCTTTCTACGAGACATCGTTGTCGAGACTACCTGTGATCAGTAATCCTGAATTGAAACGATTCAGAGAATGGTTTGTTAGAGCTGTGGAGGAGAAGGATATAATAAAGGCAGAGGCGGGTACGGAACTCACTATCGGGCTCTTGAACCTGGCTACTGAATCCATTCAGGACTTCAGACGACTCGCAGACGCCGCCGGAAAGGCAAGGATCACAAGCGACGACGAAAAAACGACAAGGAATACCATCGTACGCGACGCTAGATGGCAAGTCACGTCTTTACGAATGTTCATAAATAACAAAGGCAGAATAGCACGCAACGTGGAAGAGATCATAGACGAAGCTGGGGAGATCGAGCCGCAGCCATTCAGCGATGAACGTTTGGAAGAGATGAAAGTCGCGCTCGGGTTGTCTATCCCCTCTGCTCCTGAGCCAGCCGTTCCAACCTCATCCCGCGAATCGCCTTCCCAAGGGACACTGGCAAAGGGTAAAGGTGCAAAGAGGCAAGGCAGTAATTTATCCCCTGAGACTGAGGCTTCGCAAGCTGCAAAGGTCCCAAAGGGCTCTCACCGGGTCTGACGGATGATGCAACTTTTATAGATTCAAAGAATATTCCATATCTAATGCATGTATAACCGAGCGGGCTTGGAATCTCATAATCGCATTCGCGTTTATTTTATCTATCTATCCATTTATCCTAGACGATGTCTGGCTGAGTAATCTGAATATTCTTCGAGCTCACTAAGCTCAGCTCTACGCGGCATCACTAAGCAGATTCTCTTGCGCCATTCGGGACAAAAAATATCGCAATCGAGTTTAGCTATGTCATGAGACACTGAATTCCCATGAGGAACCGCATATAAGTAGTGTCCGCATTGCCTTACTCTGACCAGTTTCAACCCGTTCCCACTCTCTTCATCATCTCTCTCACCAAGCTCGGCCTGTTCCAACGCGTGTCTTTCCTTCAACGTCTAACGAAGATGGCTGCACAAAGCAACAAACCCGTTCAACTCTACACTGTTGGTACACCGAACGGTGTCGTCGTGTCCATCCTACTCGAGGAGCTGAAGGAGACTTATGGCGGGCCGGAATACGAGTACGTGGGCGCAATGTCATTGTGGCACTCTGATGAAGCTAAATAACACTGCTTGTCTCAGTGCGGTGAAGCTGAGCATCAGCGACGCCGACATTGGTAAAGTTCACAACCAAGTCAAGTCGCCGTGGTTCCTCGAGATCAACCCGAACGGACGTATCCCTGCCATCACGCACGAAGGAACCCGTGTGTTCGAGACGTCTGCGATTCTCATATACCTCGCTCAGGTATTTGATAAGGAGCGCAAGTTTTCGAAGGACCCTACGAAAGATTTGAAGGGTTGGGCAGAAGAGCAGAGCTGGATCTTCTTCTCGGTGAGCGTGCATCGAATTACTTAGACAGAATTTAGCGCTGACGGGGAGACTACAGCACGGAGGCGTCGGTCCAATGCAAGGCCAGGCGAACCATTTCGTCAGATACGCTCCGGAGAAAATGTATGTCATGCCCACGTCAATACCTCAGATTTCTAAAACATGAAAACTAACCACCTTTTCTCGTACGCATTCAGCGAGTACGCCAAGAACCGATACCTCAACGAAACCAAGCGTCTCTACTCTGTTCTAGACACACAACTCGGCAAACAGCCATACCTCGTCGGTGACTCGTACGGCATTGCAGATATCAAGGCATACGGATGGGTTAAATTTGCACACTTCTTGGACATCGACCTGGCGAAAGAGTTCCCCAACTTGAAGGTATGGTTCGACAAGATTGATGCGAGGCCTGCGGTGAAGAAGGGATTGGATGTGCCGCCGAAGAACTGAAGTAATGAATATTTGGGGGTTGAGCCGAAGCTTTGAAAACTGTTTGGCAGTTGCGCTTTGATTTGTAATATTTTGGGATATCTGTATGATAGTTCGTAGTGAAGCAAATACAATGCATATCGGATGATGATTGTCAGAGCAAGAACTTGAAGAAGGGGAGAAAAAGGGTCGCGAATTGATCCGGTGCTTTTTGCATCGGGCTATTACTTTATGTAGTAAAGCCGAGTATTTCCGCACATCGATGACTTGCCGCAAGTTTCTGTGAACGAATTCATGAGTGCAATACGAAGCAAATAGGGAGTCGCTCTTCAGCACAACGAATACGATAGTTTTCACTACGATGCCCGGGTAAGTGCATGCGAAAGAACTGCGGCATGTAAGAGTAGAGGAAAACCGAGAGCTAGCGCTATTGCAAAAAAAAAGCAAATATGCAAAATGAAAATTGCGACATGGAATACGAGATATATGTAAAAAAAAAAAGAGGCGCATAATGTGTCAAACCAAGCAATGAACATGTAGATGAGAGGTGTTGCGGAAAATGGGGCATTCCAATTTGGTGTTGAATGGTCAGCAAAGCAAACGAGGAGTGAAGAGTGATGGTAGGGTACTGTCTAATGTCGAGCGTAGTCGAACGAAAGGTTGTCAGTGTACATTGTATGAGTACAGTGTATGCTGCCGAAGGGTGTAATGACGATAGTGTTTTGGATTGGTGGGAAACTCGAAATTGAAGGTAATAAATAGATAGATAGTGTTAAGGTGAGAAAGCGAGGGAGGGTGGGGACATTAGTGGTAAAGACAGAAATCAGATGTGTTTTTTTGGGTACGCGAAAAGCTGGAAAGAAGGGGAGTGTAGAGGATGGTATGAGTGATGAGAGGAAGTGCTACGAGAATGTCGAGTGCTCGACCACTTCCCTCAAAATGCATCTACATTACCCCCACCCGCAGCAACCCTCATCTTCTCCATCTCCATCTCCTGCTGCAACTCCCGCACTCTCTCCCTCGCTCTCTCCGCCGCCGCATCATATACATACTGCGTCTTCCTCCGTCTCCGCGCCGTCGCCCACCGTCTCTCCTCAGACGAATCCGAGTCCGACGACGAGGACAGTGACGAAGTGGAGTTGTTGTGCGGAATGTTGTGGGCGTGCGCGTCGAGGGAGTCGGTGATTGCTGGAGGGGCAGGAAGGTTTGGCGGGTGCGGGAGCGGAGAGGGAAGGAAGGACGGTGAGTTGGCGTTTTGTGCTTCTGAAGATTATACATCAATCAGTTCGATTGTTGAGAAAGTGTCGGAGTTTAAACATACCTCCATTCTCAGAAACATCCACCATACGTCTCTTCCCCGCCGCCTTATCACTCATCGCGCCCGTGCCACAACTGGGCACAACCAGCCCCGACGCAGCCATAGCCACCTCTTCAACAACACCACCCCCAAGCCCCGCATTCAAGTTCGACCTAGACCCTGAAAAGTTCAATGCAGGTGTTGTCCCAAAAGAAGGCGCGTTCACCCCATGCTCATAATACGCTGCCTCTGCCGACCCCGCCCTCGAATGCGTGCGCGAAAAGCTCTGTTGTTGCTGATACGTCGCCGACGACGGATATACGAGCGAAGACGGGCGCGAAGGCGGGGCAGGGGGAAGCGGTAACGGCGAGTTCCGACCGGCAGGCGACGGCGAGCGCGAGCTCGTATATGTGTAGTTATGAGGATGAGGATTCGGGTGGACGGACATGTTTATGTTCTGGGTGCCGTTCACGATGTGGTTGAGATGGGCGGCTGACGAGGGAGTGGTAGGTGTGACGTTTGAGCCGACGAGGCTGTCGCGGTTGTATTGACCAGGGACTGGGAGTGGCGAACGTGGGCCACGAAGGAGTCTGGGTCCGCCTACGGTACCGGTTGCACCCGCTCCCACCGGGGCGATGTGGCCCGGTACGTCTTTGCAGCCTTGATTGTAGGATTGCGGGTACGTAGACGATGGGACGGGGGCCAATACATTGTTGTGCGACAGTTCGGAGCCAGATAAAACTTGCTGAGACGAGGGGTATTGTTGTTGGGGTACGTGACCGTTCCATGCCGGTTCAACGTTACCTGCGTTGACAGACAGCGCATTTCCAGGTTGGAGGGAGCTCGGGTGAGCTGATACCTGGCCTTGAGTGAGCATCCCACGAGCCTGGTACAGATCCTCATTCTCAGATCGTTTCTCCTGCGATGATAAGCTATACGCTGCTGCATACGCCTCAGCTGGCGTTTGTGTACGAGCACTCGATGTTTGCAAGGTCGGAGGAAGGAATGAAGCTGCGGAACCTGAACCTTCGCCCTGGTAGAAGAGGTCCTGATAAGAATCAACACGGCGTAAGCAGACGTTCAAAAAAACTGGAATGTGTAAGAGAAGGGGAAAACACAGCTCACCTCCCCACCGCCATAAACTCCCCTCGTTTCAACCTTGCTCCTCTCCTTCGCTGCCCTCTCCACCGCACCTTCCACCCCGATCCTCTCAATATCACTGTAAATCCTCAACGCATCCGCAAGCTCCTCGTTCGCCCTCAACAGCTCCGCCAAAAGCTTCTCTTCGCGCGTCAACGACGCCGACTCCGGCCCTTTACCATTCTCGGGACTGGGACTGCTGCCGTCTATACCCGGACTCGGAGTCGGGCTGGGGCTGGGGCTAGGTGTGAGACTTAGGTGATTCGAGTTAGAATTGGAAATCCGGGCGGCGATGCGGTCTAGCTCGCGCTGGCGAGACCGTTCGGCGCCTGCGGTCGCCCACGGGATTTGCGTATGCACGAGTTCGAGAGAGGCGAGGCATTTCGCGTGAAATTCCTAAATGTCGTCATTCATTAGTATCCAACCAGTACTTACTTCTCCTCCGCGCGCAAAATAGAAACGAACGTACCTTAATGATCTCCTTCCTCTTCAAATCCTCCGGCGTCGCAAACGCCAGTGCCTCACAAAGCAACGCAGCGTTCCCACGCCCGATCTTACATTCTTGGAACAGCCTTCGCATGTCCTCATCGACCGGGATGATCATCGTCTCCTCATCAGCGCCAACCCTCCGCGAGCTTCTTTTCTTCTCTCGGTCTCGATCTCGGTCTCGTTCGCGTGAATGGGAATGTGAGTGTGAATGACGGTTCGCATGCGGGGTCAAGTGTTGTTGGAGGTGTTGCTGTGGATGCTGGTGGTGAATTCGCGAATCGGCTGCTTGGACGGCGGTGTAGTGCGGTTGAAACATGGGGTTGTCGGTCTCGAGTGGCATTCCCTGCATTCGTGAACATGTGGAATCGCCGCGAAACAAAGGTCGTGCGCCATATGCATGAAATCGCGTTCAGTTCAATTCGGTCAAATTGAAAAAGAAGAGGGAGATTTATGAATATTTCGGTCAATAGCAAATCAGAGAAGCACAGCACAAGCGAGAGTTGTCAAACGTACCTCCTCTGGCGCCCAATCCGGTTTCACCTTTTTCCACAGAGCGCGGAAGCTCTCACGTTTGGAAGCTTCCTTGTCCTTGACGCCTGCCCACAATTGGAGGCGTTCGCACAGCAAGCGTTGGTTGAGAGGCGGGTTAAAAAAAAATAAAAAAAAAGAAGGGGGGGGGGGGGGTGGTGAAGTTGCAGATTGGAGCAGAAAGGTCGAAGCGTCGATAGATTAAAGAAGGCGCCGCACAAGCCCGATTAAAATTTGGAATCCATCGAAATGCCAATGTCGTGTCGTCAGTACGTTTGCAAAAATACCCAATCGAAATGAATGAACGAAAAAGAACTCAACGGACCCTTTTCCCTTGTCCCCGCTCCCGGCCCACTCAGATACACCGCCGCGCCAAGGACCTCAAGGAGTCGCTCGCGGACGAGCGGGACGCGCGTCTGGTGTATGACGTCTTCGACGACTTCGAGAAACTTGCGGGAGCATGTTTGGGCTGGTTGATAAAGTTGGAGTTAAGGTAATACAATGGGATTAGTATGTAGGCGAAACGAGAGAGGGAAGAAAGGGGTAGGGATAAGGACGTACTGATGAAGTGATTCGAGGCGTTTTGAAGCATGATTGCCCAGAGCTGGATGAACATCGATTTGTATCGTTAGAATCACTTCTATTTATCTCTTGGTGTTGTATCGACGACAACGTACCGTCGTCGCACCCAGTTTCTCGCTCGGAGGCGCATACCTACGTCAAAGAAGGCGAGAGCGACAGAAAACAAAGGCGAAAGGTCAGCAATGCACGAAAACTACTCTCAAAACCATATCACAGAAAATCAAGAATCGAAATCAAAGACTTACTTCAACTCCTTCCTCAACGCCTTCGCCACCCCCCTCGCGACCTCCACATCCCCCGTCCTCTCACACAAATCAAGCGCAAACGCCCAATTCACATCGCTCTCCCCGGCCCGCGGGCTCACGAACAGTCCCACCATCCGCGCCAGCGGGTCACCATTTCCTCCCCCACCTCCAGCTCCGAATCCGCTTGAGTGTTTCTCGTTCGTCCCGCCCAAGGCGCCGAGGGAAGCGTTGAGGAAGCCGGTGGAGACAAGGCCTGATTTGACGACGTTGGCATTGGCGGCATTGGAGGGGGTGAGAGTGGGGTTGGACTGAGAAGACGAGATGGTCGATTGCGTGTGCGTATGCCCGTAATCCCTATCCTTCGTCCCTTTATCCTTATGCACCTTCCCTCTCTCCCTCTCCTTATCCTTCGAGAACAACTTCTCCCACCACTCCTCCTTCCTCTCCCTCTCCTTCGATTCTTTCGCCTCCCTCTCCCGCTCCTCCCTCGTCCGCTCCATCTCCCGGTGCATCTCCCGATCACGCGGGTCCACCTCCCAGTCAACGCCCACGCCTTCCTTGAGACGCTCGAAGAAGCCTTTACTCTGTCCTTGCGTCGACGCCGGCTTCGCCCCGCCCCCGTGCCCAATGTGGGAGTGGGGCTGCCCACCACCGTGCCCGTGTCCATGCTCGGAGGCCTTGACGGTAGAGACGTTCGAGCCGTCCGCCTCTGCGTCTCGTTGGTGTTGTGGGTGTTTCCACCTACCCTCCTGTTCTCTCCCCACTATCCCCATCCCCATACCCGCAGGCCCTCTCCCACCAGACCCAGGCGGAGGCAGAGCCCCAACGTCCTGCATTCCCCCACCAATAAACGACGTCCTCTTCTCCGCTCCCGCTCCCGAGTTCGGCGAAACGATCGTATTCGCATTGGAAGACGGTACCGCAGCGACGCCAACCCCACCAACGCCATACGATGAGGCGCTACTAGGTCTCCTCGTATAATCATAGTCATACTCGTTGAAATCGACGTTGAATTCCGGGTTGGGATTGGGGTTCACGCTGGGGTGTCCGTGTCCATGTCCTTGTATGCTATGCCCGTATGCACTCACGTTCGCATTCGCATTCGCGTTGCCTGCCGCACCCGGCCCCCCACCACCTTCGTAATCCGTACTGCTCGTCCCCGACCTCGAAAGCGACCGTCTCACCCCACCGACCCCACCCGCATGTCCTATATCGTACTCGTCAAACCCAACCGGGACGTCGACGTCCAGATCCGAATCGGGGGGCTCGAACTCGATGTCGGAGAGGGAATCGCGGTGCTTCGCTTTCTTTTTCTTTTTATCCTTCTCCTTCTCTTTTGACGGCTTGTCTTTGGGGGATTTGGACGCCTTAGGTCTTGGTTCACCTAGGAAGGTCTTGGAGCGCGAAGGTGGACGGGCCGTCGTTGCTGATTTGGAGGAACGAGAGGACGGGCGTGGTTGCTGCTGCTGCGTTTGTTGTTGTTGCGCTTGTTGCTGGGCGTACATTCTTCGTTGCTGTTGTTGCTGTTGCTGCTGTTGGGCATAAAACTCTCTTTCCCTCTCCTTCTCGGACTCTCGTTCCCGCTCGCGTTGACTAGACGTCTGCGAGGCGCTGCTCGGTACAATCGCCGCTCCTGCTCCCATCCCGCCAGACATGGCCGGGTTAAGCGAACGGAGGATATGTCCCGCCCCTCCTCCACCGCTTCCTTGCCGCTCACGCTCACGGTCGGCACCGCTACTACTACTATTATTCGACGGCGTCTTCTTCCTTAGCATGACCGGTGTGTGCCCGTGCCCGTGAGCACTCTGCGGCTGCTGGACTTGCGACTGGGGGAGAGATGGGTGCGAGGGCGAGGTCGGCGAGTTTGTGTAGGCGTTCGGGTTCGGGTTCGAAGTGAAGTGTGCTTGCGATTGCAGTTGCTGCTGATGTTGATGTGAAAAAGAAGACGCTGAGCCAGGCGGCGGCGTGTCTCGTCCGCCTGCGAAGACAACAGTCAGCGCTCATAGCCCATAGCACGCGTTGTAAATTTGAAATGAGAGAAGAAGAAAAAAAAATCGACCATCATCGCGGGTCGAGAGAGTAAGACTAGAGTAGCCCATAGCCGTGTTATGTGAAATTGAAGTCGAACACACCTTCTCTCGATAGATTATTCCAATCGCCGTCCCGTTCCCGGTCTCTTAGCGTCGTCTGCGACGGGAGCTGTCCCTGCCTGAACCCCGCTGCAGAGAGCGCCGGCACCGAAGCGGCCCTGTCTCTGTTGTTGTTGGTATTGTTGCCGTTACCGTGTGCAGCGTTGTCACCCCGCTCACGCTCAATGACCTCCCAATTCGAGATCGAGTCGTTCGATGAATGGTACAGAAGCGAGTGTCGTTGACGTGGATGTTGATGTTGAAGCGGGAGCGTTTTGTTGTTGCCGCTGTTGTTGGATGACGATGATAATGGCGGTTGAGAGAACGAGTCGGAGAATAATGGCGCCGATGTCGTCGTCGTCGTCGTTCGAGACGTTGGTGCTGTTGATGTTGCTACCGCTGGCTGCTGCTGCTGGGATGCCAGTGGTGGTAGTGGTGGACGATCGCGGTCACGCTGCTCACGCTCACGCAAGCTACCTCCGATTCCGTACCTGCCGTTGTTGTCCCTGTCTCGCTCTTGGCGCTGCGACGACGCGCCTACACCTGAACTCGCGACAGTCGCCGTCACCGACGGTGACACTGGACCTCCAACAGCGCCTCCCACACCAGAGCCTTGTTGGAGGTAAGCTTGGGAAAGAGTGTAGCCTGAGCTGGGATGGTTGGGTTGATGACTGGTAGTGCTGGCGGAGGGAGGAAATGGGTCCGGATCGAGGTCATCGAGGAGGGCCATGGAGGCTGCCGGGCTTGGTGCTTTAGGTGTCGATTTAAAGAGCTTCTTCATCGTTGCCTGTAGTTTCGACGATGACGGCGACGACGGCAACAACGGCGACGACGGCGACGATGGGGAGGAAAATAAAGAGAGAGAAGGGAAGAGGAAGAAGGGCGGAGATGTGTGTAGCGTAGTCGGATTGGTGAGGGCAGGGACGGACACGCGTTGATCGCATCCAGAGAACTCTATTACTCGTCTCTCCTCCCCTCTTAAATTCAATCAACTACTACAACTATTTCACTCGAAAACATAGTCTTTACTCAACAGTACTCATATTTGCAAATACTTATCATGTCGAGGTACTTATTGGTTCATCTCTTACAGTGCTACGCTCAGACATACTTGTGGAACAACAAAGTATCAAACATGACTTCAAACATGACTATAGTACTTCTAGGATACATGCACTCATGGTATCAATCATCCAATAACCTCTAGAGATACACAAATTACCATCGGACGAGCATGTCAATCTCCGACTTCCAACTCCCAACCACTTCATTCGATAGCTTGAAGTCCACATCCATCATTCACACCTTGAACAGCGAACACATCGCATCGGCGAACATCATACTTAAAACCACCGAATGTCATGACTCACGCCTTCAAGCCCCAATCAAAGCCCCTCTATCAAAAAATCAGTGCCAGATAATGATCCACGTCAATGCAGACGCGGGACACAAACACAGACACAGACACCAGTCCTCTCCGGCGGCCTCGGAAATACACATACGGGCATGTACATCTAGTACTAGCCATCAGGGTACACAAGAAAGGAATGGTGGAGGGTAGGGCTTAGATGCCGGCGCTACGGGTGCGAGGGAGCTATACAAACCATTCAACGCTATCACGGCGTGGAACTCGCGCTCGTAGATGCAGACGGCGACCCAAAAAAGTACCTGTAACTTGTGTAAAGCCAACGATAGACAGTGCACAGCAAGAGCAAGTTCCCCGAACCATGACGATCAGTAGGTCAAGGAGACTGCCAGTGACTTTTTTGTGAATAGCAATGGGTGTGCCAGGCTTTTTTATCTTGTTCATGTAGAAGGAGACAAGGAAAGGAGAGCGGATCGGATGAAGAAAAGAGGTGGTACTTTGAAGGCATTGCATCCGAGTCCGTTCCCACTCAAAGCAAATCGATGACAAGCTTGGACATTCGTTGTTTGTTTCTTTACTGCCTAAAATAGAATTCAAAGAAAGCGTTCAAGTTAGCATAGGACAAGCTACTAGCACCGTCAAGCTGCCATTATAACCCGTTCACCATCCACAGGACTCACGGTGCTGCTGCTACTGCCACTAGCAATAGCAATACTAGTAACCCATCAATGTTCCCCGCGGCCAGGCAGACTCTCATAGATTCTGCCGTCGCACGCGCATGCGCAGACCGCAAGTACAAAAATCCCATGGCGTTCAAGCTCCGAGTCTCTAGAATCATCATAGCATGCATGCGCGTTAACTTGAATACTGCCAGTCTGCCACCGCCAGTCTTCCAAGCCGACCGGAGTACCGTCGTTAAAGCTACCAGCAGAATATCGACTCGGCATAGATGTTCCGCATTTATCGTTTGGCGTTGAGAGGGAGGGACATAATGAAGGCTCGAGGAAGAAGACTAAGAAGAACATGTGCTATGCACCATCATGCACCAGGCAGGCAGGGAGAGAGCTGGCGCCAATAGTTCCCGCGATCACGCGCTTACAAAAAGAAGCTTATGTAAAATCATGCATTTGTCATCCTGCCTCCCATTTTTCAGATTTCCTCAAAACCCTTCTTCGAGGGCACTAAACATAAAAACTCAACATCATTCAAATACTATATAAAAACATGAATGAGGCATGCGGACGCTGAGAATCCGACTTTGATCGTTCTACAAACAACATCAACAACAATAACATCATCATCATTTCAATTTTCGTACAGAGTACACATTTCGGTACATTGCTTCAAAAGACGTTACTATACGAAAGGAAGGAAGAAGGGAACACGGGGGAAGAAAGGGGGAGGGTATAAAATAGAGCCGTCAAAGGCACTTTGAACTTCGAAGGAGTACGAGGGGGTGGGGTGGGGTGGGGTGGGGAAGAGTACAATCGGGTCACTGAAATATAAGGTATCGACTCGAAAGTTCGAGATAATAAAGCGAAGCAGGCTAGCTGCCTTACTTAAATTACTTAAAACCAGCTTGCCGTTTACACTTACGAAGCAAGGCGCCATCGATAGATAAGTGTTCTTTAAGAAAGAAAGCAAGAGCAAAGTTGTTACTCTCACTTGCCCCCCTGTATCTGCGCCTGACCTCCTTGCTGCTGCTGTCCTTGCGCCCGATCACCCACAACCTTCAACGCTTGTCCCAACCCCACCGCAACAGCACCAATCGCCTGCGCCGCCCCACACGTCAATATCGCGCCACCGGCGGTGGCGCCGATGCCTGGGATGGCGGGGATAGAGCCGACGGTGACGAGGATGGCGGACATGGTGGACATGACGTGTGGGTGCTCGGTGGTGAGGTAGTCGAGTGCCCCTGCGGCGTTCACGAGCCAGGCGGGGGCTTTTCCGACGGCGACGGCGTCTGGAGGAATGAAGAATAGAGACGTTAGATGATGACCGGAAATGTGTGTGAAAGGAGGCGGGACGGGACGTACTGGAGTCGGAGGGCATGGCTTCGGGTTCGGTGGTCTTAGCAAGGACGAGTTCCTTGTCCTTGCCTTTACCCTTGTCTTTGGCCTTGCTGTCTTTGCCGTTGGTATCCTTCGTTTCCTTCTCGGAGGTCGAAGCTGTGGAGTCGGACCTGCCCATGACCCACCAACTACCTTGTTTCTTGGGGGCGGGACGCTCGGAGACGGGAGGGGCCATCGTCTTAGACTTTGGGCTCGGCGAGCTCCCTGTATGCACGCATCGTGCAGTCAGTACCTTATAACAAGAGAGGAAACAAACAATGAAGAAACTCACATCCAATGTTCTGCACCGCAATCTTGAACTTCTTCCAGTTCCAAACATGCTTATTCCCCGTCATCTGCTGCATCACCTTTCCCAGCTCGTCGACCCTCTCGCGCGGCTTCTGGCCCAAGTAGTGGCGTCCGATGCGGTACCAGTAGTCTTTGGGTACCTTGCGCTCTTTGCATCCGGCTTTGATAGCTTCGAGGTATGCGACGGGGTCGTCGTTCTTCTTGCCTTCGAATTTTGGGGGCGGAGAGGATTTGTCGCTGTCCCAGGTGTTGTATAGGACCCCAAGGTCGAACGGCTTGATACGAAGGGTGTCGAGAACGGTTGCGGCAGCCATAGTAGACAGTGTAGCGTTTGAGGTGATTGGAAGACGAAAAAGTATAACAATAAGGAGTTGGCTAAAAAAAAGGCGAACTTTAGAGAGGGATAGTGTCTCTGAGGAGCGTCGTAAGGGGGGTTAACGACGAAGCAGAAATACTGTCCAGATTTACCAGCTCGCAGGCCTATTTATACGTCAATTGGGAAAACCCCCTTCGTGGTTCGTAGTAAACAAAATGCGGCTTCATCCCTAAGCCACAATCGGGAACACGCGAAAGAAGCACGAG
Source organism: Hymenochaete sp. R1 (assembly GCA_019400425.1). Classification (NCBI taxonomy): domain Eukaryota; kingdom Fungi; phylum Basidiomycota; class Agaricomycetes; order Hymenochaetales; family Hymenochaetaceae; genus Hymenochaete; species Hymenochaete sp. R1. Next base: position 30,591 of record JAFREE010000041.1, read on the forward strand.
ATACGGTGATGGTGATGGATGTGAAGCACAGCCAAGGGTCCTTCGGCTGGGCCCCCTCTTGTGATCCCTTCGGATGGGCGGACTGTTTACCGAAGGTCGGAAGTATGAGGCCTTGTGCACGACACGAGGCGTGATGAGAGGCTCGAGTCCCTTCGAACCACACACGACCACGAACTTCAATTAAGCCGCGAGATGGGGTACCAAAAGGGTACCCACATTGCTATTGCCGTCAACAGAGGACCAGAGCGAGCGCAAATGCGCATGTCGACCACGTCCGAGCATCCGACGGGATAGAGTTTGTGCGAGTGTGTCAGCTATTGTCAGATGCCCGCGCAGCTTTTCATTTCCAGGTATGCCTAAGGTGAAGGAAACGGGGAATACAAGGTATGCAACGAGAGCACATGCTAGCTTCTTCCTCGCTAAAATTACCCGCCGAAAAGAGCCTTTGCAGTCGTAGATGAGAGCAAAGGTCATCTTGAAGGTCTAAGGTCGGTGTCCGTTTCTGTGCATGTCTTTCAGCCTTACTTGACTTCGCCGCTTTGGAGCATAAAACATGGCCATTGGAGAAGACTGAACGTTTTGTCGGCGGTTTCGCGGAGGTTGCAATAACCTCAGGTGTACGTGTATTGTTAAGGGTTGAGTAAAAAGTTCAAGATGTTCCGCAAATTTGGCTCGAAAGGCCTACTTCATATCTTGCTTGAGATCATGGACGTCGTGGTTGGATTCAGAGGGACGGCACACTGGGACTGGGACTGCGAAACTAGGACCCCCGACAATCCCAATATAGGCCGGGGTCACAGGTACCCCCTCAAATCTGTCCCCTCGGGCCCCGGGCCGGCGCTTCCGGATGTCCCCTGGTCCCCGGCCTATCCCGAAATGGATAGATCGACGATGTCCCCTTGACTCTGGCCTTCACTTCTATATATAGTAAAATGTTCCCACGAATAGTAAAATTACGATTCGAGGATCTCTCTATACAGGCAGTTGGGTACTTGAATTTGACTCATATTAACTTGGCATTATAAGCTTTCCACAAATAATGAAAGTGAGGTTCGTTAAAAGAAAGCTCAGAGCTGAGTGTCCAGTGATTATACATGAGGACGAACATATAGTATCGGTCGGTCGCGCTGCAACTAGGCGTGAGAACCACCTGCTTAAATGGGTAGCAGCACTCTCTTTTGCTAACCGCTCGATGTCTGTGTGCGACTCTGGTGATGCCGGGATGACTAAGGTCACCGAGCTGGGTGTTTGGAGGGTCTTATAGTAAGTTATACACGCGGCCGATAGCCGGGTGCCCACTCCTTTTGGCAATACTCGCCGGCCATCCAAGGTCGGTCGATATGTCCCCAGGACCCCGGCCTCTGGCCGATCTGGCCGCCAAATATGTCCCCTGGTCTCCGGCCTTCCCTCCGGACCGGGCCTTCCGATATGTCCCCCGGTCCCCGGCCTCCTTCCTAATTGGGAACGCCGAAGTTTCTCCGTATGTCCCCTTGTCCCCCGGCCCTTCATAGGATTGTCGCGGGTCCTGCGAAACTCTTTAAAAGGAAAGTAAAATCATCATGTGACTTGAAGCGGCCTGTCGCGATTCGCGATGCAGACTCAGGCTTGAGCAGAGCAGCATAAGCTTAAGCTTCTTCTCCTTCCACCACCATAAACCATACCGAGCTCAATCTAGAGATAATCAAAGGAGATGGCGTCATTCAGGAAAATAGACGTTGATAAATACGATGAAGATGTGCTCGATGAAAGCGAGCTGTACACCCCGGACCCACGTCCACCTGCCCAAGTCCTCGCGGACACTCGAGGCAAAGCTTCATCAATTCGTGGTATCCTAGCAAGGTGAGTTGACATCATACTGGATCCACCGTCGTATTAATGTCTCTCGTTGTTGACTTCCGATTATGACTATGACTATGTCCATGACCTCAGAGGTGACATCGCCAGTGCGCTCGTCTCTGTGCTTGAAGAAGCACCATACGGGCCTGAAAACGAAGAGGCCAAGGCAAGCAGGACTTGGCACCTTTCCCATTTCAGTTCCTCATCATCTCCTTTTTATAATAGATCGTGAACTTGCAGACTCTTCTGTCGATCCTGGGTAGCACGAAAGCAGCTGAGATTCCGAACATCGTCCGCGCGCTGCCAACAGAGTCGCAGGACACCTTGATGAAGTACCTGTACAAGGGTATGGCAATGCCTGGATGGGGAGATGTCAGCGGAAGCGTTCTTTTGGGATGGCATGAGAAAGTGCGTCATCGATCCCCGTTTCTTTCAAATACATACTTTTACTGAATGAAATGTATTCTAGCTCACTGAGGTTGCGGGAACGGGCTGCATCGTCAGAGTCATGACCGACAGGAGAACTGTATGAAAAAACCCCCAGCAGAGTATCTTCTGTGTATTTGTCATTTGTGTATAGTAAGGAGCCACTATTTACCACTTCATCCCTGTTTCCTGTCAAGAGGAGGGACGACGTTTAAGATGAACGACCGTCCGTGGAGTCAAACAACCATTACGATCCGCCAGGCCTTGCCCATTCAATAACGAAGCGCCTGGCAAATGCCCACTCATCTTTCACTTTCGCACCAAATTTTGCTGCGGGCGCTCATCTTCCACGGAAGGTCCACGAATCGACGGCAAGACTATAGTCTCGTAGCCTAAGCTTTCTGCCATTGCTGAAGTACGAAGGAATCCATCATCGCAATTTAAACATGAGGCTGGGTTGTTCTTGTCTTGGTGAGAGAGTCAGAGACTGCGATTACACGTCTCGACCGTCTTCCGGGTCACAGCATACTCAATTGTTGTGCTCATTGTATGCGCCCACTAGAGAGTGTAGTAAGCTTACACGTCTTTGAATGCCGGTTGAGTATACCATGAGAACAATGCTGTAATTATAAACAAACCTGAGTAAGCCTGTGAAGATGAGGCGAAAGCAGTACTAGTATACCTATTTTTCGCCCGAGAGTTATCAGATTTAAGATTATCTCTCGCGTCGTCGTTTTCTTGCTTCCCGCGCCGACGACGAGTCAGATGAACGCCTCTCCTTCCCCTCCATCCCCTCATGCCACCCAGCTCACTCAGGGCACCTCCGAAGCAGACGTTGAATCCCAAAATGAACGTAGTGTACTAGTACTATACGCAACAGAGACGGGCACAGCGCTCGATATTGCTGAGCAACTTGCACACGAGACACGAAGACTTCAGTACGACGTCCGGCTAGCGAGTATCGATGCCTACCCACTGGTACGTTCCATCCGCCATCTCTTTCTATACAAAAAATCGGAATCTTGCTCAACTGTACCATCAGGAAGACCTTCTCCATGAGCCACTCGTCCTCTTCGTCGTCTCTACAACCGGTTCAGGCATCCCTCCACGCTCCATGACTACCTTCTGGTCCCTCCTCCTTCGCTCCGACCTGCCCTCCGACATCCTCGACGAGCTACACTTTGCAGTCTTTGGTTTAGGGGATAGCGCGTATGAGCGGTTCTGCTGGGCGGCGAAGATGCTGAGGAGACGATTGGGGGTGTTGGGAGCCGTGGAGATTGTGGAAATGGGGGTCGGGGACGAGCAGATGCCGCTTGGGTGCGTTTTATAACTCGTTTGTTTTGGACCGAACCTTTCTTATTGGAGAACTAGGATCGAGGGAGCGTTTGATAAATGGGTGCCTTCGTTGTTCAATGCTTTGATGCAGCTTTACGGAAATGTCCCAGCTGAGGCCCTCGAGCCTTCGAACACTCAGCACCAATCGAGGATACGAATATTCGAAAGCCAGAAAGGATCTGAAATAGCGGATGTAACGACTATCGATTCATCCAACGTGCGCCCGGATAAAAGGTATGATGTCACGGTCGAAGTCAACCAACGAATAACGGCGGAAGACTGGTACCAAGATGTCCGACACATTGAGCTAGCGTTGAACGAAGACGTATAGTGAGTACTAATCCCCCGACTCTTGTTCTATATGCTACTTTAAGCTAATTCCGGCGTCGGGTGTATCAGCTACGGGCCTGGAGACGTCGCCGTAGTATATCCAAAGGCAGCAGACAGTGATGTCCGCGAATTTTTGGAAGATGCTGGATGGACGGGAATCGCCGATGACTACTTTCAGTTCGAAGTCACTGACCCATGTAAGTTCTTACGATTGACGGAGGCGAGAGACACGTATCATACCAATCACCTTTGATCACTATAGTATGGATTTGCCCAGAAACGATTCCTCTAAAAACGACGCTTCGCGACCTCTTCACTAATCATCTCGACATCAACGCTGTTCCCCGCCGTTCATTCTTCCGCGCCATCCGGCATTTCGCCCACGACGAGACCGAGAAAGAGAAACTCGAGGAGTTTTGTACTCCAGAAGGCGCAGTCAGTGTCTCTTATTTTCAACCGCCGAGTTGTAACGATGCCCACAGTAGCTGAATGGATCGTAAAAGGAAGATCTTTATGATTATACTACACGAGTACGGAGGACCGTTCGCGAGATACTGGCCGAGTTCCGGTCCGTGGAAATACCCAGAGAATACGTGTTCGACGTCTTCCCGCTCCTGAAGCCGAGGCAGTTTTCAATTGCAAGCTCGTCCAGAGTATCTCATACCTTTCCTTCTCCGTTTATATCGTTCCTCATGGTCTGAGAACGCAGGTACACAAGAAAAAGGTGCATATATGCGCTGCGATTGTCAAGTACAAGACACGGCTGAAGGCGATGCGGAAGGGTGTCTGCTCGACGTATTTGTCAAAGTTAAAGTCAGGTACGCTCGCTTGAGATCACAGGTCCTTGTAAAGTCCACTTACTCAGAATGCACAATCGAAGGCGACGCACTGCAAATAGGCATTCAGAAAGGCTTCCTCTCAGTTCCCTCCGATCCAAGGATCCCCATCCTCTGTATTGGCCCTGGAACGGGCATTGCCCCTATGCGAGCCCTCATCCAACACCGCATATCCCAAGGCTCCTCATCCAACACCTTGTACTTTGGCTGTCGTTCCGCCTCGAAGGACCATCACTACTCGGCGGAATGGCGTGTGTTCAAGGAGGACGAGCCAAAGATGTTGACGTATCGAGTTGCGTTTTCGCGTGATGGGCCTGAGGGGGTGAAGAGGACTTACGTGCAGGATTTGATGGAGGAAGACGGGGAGTGTGTATGGGACGTGCTCGGGAGGAGAGGAGGATGGGCGTATATTTCTGGGTACGTTTGTTGAGCATTTTATTTTCGGTGCGTGCGCGTTGGATTGACGTTTCGATCGATGATGAACCAGTTCATCGAATAAGATGCCAACGGCGGTGAAAGGTGCGATAGAGTCTGCAGCGCAGCGCGCGGGTGGTTTATCTGAGGATGAGGCTCGAGCATTTCTGAAGAGTTTACAAGAAGGCGGGAGGCTCTTCGAGGAGTGCTGGAGTTGACGCTGTTCATTGCCATAGAAGAAGCTCGCCTTTGACAGCATTGTTTTACTGAATTGTTCTATTTTGTAGCAGTGTCTATGTCTTTTTTCTTTCTCGTGGCAGTTGCAGAGTAAAATTGTCCGTTGTAATTGTGGAATACAAATGCTCTTTGTAGTCAATATATAGTAAATAGGATTTGATGAGATGTGCTGGCTGTATGCGCCTGTAGTCTGTAGTATTTCTGGAGTCGCGTCTGTCTTTATTCCACTTGAGTCGTACCACCTCACCCCAGGCCGGGCCCTTCTCCGTTTCCGTCTCACCGCTCCAATCACTCCCTCACCACCCGCACCCTCATTCAAAGCTTCGGAGCATCGACGGTGGCCACGACAACGCCGCCCGCAGTCGCCGACGAACGAACGAGCACTCGGAGTGGATTCATTTGTCTTCGCCAGAATAGCGAGCTCGCCTGTGTCGTCCGCGTAACCCGCCTTCTTGCTTTAAAAGTCTCGCTATCGACATCCTTCTCTTTTCCCCTCTATCTACTCCCTTTCAACCTACACATCTTGGAAACTGCATCTCAAAGCGGCTGTCGAACGAAGGACGGTCTTACAAAGACTTGTGCGACCAGCCGGTATCTGGACGAGGACGTAAGGGCCGAAGGTGCCTGGGAGACTTTGGGCCAAAGCCAGTGAAACGATACCAATTGTAAATCATGGCCAGCAAACAGGTGAGATACATTCTTTTGTCTGATATCACCACAGCGGCAAAGCTTGAAGCGATGGCGTGTGTGTGCGATGGCTGTGGGTATGGTATGGTCATCGGAGGCTCGTAAGAGATGGTACGGCGCTGAGATTTAGTCCGACACGGATGTAGTCGTTGCTGGTGGCGTTGCTCACCGATGTTATCTGCTAAGCTTATGGCCGAGAGCCCTTTTTTCATATCGTGTTCCATTTCTTTCCCAGTCCAGTTGTACTAACTACTTCTCCCCTCATCTCTTACTGGCATGAAATCGATGCAGTTCGGAAAGCTTCGTCAGGTGAATACCTTTGGCATCTCTACTGCACTATGACTCACAAACTGACTCATAAGTCTCTCTTTCGGTTGAACGTAGTGGGCGGGCGAAGTGATTTCGTCTCGCGATAAGACGCAACCGTCGAGCGAGTTCGTGGCCTTGGAACGCGATATGGATCTCCGGAAAGCGGGCGTCGACAGGTATGTCCTTGAAACGATCGCGTTGAGAAGAAGCATATTAAACTATTTATCTGCAGACTACAGCTCGTTTCAAATGAATATCTTGAATATGTATCAGCCAAGGGTAAATCATCTGCGTTACCTGGAAAGGACGAGGTGCCTCATTCGGAGGCCCTGGGAGAAGTGCTGGTGGGCTTCGGCCAAGAACTTGACGAAGACAGCTCTCTCGGTACGCTCTCTAATGTTGACATCTTTGCCCGAACTCACGAAATTCTTGCGTTATCACTGATAGGTCAAGCTCTACGAAGCTACGGCCGTGCACACCGCCACATTGCAACCTTCCAAAATATCTTCGCCCTCTGTTTCCGGGACAACTTCCTCACCTTCCTTGTCCGAGCAGCCGAGCAACTCGACGCGTGCACATCAGCGCGCAAACGTCTCGAATCGTGTCGTCTTTCTTACGATGCCGCGCTCACGAAGTCCGAGAAAACCTTCAAGAAGGAGAAAGACAAACGAGACGCGGAAGAAGAGGTTGAGAGGGAGAAGGAGAAGTATGAGGAATGCGTAAGGGGGGTGAGGGGGCTCGCGGAGGGTGTGAGGAAGGGCGAGGTGGAGTTTCAGAGGGAGTTGAAGGCGTTGTTGACCGTGGAGATGCAATATGCAGAGCAGTACCTTCAAGTTCTAAAGGGCGTAGAGTCGGAGTGGCCTGTACCCAAGTGAGTTTCTCGAATGCGTTGAGCTACGTATTTTTTCTCGGTTTCTTAAACTTTACCTTGCACCTTATAGCACCGACGAGGATTTGAGACGACCCGTTGCAACTTTGTCGACATTACATAACTTCAGTCGTACTTCCATGAAGAGTAACGAATCACAGGATTCAGCTAACGATGGAAAACCTGTACCGGTATCCACAACCGTGGCTACATCCTCACCTGACATCCAACCTCCCGAACCATCCTCACGATTCAATTCTCAACGCTCGACTCAATCAACGCATTCTCGAAAGAACTCTATCTTCAACCGCTTTACCGAGAAGAATAAAGACGCAGGTAAACAGAAAGACGCGACCCAGGATTCTGACATGGAAGAAGACATTGGTACTGCTTCAGACGAAGAGGAACCCAAGTCCCGTCCTCTGTCCAGTCTCTCCCGCCGCACTTCGACAAAGAGCCATAAATCTCAAAAACTGAAATCGAAAAAGAGTACTCGTTCTATGGCAGACTCCGTTAAGACGACGGGGACAGGAGAAGACTTGACGGACGGAACAGAGAACGGGATCGCGACCACGGACGGCAAAGGAAGCGCTAAGCACAAGAAAGCTTCAAGTGGCGTTGCAAGCTGGATGGGCGACGCGATGACGAGCGTAATGAGCCGGAACAAAACATCGTCAGCAGCTGGGCCGAAGAACCCAGACGTGGTTAATTTCTCGGCATTAGGAAACGAGGAGTCTGAGGACGACGCTGGAGAGGAAGACGCGAAGGGCAGCAATAAGTCGAGAGGTCGGAGGATGTCGACTCGGTCCAACAAAAGCGCAAAATCAGCTAAATCGACAAAGTCGGAGAAGAGCAAGAGCATGGGGTCGTACGCAGACTTTGAAGCCGTCACAGCCAAAGGTAACGATAAACGAAAGGTCGTCAAGGCGCTGCGCGACTTTGTCGGATCGAAGCCCGATGAATTGAGCTTTCGAGCGGGCGAGGAGATCGCCGTCGTGCACGAAGTCATGGACGACTGGTGGCTCGGTGAGCCCCTGGCGAGCTCGAGCGGTAAGAGGGGTTTGTTCCCAGTATCGCACGTGACGGAGGTCAAAGGCAGGGACCGCAACAAGTCTGGCTCGCGGGAGAATCTAGCAAACTCAAGGAGTCGGAATGCGAGTAGCTCAAGTTTGTTTGGGCTTGGGGGGCCGATGGGGTTGAGTAGGAGCCGGGCGTCGAGTCGGAGTAGGTTTGAGGGCGAGGATGAGGAGAGTCGACAGATGCTTGTTGATTCTGGAAGGACAACGAATGGGAGCGAAAGCGAGGACGATAATAATAGTGAGAGCGAGAGTGAAAGTGCGTCGACTTCAGGGGATGAGAGTATGGAGGATCATTGGCAGCCTGTGAACGCACAGATCCGTTCTGCGTCAAACTCTCAGACTCTGCTTGCGACGGGATCCAGTCCCATCACCCAACCTCTGCCTCGTTCGGACAACGCTTTCAATGACCATCTTGAACGGTCTCTATCAAGACTGGATCTAGAGACATCCACAGACTCTAACAGGACGTCTCCTGGCGAGTCTCCCGTAAAACGTCTCCCGCCTCCGCCTCCTCTGCCGCGCCGTGCCTCGCCCAACACGTCTATTTCCAGTATAGCGCCTCCGCCTTTACCGTCGCGGAATGGTAGTGCTTTGTCTGCGGGTTCGTCATCCTTCCCTCCGGCACCAGGTCGAAGCCCGTCCATTCCTTCCCTTTCTCGCTTAGTGCCTCCAGCTCCAGCTCTCGGTGGCGCGAATGGCCGGCGCACGCACTCGGAGACGAGCAGCCCGTTCGATAGCCAAAGTGACTTTTCCGTGACGTCGTATAATGGGAGCGCCGCTCGAGCGGATAGCGTGGAAGATGTGCATGGGGAGTGTATGAGCTGCGGGTGTACGGAGTTTGTTGAGGATCCGTTTAGAGGGCAGGGACTTTGTGCGCATTGTACACATGCACATTTCTAACGGAAGTTTGATCTGAAGTGTTTTCTGAGCTTGTCTTCCCTCTTGTCTGTTTTTTTTCGCTTTGCTTTACTCACACGTTCCAAATAATCGAATCGTATATCAGTTTTTGTATCTATCAGTACTTATGGTACGGACTTGGATTGAATCTTATACCCTTAATTGCATGTGTATTATCGTCTCTGCCATTTGCAGTACTCTAAGACCTCCGTTTTATAGTGTGTATGCTTTGGCGAGGCCCGGGAGCAATTTGAGCATGAAAAGTGGTTGTGTTGTGTTTAAATAGCTTAAAGTCACGTGAGATATGTTTAGCTGGTTCGCGCTTGGGGACTTGTCCAAATCGACTCTCTCGCACTCACCATCATCATCTTTCCCCGCGTCTTACTGTGAATATACCTCCTCCGGCTTTGCCGCCGCGCACACAACGACGAGCACACAATGTCCTATCAATTCTCTGGCTCATTACAAACGAAGAAGAAGGGGGAGCTCCAGATCATCGCCCAGCAGCTTGACCTTCCTGACCAAGGAACACGCGAAGACCTCGTCCAACGCATCAAGCGTCACCTTGAGGAGAATCCATCTCTGGAACAGGACCCAACATTCTCGGGCCTCTTTACTTCACGCATCCGCCAACGAAGTCTCCAGCCCTCAGAAACGGAAGAGAAGAAACCGTCGACGCGTACGGCGTCTCAGCGCTTCACCCCAGTCGCGGAGCTGGACGAGGAAAGTGAGGACACCCCGCCTAGAGCCATCGAGGAGATGCACGACGTGTCGATGATGCTTCCGCGCGCTCCCCAGAGCCCGCGTGCGTTGCCAACGCCGTCTCCGCCTCGAGTAGGGTTCACGAGTCCGAGGAACGTCCCTCTCCCGCCTACGCCAGCGAAGAGCGTCGTGAGCGAGATCATCTCCGCGCCGGAGATCTTGGTCCCAGGCCAGGCGGTAGGAGACCATGGAGGTGCAAGTGGTTTTGCTCAATACCTTGTTGCAACGAGAACGGTACGTGTCACCCTCCGTTCTCATACTGCTCCGTATGCCAGTTCGTATCTAATCTGTCGATACCCCGGTAGTTGCTATCGAACAGCCGGAATATATACATCGTCTCGGCATTCATCGAGTTCATCTCAATAATGTACAACATTCACTTTAACGGTTTCTACCCCGTCCCGCCCTTGACAGTCTCGACAGATCCTGTCTTGCGCGCAACCTTACTCGCGACATTCTACTGGTCCCTTCCCACCCTCTTGCTCCCCGTCGTCGCAGGTTATCTCATCTCATTCTCTACCCCTACCAGCCCCTCCTCATCCTCGATTTCTACGCCGCCCGCGCGATACCCATCATTCGATACCCTGAGTGCGTCTATCATCCGCTTTGCCGCAACTGTCGGCTCGGGCTCAGGTTTCTTCCCATCGATGGTATTCCTCGAGAACGAAATAAACGGGGACGTACAGAGGACGCTGGATGTGCTCGGTACGAGGTGGCGTGCCGTCTCGGCGGGTGTTACACTTGCTTTTGCCTTCGCGGAAGCCGTTGGCGGGAACAGACAGTAATCGATCGCGATCGATGTGGGGGGTGAAAATTCCCTGTATACCCCACGCGGATCTGCAAATCAAGATGCGGATCGAGACCTTGATCTTCGTGAATAGTGCATTGCCTCGAAAGAACGAGATATAGGATGGCGAAACTTTATTTTACGGCTCATCCTCGGAAATGAAGCTCTCTTCACCTGCGTGTCGCACTATACGTCTTGCTTCACACTTTCTCCCCCCACACCGTAACGTCCCTTTTTATCTTTCTTTATTCCCTCACGCTCTATCCGTATTCCCCCCTTTTCGGTCTTTAAACCCTTATGGCTTGCTTACTACTCGTCTTATCTTCTATCTTCACATCCTATAGTCCCGTCGATATATGTATTCTTGTGTCCCTCCGCTGCCTCACTCTATTTCTCGATTGATCTCGAGGATTAGAGCCGTAGCAAGCCCACGCCATGCTATGATTGTTTTTGTCCATTTTCTTTCCTACGTATGACGACGACGATGGCGACGAAGACTATGATTCTAGATAACTTTCATCCTCCCTCTTTTTGTATTGGTTCGAGTTTGGGAATATGTATGTGTACAATAGTAGTGCCAGTCTTTGGGCCTTGTCCGAGACTGAGATTACCTCCACTTTTCGTTCTGTCTGCTGCGATTTATTGATTAATTACCTTTTCTTTGCGCGTCTTTGTCTTCATGAGTGCGCATATCTGGGTGTGTATGGATACTATATTTGTTATACGGATTATCAGGGGCAGTTGGGCATTCAGGTAATGAGAAGGGAGGGAGTGGATGTGTCGACAATTCCTGATTCTTGATCTTACCTCGGAGGATTAACACCCCAACTGGTGAATCGCTATTCACGAAGGAAATAGGCAAATTGAATTCAATATAATGCCTTCGAGGGGGAAAATGTGCTCAGTCGCATACACTCGATCTATAAATAAATAAATATTTGAGTTGGATTGATACATGGACATAGATTAGATAAATAGGTAGAAATAACTTAAGGCATAGATATCATAAGGAAAGAGTAGCCATGGTCTGATCCAGGAAATGTATCGGACTCCATGACTCCATACACGCGTATGTCCACAGCGGTCCTCTTGGTTAAAAGTACAGACACAGACAAAGATATCCATCGCCTTAATCTATCGCCTCTCATTGGAAAGCGACGTTGGAGAGCTTCCCGTTTGCAAAGTCCCTCTGCAGCAAGAAAGACTCGATCAGACTTACGAAAACGTGAGTACGAATGCTTAAGAGAAAACTCACAACAAAAGGGCGAAAATTAAGCATCGGTTGTTTTGCCAGTAGGTGGCTTGATCGTGTCCTCGATCTCCTGCAGTCGTTCATTGTCAAATGGCCGCGGGGCTGTCTTCCTAGCTTCATCGACGATTGTCTGGACGTGTCCAGCAATCCTGTTTTTGTCGAATATGAACAAAAGGAACGAGTTTATGTGTTTCCTAGCACTACGGACAATGAAATCCTTGTTGCGACGATCGTTGTCGGTTCCGGTGGTGTGGGCGATGGCTTCTGCTTGAATCTGCTTGAGCTCGATAACGATCGAATGGGCCTCGTCTAAAAACTCGATGGTGAGCTCTGTTCCAACGTCTGTTTTCGCAATGGCCTTTCTTCCGGCGGCATTTTCGAGCCACATTTTCAATCTATTCAAAGACGCGTCGTTAGTGCTAGGTGTTTTGGCTCGAGTCGAGTCGTAGAATGCTTCCATGGAGTCAAAGAAAGTTTCTTTGGAATCGGAATCAGGAAATGTAAAGATGTCTTTCAAATCAAAGAAGTTATCGGTAATGTCACCAGCGACAGAATGTAGCGTGATTTCATTCTTGCTAACGCCACAGACTTCCGCCAGATCCGCCGTCGTTTTAATCCGATATTTGGTATTGGTACGTATGTTGTCGAGTATACTAGCGATGCCCAGATTCACAGCTGTCCAGTGTGCCGTTCGTTTGTTGAGAGGAAATGCCGTCTCCGAGCGCAAGTCTTTCTGAATTTTGATCAAGTCAGTGCGTCTGCGAAGCTGATCCTGAAGATAGCGATAGTTAGATCTCTTCTCCGGGCCTCGAGGACCCTCCCCCTCATGAGACTCGGAAATCTGCTTAGGCGCAGGCTGCGGGCGTTTCTCGTACACCCTACTCGCTATGTTAATGAGTCCACGATCGTCATCGTTCTCGAGCCAATCTCGCTCGGTCGTACCGGCCGTGGCGAGTTGTTTGAAACCATGAGATGTAAATCCCCCATCTTTAGCATGTACCTTTTCCGTCCGAGAGGCTCTTGAGGAACGCTTACTAGCGTTTTCAGCTGGAGGTGACAGATGGTCTCCCGCCCTCTTGTTTTTTCCCTTCTTTCCAGAGGAAGATGGTTCTTGGTGAGATTGTGCGTCGGGTGGGACGTGAACGGAGGCCTGAGATGTTTCGTGAGTAGAGGTTGCCTTGGCTGAAACAGACGCGGTGGTGGGCGGTAGATTGATAGCGTCCTTTATTTCTCGCAAACGTTCGTCAGTGAATGGCTGCGGTTCGATCTGTCCAGCTTCCTCTATGACTGCTTGCGCATCACCTGAGAAGCGGTCTTTATCAGATATGAATGTCCTCAAGGAGGCGATGTGTTGTTTGGCACTTCTCGTGATAGTCTTCCTCGTAGAAACATCGTCCTCGTTCGAAACGTCGGTATATTTTGCGCCAGTTTCTATCCGTTTAAACTTTTCGATTAATTCTGCAACCAGATTCAAGAGCCCGATGGTGAGCTCTGAACCCGCCTCTGCCTTTATTATGTCCTTCTCCTCCCCAGCTCTAACAAACCATTCTCTGAATCGTTTCAGTTCAGGATTACTGATGACAGGCAGTCTCGATACCGCCGTCTCGTAGAAAGCCTCTTTAGCGTCGAAAAAGGTACACTTGAAGAGATCATTGGGAAACGTGAGGGTACCTTCAAAATCAAAGGCATGGTCAAGCGAAGTTTTCTTTGTGCTACTGGCGAATCCAGCCTCAGAAAGAAGCTTAGTTTGGTACTCGTTGACACCGCAGACACTTGCCAATTGCACCAGATCCTTGATCCGTTTTTTAACTGTTTGACGCAAGTTATCGACTATGACATATATTCCGTGATCCATGCTTTTCCAATTTTTGCTTCGGCTGTCGGGAGGGAACGTCTCTGTCGAGAGCAGAGCCGCCCTTGCTGCTACCAAGCCTGCACGTCTGCTGAGCTGGGCCTGAAGATACTCGTAGTCAGATCTCTTCTGAAACCCCGAAGCACTCTCCCCTTCACGAAAGTCGGCCTTCCGCTTAGTAGCCGGTTTCGGACGAGTATTGTGTACTCTTTCCGCAATAGGTATGAGACTGCGATCGTTGTCGTTGTCGAGCCAGGCGCGTTCTGGTGTACCAGGTTCGGCGAGTTGCCTGAAACCATGTGCACTGAAGCCGCCGTCTGCGAGGTACACTTTACTGACTTGAGAGCCTTTGGAGCTCTCGGGTTTGGAAGCGTCGGCGCGAGACATTATCGACAGTGAGCGAACTGAGAAATTGGTTGTATCGCCCGGGGGTAGGGAGTGGTAGTCAGAAGATGGGGAACCTTGCAATGGGTCTGGTTCCGCGAATCTCGAGCGACCGTTTTATATAGACCAATCAACATTGCACCGCTGTTGAAAGGAGGAAAGGTTCAAAGAGTATAAGTGTGGCGCGAAGGATAAGCGACAGCAAAATTGCCTTTCTTATCTGAGTGCTTTTTATTACATAATACAAACTGACGTAATGAGCTCGTCGGCTTTCGGGTGTGCAACACTAGTAAGGTTCACCGAAACCTTTCCTTCTTCTGTGACCCAGACTTTCCTCCAAATCCATCTAGCAGGTCCCTTTACGCTACCGGCCGCTTTCAAAGCTGTCGTTTTGTAGAATATGGTCGAATTTTAGCAGATTCAGGATCTCTTCTCGAGGTAGAGCTTAGAACTTTCCAGCAAGGCAGCAACGAGCAGATAGGCTTGTTAGCACCGGGAAATGACTTTGTTCCATGGCTGGTAGGACCCAAGGTTTATTTTCATATTCTTTGTAGTATGTGTTCTCTTTTCTTTTCCCATACCCTACTTCAGTCATCAAATCTTCCGTATATTTGCTACGTTCAACTCTTGTCATATGTTCACATATTGAAAAGCGGCCTTTCTTGTAGGATCAGGACCAAGGCATTAGTTTACTCTTCATGTTTTCCAATCAGTCCCTCGGTACCGCCAATCCCTCCTTCACTGCAGGCCTTGCCTCGATCCTATCAACCCATGCCTTCAAGTGAGGGAACTCCGTCAGTTCAACGCTCGTACGGCCTTCTGTTCCCGGCAAATCAACACTTAAACGACCCGCCACACGCACCCAGCCAAAGGCTTTGATGTCCGCGATCCCGTATGAGTCGCCAGCAAGGTAGGGTTGCTTGCTAAGATGCGTCTCTAGGACGGAGAAGAGACGCTTGGCTTCATTCATATATCGGTTGATAGCGTAGGGGCTAGTAATGGTTGTTATGGCCAATCATTGTGAGTACGTGTATATCAAATGAGGTTTAATGCTTACATTTTTTCAGGAGCATAAATGAGAAAGTGGGCCGCCTGGCCCAGCATTGGACCGACGCCTCCATGCTATAGTCTCCCCGTCAGCGCTAAATTCCATCTAAATAATTCAACGCATCGTTCAAGCTCACCGAGAAAAAGATCCAGCTCTGCTCTTCCGCCCATCCCTTCAAATCCTTCGTAGGGTCCTTCGAAAACTTTCGTTCCTTATCAAATGCCTGTGCAAGGTATATGAGAATCGCGGACGTCTCGAACACACGGATTCCTTCGTGCGTGATGGCAGGGATACGTCCGTTCGGGTTGATTTCGAGGAACCACGGCGACTTGACTTGGTTGTGAACTTTACCAATGTCGGCGTCGCTGATGCTCAGCTTCACCGCACTGAGACAAACAGTGTTATTTAGCTTCATCAGAGCCACAATGACAAGGCACTTACGTACTCGTATTCTGGCCCGCCATAAGTCTCCTTCAGCTCCTCGAGCAGGATGGACACGGCGACGCCGTTCGGTGTACCGACGGTGTAAAGTTGAACGGGTTTGTTGCTTGGTGCAGCCATATTGGTCAAACGTTGGAGGAAAGTCACGCGTTGGAACAGGCCGAGCTTGGTGAGAGAGATGGGGATTACAGGAGCGAATGTTAGTCAAGGACAGCCCTTTATATATTTTCGCTCTCGTTCCCTCGCAATAACCTTGACATAGTATTCATAAGCTCATGGGGACATCATGACATAGATACGCTCGGCCGCGGTATTTTGTATCGTGAATAGCGTAAGTGCCTGCTTAGTGATGTTGTGTGCTTCTCGCCACATGGCCGAGCTTAGTGAGCGCGAGAGGCAAAGGAACTGGTAAAGGTTACAAAGGCAAACGTCGTCGATCCGGAGGTATCTGCGATGCCTATCTTTCGAGACGAGGCTTGTATTATAATGTATATCGGACCGATCTGATCACGGTAACAAATTATGATATTCGTTAAATGATTATCTTTATATTCTATATTCTTGTTAATCATATCCAACTACGGTCAAAGCGTTGCTTTGCTTTTCTACACGACTATCGGGCTAACCACCGTATCGTCAACCATTCGACAGAATGGCAGGACGAGCTGAAACCTTACTTACTGAGGCGCCGGACTGTCCCGTTAGTCTGCGCTGCCGCAAACTAACGTAAATCAACCAAATGCTTCTTGTACCAACCATCAACGAACTTCATCTCTTCTTCATCCAGATGCGCCTTCCAAAGATCCATTGTAGTGACTTGATCAGCTGCGGTCTTACCACGAGTCGTGATCTTCTTCATCTCACCCTTCAATTTCTTCAGCTGATCAAGAAGGCTGCTTTCCTCGTCTCTGTTCTCCAAGTTTGTTATCTGAGCCTGAAACTTATAAGAATCCTTGACCGATAAAATCAACTCATACTCTAGACGCTCTTTATTCCACTCCTCCAGGCGCGAGTATGCGATTTCGCTAGGGCTTTTACCCCTTTCCTCCTCGAGAATGGCCTTTCGGCGCTGAGAACGCAAAGCAGCGGCATCAAGGTCCTTGATTCCTTTCACTAGTCCAATTGAGGCTTCTACCTCTGCTTTTGGTTCGGGGCACGGGTCAAGGGCAAGCAGACGCTCAAGTTCATCTACCGCTTTCTTTGCGGTACGAAGTAGCTTTTGAGATGAAGCGTTGTACTTGTTTTTCTCTTTGGCCACTTCTTCGTCTCTCGCGGAGAAAGTATCGCCCTTTGCCTTCTGATAAGCTTCGCAATCCTGGTCTTGTTGAATTTTGGCCGAATAAACCAGATACATCCAATAGTTGGTGGTTCCCTTGTCTGTAAGATAGAAAGTTAGCTTAGTATACTTGATCCGAGACGAAAAAAAAAATCAAAATAATTACCGAAGGGGTTATCACTATCACTTATGTCTATATATTTTTCGAATTCTGCATGAACCGCGTCCCTCTCTGATTCATCGGGCAATGCATGGATGTAGTCTTCCGCCTTCTTCTGAGCACGTTGTAGTACGGCACGCTTTTTCTTGATATCGTTCCGGTATTCACGTTTTTCTATGTCAGACAGTGCGGCGGAAGATTGCGCTTTAGTATATCCATCCTGTGCGGAAGTGAACTCCAAAAGGGCAATACGCAGTTGCTCCAGTAGAAGCTCCTTCTCGTTGGAATCCAGAATAACGGTGAGTTCTGCGTTCAGAGCATCTCGTTCTGCTTCGGGTGCTGACTCGATGAATCCTTCCACTCTTCTCTTGGCCGACTTGAATGCCTCGTTTGCCGCGTTCACTTTCTTCTGATGTTCCCTCTTACTGACGTCGTCCAGCCCGGTCGTCTTCGCATCAGCATAATTTTGCTTCAGTAGAGCATGATTGGATTTGGCGTCCTTTAGTCGTTGATACAAGGTCTCCTTGGGCGGGAAGTTTGTATCTGACAAGTGGAATACAGTACAATTAACTTTTCGTTTTGTTCCATCGCTAGAAAGGGACTTACTTCGTCGCGATCCTTCACCAGATGGGCGCTTGGCCTTGGGAAGGCTTCCGGTAATCTTGCGCTTGCCGCTTGACATCTTAAGTACTAACAAAGAATTTGAGGAGTGTTGCAGATGAGCGGGTATTCGCGGATGAGGCGATCAATAGTCTTGGAGGAAGCTATGCAATGGCAATGAGGTGAAGCCTTAGGACAGACGCGCCATTTTTTATACGATGATCTCAGGCATTTTGCAGAACTGCTTCTAAGGTAAGAATTGGGGTGCTCGTTACCTCACTATGCGCCTGAAGTTAGTCTCGAACACCACTTAGTAAAGGGCAGTAAAAATACCCAACAAAATAGTAGTCCGCGCTCTGCCCAAGGCACCTGTTTCTTGCAGTGTTACTGGCACGGGTCTATGTCTCTCCCGCTCAACAACTCGAATTGAGAAGAATAGTAACCAGACTGAGTTGTAGAACTCAAAATCCCGTCCCTTGAGCACGTAAGATAAGGTACAATGATCCCGATCAGTCATTAGTTACAGCAAACGGATCATGCATAGCGAAATTTACTGGAGTGCAAAGTGAGCATGAAGCTTAGTGTAGGACGTAATCAGATTGCTCACTGAGTTTCACAACTCTCATTTCGTCACCATAACTTGCCGGCTCCGATTGACGGGTCTATCGTCGCTGAAAGGTTATATGATAGATAGAGGAATCAATTATATAGCACCCACCTCCTCCCCAAACTGACCTACAGCCATCGCGCAATCATGTCATAAGCGACAGCGCACGGGATAGCCAAGGTAATCGAGTGCTTGCATCTATTGCAGCTGCATATCAAACTGCAAAGTCTCCAGGAAAGTCGTCAAACGAGCCACATTGATAAGAAAGAATAGGCTTCGACCTCTTTCCTTTCCTTTCCTTTGCAGCATAAGATAAGAATAGGTCGCAAAACCGTGACACGTCAAATACACATAGGTTCCTAGCGGTATCAGTAGCCATTAATACTTTCGGAGGAAGGGGTGAGAGCAATATCAATGTAAAAAGGGCATGACACATACCACTTCTTTTACTAAATTTAGCGCATGGTAGGATGGTCTGTGAAGCTTTCTCGCTGCAAACAAAGTTCTTGACTTTACGATCGTGCGACGCGCAAAGGAGAAACACCCCTTGCCTCTCGTTATCCGTAGGCATGACGGAAGTGAAGGTCGCATAGGTGTTCGATGTTCGTCTGAAGGTAGCCCCAGAAAGAGGCAGCGAATAAAAAATTCTCACATTCATAGATTCTGGCCCGCAAAAATGTAGTTTCGCTCGGTACTTCCAAGACGAAGCGTCGCTTTTTCCGGCCTGAGGTTCAAGTTTGACCCAGTGCGAACCTTATTTGCGTAGCGCGTAGCCAAAGGACAGTTCAGGTGCCAGAAGCAGTAAGATAAGTTTGCTAGAAACGCGCCAATTCCTTCTTAAATGAAGCATGCCGGTGAGCTTGAAAAATAAGTCCGCGAGATGGCGGAGGAGGTGATGGAAGCAGAGCAAGAAACCACCGGCAGATCCGCGCTCACTCGGCTAGAAAGCAGCGTCGATTTCCTTTGTCTCTGTCTCGCACTGTCGCGTACAACACGAGCATCCGTCCGACTGTCCTTTGCACGGTCATCTATGAGCAGACACTCTTGTTTTGCTAAACTATGATTGGACTGGTTCGAGCTCAGTAAAGTTGTGACGTATACTACGAGGACAGCACAATCTATAAGCGGCTGTTGGAATCACAGCACCCAAATATCCAGTGAAAGGTAACGGAGTCCCTGTTTACTCAAGTAATACTTAAAATCAACCTGAAAACGAAAGGAGACCAGCTGATGAGCAGTGTCAATGACCTTGAAGCTCAGTCCAACTGTGGATTCGGGCACACCGTGCCGCACACGCAACTACGAATGCGTCTAAGGAGTCACGATGGCGTCTATGTAAAGGAAGATTCAATTTTTCGGTGAGATATATATTCAGTTTATAAACGTCCTCGAGCTAATGAATTATGATGCTATTAGAAGGGAACTCAATACAATGTATACTATATACTGTCGGACGCTTGTCCACCCATGTCCACTCGGACTCCGATCCGCCTTCCATATCCGGACCTTCTTCCGTCTTCAAACCTGCCGAATGCGACTACCGACGATGCATACTTGCCTTCAATTGGCTCTCGCACTTCAGAGCATTTACCTGACCTTGCCAAGCTGTGATTTTTTGCGTCCGGACGTCGCATGATGGGACATTCAAAGCAACAAGTCCAGGGTTATGGCGTGGTTTCCCTAATTGCTTCCATCTTCGTACGTATTTTCAACTTTGGAACCTCGAGCTCACGCTCTCAAATTCGGTTACGACGGCAGCTTACAACGGCATGACGAACGCTGACCATATATGAAGGCCTTTGAAAAAGCTCTCGATGCTTCAGGAAATTTATCTATCACCTTTCGCTCCCTCCTCGTGTCCGACCGAGGAAGAGAGGAAACCTTTATACCACCATGATACCCCTCAACCAATCCTTTCGTTGCCTCGTATTATTCTACTCTCTATCTCTCGTCATTAACGTCGAGGCTTCACTCACGCACCACAATGCCCGCTCCAAGTCTTGGTCTCATTATGCCCGTTTGCATCAGCGTGACCAAACACATTCCGATTTCAAACTCGATGCAACTGTTAGCGTGAACGCGGTCGGTCAAGTTGACGCGCGCGCGAATTGCCCCGATACGACTGCCATCGCGGAGGCTTATACCCCCAAGTTCGAAGCCTGCCCCGCGGATTTCCAGCTCGTCCGTGATGCTTCCGCAGGCCTGGGCCCCTCTGAGCAGGCTTACATTCAGTCCCGCGACAACGACACGCTCCCCGGCGCTTGGAACACGTACCTCACGAACGTTCTCGGCTCATCCAGCAGCTCAAATCTTTCCGCTCCCATTCCAGATTATGTTTCACTTCTTCTGAATGGTTCCGCTTCCGATAGCTCGGGTTATCCTCGTCTCGCGTTCGCCAACTCTGGTGGGTCATATCGCGCTGCGACTTTCGGTGCGGGTGTGATAAATGCTCTGGATGGCCGAAATGACTCTAGCGTTACTATCGGCACGGGTGGACTTCTCCAGGCTGCCAGCTACTTCACCGGCCTGTCGGGCGGCTCGTGGTTCCTCACCTCGATGATGCAGGCCGGGATGCCTACCATTTCGGAAGTCGTCTTTGGTCTCCCAGGGTCTGAGTCAGACACGAGCATCCAACCGGGTAACAGCGGCTGGGGAGGTTGGAACTCTGCTTTTGACTTGAAGCGTCCCCGTGACAATCTGATCAAGTTGAATGGATACTACAAGGAGATCGTGAACGAAGTTGGTGGCAAGTTTGCCGCCGGGTTTCCGTTGAGTGTGACGGATCTGTGGGCAAGGATGTTGGCAAGGCATTTTGCTAACGGGACGCATTCGGATGACTTTTTCAAGGAGTGTTCGTATCACGGAGCAGGTGCGCTGTTATCAGATATCACGAACTTGTAAGTTCTATGTTGACTTCGCAGAGATTCGAGTATATCTAAATGCATTTTCACCCTCTCTCTTTCTTCATATCTACAGGCCTCGTTTCCAGGCACATGAGCTTCCATTCCCCATCGTTGTTACAGATTCGATCGAGCCGAACCAGGATATGAACAATCTCATCGAGGGCAGGTTCGTCCCGTTGACGAATCCCATCTTCGAGTTCAATCCTTGTCAGTTTACATTCTTTATAATTGCACATATCACCTAATTAATATGTCTCCCTAGTCGAGATGGGCTCTTATGATCCGATGCTCGCATCTTTTGCACCTACGAAGTACTTGGGGACGACGAACGCAAGCTCTTGTGTTACGAATTACGACCAAATAACACTTATTGCGGGAACTTCTTCAAATGTTTTCAACACTTTTAATACATCCGTGAGCTTTCGTCACACTTTTCCACTTCTGGGAAGTTAGTTTGACTGAATTAATCTAATAGGAAGGGGCGCTCGAGGATTCGGCATCTTGGCAACTTTTCAAGCGCCTCAACGCCTCGTATCCTCAGCCACCTTCCGTTGAGCTTGATACAGCTTTATATCCGAACCCCTTCCAAGGCGTCAAACCTTCAACGTTCCTTGACTCCAACTCCACATCTCTGAAGCTTGTAGATGGTGGGCAGAATGGTGAGGCTATACCTTTCCAACCCCTGCTCGTGCAAGCTCGCGGCGTGGATACCATCATCGCACTGGACGGCAGTCGACACGGAGACAACTTCTTCGCCCAAGGAAACGGACTGGTGGTAAGCGCTCTGTACTTATCTCACCTGCAGCTTGTAGTAGGACTAAACTACCTTTCTTCCAGGCAACGCAAAACCGCACCTCCAATATCCTCCCTGACACTTATTCTTTCCCTGCCGTTCCGTCCTCCATCGACGATATCGTGTCCCAAAATCTTACTACGCGCCCTACTTTCTTCGGCTGCGCTGAGTCTGCACCAACTCCACTTGTCATCTACATCGCAAATGGCGCCCCTGCCCGCGGACAACCTGCCATCACAAACATCACTGGCGACCAGACTGAGTTCACCGCCGCGGAACAACAGGCGTTCTTAGACCAGGTCTGGGATATTGCAACGCAGGGCGCACCGCCGGCGGGTGTAAGCGAAGGAGAACAAGGATGGGAGACGAAAGACCCTGAGTGGCCGGCGTGTCTTGCATGCGCGGTTGTGGATCGAGCAAGGGCGAAAATGGAGGGGGTTGAGAGGAGTGGCTTGTGCCAGACGTGCTTCGATAGATATTGTTGGGCTCCTTCCGCTTAAAATGGCAAGTGAATCCTCAAACGGCGTAACGTGGATATTACATACTGTGCATTCGAATTGGGGTAAAATCAAGGTGTTTGGGTTTCTTACTCTCCGTACTCTTTTCTTACAATAATTGGCCCGAGTCTCCTGGTTTGCCAGATTGCTCGTTTTATGTATTTAGTCACTCATTTACCAGCCACGATCTTTTAAGAAACAATTGATTTTAAAACTGTGTGATCAGTCACCTAAAGTCGCTTCGAGGTATATCATGCACAGATTAAATAGCCATTAGAGAAAGAATGGCTTTTCAGTCTCCGATATACTCTCGATCTGAAAATGGCAACCATGATCTAATCAGACCGGCCGGCAAGTCGGGGAATGCAATGGAACGGAAAGTCCCATAACAGCCACCATGCCTACTAGACCTGCCTTCGGAGTCTCCATTCCTTTTGTCCCATCCCCCTCCCCCTACTTATCAAAAAATAATCAGTCGATAAGAAAGATAGTCTAACCTCTAATCAAGGACAGACGGAGATGGAGACCTTGTATTTCGATTAGTCACGCGCGCTTTAGGAAATAAAGGGAAAATGGGGTAAGGTCAACTGTACAGGACGATGAGCCACACGAGCGACGCAACCACATCTGGAAGCGAAGATTCATTGTGGCTTGGGGAAACCACATGCCCGCGTATTCGTATATAAGCAAGCATACCGTCTTCCACCGGCATTTTTTTCCCTCAGCAAGAAACCGTCATCAAATCCACACTCCTTCAGTTGTTTTTCCCTTTATTTCTTCTTATCGCCTTTTTTTCCCTTCCTTTGTAATCACCTTCCGCTTTCTTCTTCCTGGTTGAGTCATTATGAACCCCAACATTCTTAAGATCGCGAGGTCCAATGGTCAGAGCAGCGAATCGGCAGACTCTAAAGCCTCGGTTAAGCAGCAGATGGACAAGCCGACAAGTCAGAAGGTTGAGGACATTGCTGAGAAGCAAACCAACCCTAAGCCTCGCCTCGAAGTATGCCTCTATCCCGCTCCTCACTGTGTATATAGTTGACGATACTCCTTCGTAGGGCAATGGATTGCCAAGCACGAATCCATACCGTCGACGCCGAACAGTCGCGTCCTCTCCCCTCCGCAACACTTTCTTCCCCGAGCCAGGTTCCGTCGGATCCACATTCGTCTTCAACCGCTCACCATCGGAAACCATCACGTCCCGCGGCTACCAAGTGACCTTCCCCTTCGACTTCTCCTCAACGTTATTCGAAGAAAGCGAGCCCGAAGAGGACGGCAAGGAAGAAGACCACGCTGCTGCTGCCGTCGCATGTGCAGCTAAGCTCAAGGAAGTGACGTTCGACCTGAAGAGCGGGGCGGATGCGAGGATTAAGGCTATGGCAGATCAGAGACGTTTCCAGGAAGCTGCAGAGGCTCGCTCGAGGATGCGCGAGAGCACGCGTTCGGTGGAGATGAGGAAGGAACGTGGGGCGAGTGAGCATAAGGGGATGAACCACAAGCAACCAGTGCCCCGTGGAAGCGCAAAGACGTTCAGTAAGGGAGCTATGCCGCGCAAGAGTACATCTGCGCAGCCCGTCTTGTCCCCCGAGAACGTCGCGCCGTCCTTGCCTGCTCAGACCAAGTGAGCTTAGTCTTTCTGCCTCTTGTTACGAATGCTGAACTTACCATATCAATCCTACAAGACCAACCGCTATCCCTGATGCATCCAAGAACAGCAAGGGTCTCAACGTCTTCAAGTCCGGCAGCATGAAAGAAAGTGCGCTGCTTCTCTACACTCGTCCATCCCGTCTCCCTCGGCTCATACGTCCCCAGCCCTCGCCCTCTTCAACACCACTGTCAATCTCATCACCGAAGCCCATGCGTCCGCTCCAGAAGAGCACAGCCCAGCCAACGAACAGCGTCGCAGGAAAGAAGCCAGCGACCGTGCGCACCACTTTTGGGTCATGGTTCAGTGCATGAAGGCCGTTCTTGGGCGCCTGACCATGTTGGAATGGGCACTCTCGCAGGCGCGAGTGCACACGAGAGAAGAAGTCGAATCGTATATACGTGAAATTAGAATGTTGGAGCATGCGCAGGGGGTGATGAAGGGGACAATGGATGCGTTGAAGGTCAACGAGGAGTGTATTTCCCGCTCTCTCAGACGGCACTGGTGAGACTCGGAGAAGGAGAATATGTGTTGAACTGCAGAATAATCAAATCCACCAACCCTCCTTTAGCTTTCCTCATCTTTTTTTCTTCTCCTTCGGAACATTATTAGAATACACTCATATGTCATGATAAAGGAAACAAACCTGTATAGTAACACAAATCAAGAAATAGTACATTTATCACCGTTAAGACGATTGAAGGAGGTTGTCCGAAAAACTTCGACCATCCTCAAGATCCTGATTCATGATGATGTCGACGAACAAGCATCTAGATTCATCCCCAAAGCAACATGCTCGTATCTCTATTTCTAAATCGGAGAAGATACCGTTCAGTGCTTCATACTAACCAGTAATAGCAAAGTAGCACGTACGTACGCGTTAAACACCTTCGTCCTCAATCCTTGGCACCAGAACCATTGCCTTTGACCAAACAAACTCAGCTCATACGCATGAGCCGCTATCGACACCACGATGACGCTCGAAATCGAACAGCTTACTATTAACGCACGAACGATTCGTCCGATTAAACCGTTCGCTTCAGCACTGAAGTTTATCCAGACTTCCGAATGGAAAGGACCACTGAATAGTTCTGAGTGCCCGAGAAACCCCCATCACGAGAGATGCACGTCTACGGTCTAGGAGACAGAAGCAGCGAGGACGCTCAGGAGATCCCGGTTCGGGCCATTGTCTTCTCCGGCTGGCCGGCTTACCTAAGCAACGAGACACAACATTCGCACGAGTGAGCTTCTTCGAGTCTCAATCCTTTCTTACACTTTAAAAACGACATATACACCATCGGAAAGAGGACACGAGAGACACAACGAGCCTTATCCCTCGAGCCTCATTCAAATTTCATTTCTCCATTAACGTGATGCTTCATAGAATACCGCGGCCAATGTGGAATGTCAACCACATGGATGTGTTCAAGTTCACGAAGTGACCTGATCAGACCTTCTTTATGCCCTCAGTTCATTCAAGTAAAAAGCTAGGACTCAAAGTCCGTGAACAATAATATACTTAGCTGGCTTCTGCTCCGTAGCGCGTACAGGGCATCTAACTTGACCAGTTTTTATCCTGTTCAATTGGTTTGGTCCCGATGACTCTATCTCCATACCCAATGAAAGTCTACGTTTGCATTCAACTTGTCAACTTACTAGCTAGCCAGCCAGCCATTCGATTAGCTACTTCCCCACTCGCGAGTGTCCCTCTGCCGAACGGTAGACGGAGATTCCCGTACAAGCCTACAAGCATACGTACGGCAAACCAGGTGGAACCAGACCCGCCATTTCTAAACCATACTATGCAAAGTAGCAGACAAAAAAACCCCAATCCAGGCTACTTCAAGAGCGAGAAATCCCGCCTATTCATCGAGTTCCAAGCCAACGACATTGGGGAGCAGGGAGAAGGGAGAAGGGGAGCGGTAACTTCGTGATGTGAAGCTGACGCCGATTAGAAGGGTCCATCTTTCGTTGCTGATAGCAAGCGTACGTACATACTGTTTAAAACACACTGTCAGGAGTCAATTTATTTAGCGAAGAAGAAGAAAAAAGCACTCAGAACTCACATATACAATGATATACATGTACAACCCAAAATCGGCCACCACACGCGCACAATGTATACCGTACCCACAAGAAGTTTCGCACCCATTAACTGATTCGCACGCACGCTTTGAATTCATATACTAGTAGTAGTATGTAGATAATACAGTAGATTGGTGCTTGAGATTAGCCCCATCTCGTCTAGAACTTCGCAGCTGGGACCGACGGGTCCATTTTCATGTGTACGCCTGACGCTACGATCCGATGATGCGTTTTGTTCCATATCTGTATGAAAAGAAAAATGATAATAAGAGAAGAGATGTGGGAGTAAGCCGATTCAGTCAGTCGGCGAATATCGAATACCGAAAACACCAAATACGGTATGGAGAGAAGGACGAACGTCAAACGTTGCTCCCCTTCTCTCCACCGCTAAAACACACATACCGTACGGCGGAGAAGAGGTCCACGGCAATGGGTGGAGAGAAGGGGATCGAACCAATCACGGAGAAAAAAGGAAGCCTTCGAACTCACTTCACATCGCGCACTGAGCGTGCGCTGTCCAAGCGAAAGCGACGTGGATACGATTCGGAGGTTGTCTCCTCTGCAGGGCGCGGGCGAGGGGGCGGGAGACGGAGGGGATGGAAGGTGCATGGGGCGCGTAAAGTCCGGTGTATGGCCAAAGAAGACGAAGACGATGAAGACGATAAATATAAGCAACGGGACGTATAATCAGCATTGGAAATGCGTTTGGCAGGCAAGTTAGAATATCAGAAATTGATTTGTTCTATGAGGCGCCGATACGTGGGAAGCGGTAGAAGTGTGTGTTGTAGGGGAGGGGAAGGGATAAAAAGAAAAGGGAAGAGGAGAGGGGGCGGCATTGAGGCTTAAACGGACGCAACTTACAACTGCGCAGGGGAATGGTACACCATGTCGAGAGCTTGAGAGATGGCGAAAACGTTTGATTTTTTGGTGGTGATGGCAAGGATCACGAGCGGGAGAGTGCTGCACCTGCATCACGATATTAAGTATGAGTATGTTCCGTATGCCTGAATGACTTTAGACAAGAGAATACGCACAGGTCTACGAGGTATGCAGAACATCCACCATGAATGTTTCCGTTCCCGTTCAACATATCTGCATACAAGCGTAGTAGTAGTACGGCCAGTCAGCATCCGAACAGAATAGAACAGAACAGAACACAAAAAATCAAAGCATAACACCACGACTCACCCTCCTCTACCCTCATCTCACACACAACCCTCCGGCTCCTCCGCTTTCTCCCCCACATCCGCACTAACAACACGTATCCGCCCCCCAACGGCGTCCGCAAACCCCTTTCCCTGACGCATGAACACTGCAAACACCTCCGAGAGCTTCCGTTTGGATTCCTCGGACGCGTTGCCCGCGATGGACTTGTGTCGTTCGGGGTCATCTATGAATAGCGGGAGCGGGGGTTGCGTAGCGCGCGACGATGGCGATGAAGGGGACATGAGTACGGGTGGGAGACTCGGAAGTACCTTGGATTTTAACGGAGAACGTAAGTTGGACGGAGAGGTCGAGAGTAGAGAGTCAAGACGATGAGGTAGGTGCGAGACTATGAGAGTGCGCTCTATCTGTGTCTGTGCATGCACTACTCGGACGTACGACGGCTTAAATAGTCTCCAGCGGCGGGCTGCTGAACGGGCCCGGGTGTTGCTCACGACCCACGGACCCTATCTCCTCGATCGATCTCTGTTCACTTCGATATTGTCAATAACAAATTGTTGATGTATTCTCTCCGAGAACGAGAGCAAGTAGGGTCTGGAGATCAGAAGGACCTTCATAAGTAGAGAAGAGAAGAGCGTGAGAAATTTAGGCCCGGTGCAGTGTTCTCCGACGATGGCCATCTTAGCAGAGAGTTCCCACGCTTTGCGAGCAATTGAACGCGAAGAAAGGCTGATTTGTGCCAAAGTGTGGGAATAACTAAACGCCGATCTTCACTTTGGTGCCCAGCGATAACGCGGGTAAAAGATTGTGCAGGGATCGGGAATCGGGAAATACCTTTTCGCCTATATCTCCGATATAATCGACATTCAAGTTACGACGGTCAATCTCGTAGTGGTCGACTCTGGCACACCAAAATAACTCGTATTTGATTTGATTTGGTATCAAGAGAAACTGCGCAACTATTCCGTAACTACCACGCCCACAGGACGAGTGAACACTCAGATTTCACTATGCAGCATAAGAAAGCAAAACAGAAGAAAGGACCGAAAGGGGTCCAAGAACTTGAACTTGAAATCGGAGAAAAGGGAAGCGGTATTAAACGACAAAACGGACGATACAGGCCAGCGGTATGTACAAGAAGCAAACAGAAAACGAAGAGAAACGAGGGATAGCCGCGGCGACGAACTGGGACGCGTAGCCATCCCGAATAATGAATAAGAGACGGATTCGAAGATATAAATGCAGAAGAGGGGAATCATCAACGAATCGAATAAATCAGGACGGGGAAAGACCAAGGGAGAAAGAAGGCAGCCTTCCTCCCTCCAAAGACCGAAACGAATGCGAGGATGGAGTTATACGAAGGAATGGGAGGGTCAAAATGAGCGTGGCCTTGCACGGCTTGCGAAAAGAGAGCAGGAAAAAAGGTCTCCGATCCGAAAGAATTGTTGTCCGTATAATCGATAGCAGAGTCAATGCGCGCCTCTCGCTCAGCACGTCTCCTCACCCTCGCCATCCTCAAACCCAGCCGCGCTCCTAATCGAATCAAGCAACACATCCTGGAAGTCCCCTGCCGCCTCCCACATCGCGAATCCCCTCAGGCCCTGACTCTGGATATACGTCCCCTTCGCCTTGAAGGCATCCGGGCTATCATAGCTCACCATCACGCTGCTCGTCGCATTATACACATAGTCCGTCTGACTGCACTCGTCAAAGCGATGCGGCACGCCCTCCACCGGCGTCCCATCCGCATTCAAGAGATTCGCACCGACGAGCGCCCACATATCCCACGTGCCCGCGTTATCCTGTTCCACACCACACACGTCAAGCGTCCCCTTCGCGTCGTCCCATGCATCACCCTTCGGGAACGCCGTCGCGTCAAACGCAGGATACGCAGCGAGCTCCGTCTCCGATCCATTCGCAAACGCCGCGCTCGAGTTGACAGCGAAGCTGTGTCCGTACGACGCTACGCCCAGCACGATCTGCGCTAGCGGCATCCCTGCGGCGGTCCAGGCCTGCACGGCGCTCACGGCGCTACCTTGCTGGTTTTCTGTGCTCGCACAGGTGTCGTTGAGGGGTGCGTTGGGTCCCGCGCCAGTAGACCAGGCGCCCCAAATATCGTAGTTCATGACGGCGATGTAGTCAAGGACGGAAGCGAAGGCAGTGACATCAGTGGAGGGGTCACCGGATGCATCAACGAAGGGAGTAATAGAAGTTGCGGCAGAGAGGGTGAGGTTGCGGCCGACATCGGTTTGGCGGAGGGCTTCGAGAGTTAAGAGAAGGTTGGAGGTGTCGTTGGCAGAGATGGTGTTACAACCAACACCCTGTTTGTTGGGGTACTCCCAGCTGAACGTAGAGTTGAATATATGCGCCAGGAGAGAAAAAAATCATAACGCGACACTCACTCAAAGTCAATTCCATCGAGCTGGTATTCTTGCACGAGGTTCGTGATGGCGTTGACAAACGCCGTGCGGTTCGCGTCGTCGCCGAGATTGGACGAGAAAAATACGGAACCAGCCCACCCGCCGACGGACAACGATGCTTTCACATTCTAAATGGGGCAATGAGTAACGACATCCGAGTCCGATCAGCACAGTCAGGAACGGGTACGGGTATTACGGAAATTTTGAGCCGTAAGTTCCGTCGCAAGGAACGAAAGCGAACCCAGGCGATGATAGCTAAGGAAGGGGAAAGGATGGAAAGAAAAAAAGAAAAATCGACTCACATTTTCATGTGCTTTGGCGACAAACTGAGGGAGCAAGCTCGCATCATCATCCGTCAGTGTAATGTTCGTCGGGTCCTCGCTCGGAACACTAAACACACAAGCTCGCCATCAGCTCCCAGCGTCCCCAACCTCAACAAATCAAAGAGAAAGAACGCACGCAAATGCGTAAGTGACCTGCGTATACTTGTCCCACGACAATTTATCAAGTCCAAACGACTCCACATGCCACCCCGCAAACCACGTCGTCGCCACCATTTCCACTTCCGTCACGTTCCCAGACCCCGAGGATGGGTCCGACGTGTTGCCATCACGAACAGCGACGGCGCGGTTCGAAAGCGGTGCAAAGTCAGCGTTGCCAGCGGAGACGCCGAGCAAGGCGGGCGCTGCGAGCGCCAGGAAAGAGAGGAAAGAGCGGGAGGTGGACAACATGTTCTATTCCGTTGTCGGTCGTCGTTTGTCGTCGACAGTGACGAGAAGAGGGGATATTAAGAGAGGGGGGAGAGGACGAGGACGAGGACGAGGACGAGGACGAGGACGAGGACGAGTCTGAAAAGGAAGGTGGTGGTGGAGTGAGAAGAAGTAGCAGAGGCAGAGAGGACGGGAGCTTAAGAGTCCGCCCGCCAGGCTGTGCATCCCACACCACGTTTTGTCTTTTACCGGACTACACAAGTACCAAGCGTACGCTCCGGCTGATCTACAGGCACTGCAATTTTGATCCTTCACAAAACTAAAAAGCCGTACAATTAAGATTACTGGTTCAAATCTACAAGTATGCTACCGGTTGCTGTCCGTCTGGGATACATGATCGTCTATTGTGCGCTTGCATGCATATGGTTACTTGCGAAGAGGAAGGACAACGATGGTTGGAAGGAACAGAAAACAAAACGGACATCCAATAGAGAAAAGAAACCAAACGAGTGATGCAAGAAGAATGATACCATCATCGGGAAATGAGATGCAAACACGCACAACAACAGACACACGCACGATGTTCATGTTCACGCACTCACCCCGGCGACCCGTGCAAACTCTTCTACATGCGCCTGCATGTTCGCTATATCCGCCCTCAGCCGCGTGAATCGTGCCTCCATCTCCTCATATAGTGCATACCCCTCGTACTCTTCCGTGTTATGCCCAACGCAATACTCGCTGTTCCCCTCCACACCGCCACTCTCACGCCCACCTTCGCTCTTGTCGCCGTTCAACACATCTGCATCTGCATCTGCATCAGTGACGGAGTGATCGGCTAAGTCGGGGATACTGAACGCAAACGATTCATGCGCGTACGACGACTCTTGCGGCCGACCGGGACCTAGACCAGTGCCGGGAAAAGCGCTAGCACGACGCGGGCTCGCATCCCGTCTCAGACTCGACTTGGCGAATTCCTTCCTTGCGGGCATCACAGTGACATCGTCGTCGTCCGCATCAATGACCTCCTGCGTGGCCTCTGCATCTTTCCTGTCCCGCCAACTCCGAGTTTGGCCAATGCACATGTCGACATCGGCAGTATCGTTGAGTTCTGTATCAACGAGCTCACTCTCCTTCTCGCCTGAGACCGGCGCCGAAGACTCATCTGCTCTCTTTCCTCGTCTCCCAATTCCCCGTTTCGGGCTCTGGATACCGCTAGCACTGGCATTAACCTCCTCATCCCCTTCTCCATCTAGTCGGCGCTCCGAGCTGGCGAACTTGCCCCTGAGACCAGGTCTTGCAGGGGTGGATGTTGACATTGCAAATCTCACTTTCGTGTCTGGCGGTGAGGAAGGTGCAGAGCGTCTCTCTGGTGAAGATTTGCGAGGATAAGGTGTCCCTTTGTATTTTCTCCGATCATTTGCGACTCGATCCGCTGTCTTCGAACGCGGGGTGTCCAGTGCCATCCTCATCTCCCGGGTAAATTCACCCTCCTCTTCTACTTCTTCCTTTTCCTTTTCCTTTTCCTTTTCCGTTTCCTCTTCCTCGTTTCCATCCTCGAGTCCTGCCGATCTTGATCCTCGACCAAGTGGATGCGGCGTCGAAGCGTATTTCCGATTCTCTTTTCCGCTCTTGTGAGGCAGAGGTGTACTTGAACCAACTCCGGTCACACCGGGGCCCCCGAATCCACCGAGCCCCGAATGAGATATCGAGTCCATATCGGAATTGATGTCTGCAAATCGAGTACGCGGCTTATTGGGCGTCTTTGAATCCATGCGGTCATTAGACTTGCCCGGCTCTTGAGTCTTGTGCTCGATAGCTTCACCCTTCCTATCTTTTAAGGATCTGCCACCAGCATCGAATGTATCGCTCCTGCCAGCAGCCCCAAACCCACTTAAGCTCACACTCGAACCACTCCTTGTCCTTCCCAGCCCCCCAGGTCGTCCTAGAATCATACTGTCTGGCGGCTCGCTCCCACTCCTCCCTATCAAATAAGCACTCGACACGGTCGGTGTTGCACTTCGCCTCGATATCGATAACATTGACATCGCAGAACCTGGTCGGGGCGACGGGCTTGGGCTAGGAGGGCATTCTGAACCTGTTTCAGTCTCGGTCTCGGTCTCTGTTGCAGCACCATGCCCAGCTTGAGAAGGGTTGACAGCTCGTGGTGTAGACGTCGGAAGGAGAGCACTGAAACCCATGGTCGAGTTGGAATTAGATGTTGAATGAGATTGCGAGTGAGATAGAGAACGAGAAAGAGTGCCCGTAAATGTGTTCGAATACGAATAATCCGCATTTGGAGGAACAATATGGGTCGTATCGTCGAACCTAAGCTCTTTTCGAATCGTAGTTGAATCTCCCTTTGATAGGCTCGCTGATCTTGACACAGCCATCTGCGGAGGTGGCTTCCGCCTCCAAGATCCTCCAAAATTAGATAGTTTTCCTGTACCAGTGCCATTCCCAGTGAACGTCACAGTTGAGTCTGAATTTTCCTTGCCCGAAAAGTCCATGGATAACGGCGGCGGTGGCGGCCCGAACCCATTGTCCGGTAAAAGTACTTTTGGCTTCTTCCCACTTTCCAAGACACGCTTTCGAGCGCTCATTCCAACACAATCAACGAGCATACGCATCGCTTCGCGGTCAGATACAGGCCTTGTCTGCGAACTCCTCTTTGCACTGGCCGTAACGCGTACGGTACTCGGTGGGACCATAGAACTCCCTGTCCCAGGACGACCTCGCGAGGGTCGCATAGGAGTGATGAATGGATGTTGTTGGGTACGGTTGGTGTTTGATGAGATATCAGCAATGGAGATCCCAGAGGGCATGCAGAGACCTGCTTCCTTAGTTGCTGGCTCGGCGGGGACGACTCGAGACGTTTCCTCGAACGCGTCTTTCGGAGGACCCCAAGAGAACCCGATGAATGATGCAAGCGACTTCTGAGTCGAGTCAGTGATAGAGACACTCCGGGATAAGCTACGACGCGCAAAAGCAGGAGTGTTGAGATTTGTTTGGATGAGGGAGCGACTGGGTGTCATAGTAGACCTGGAAGAAATGGACGATTGGAAAAGAGCAGAGAACGCGAAAGGTTTTGAACCATCCGCTGATGATTCAGAGCTTTCATCATCATCAGCGGAAAGAGGGACAAGAGGGGCAGCGTAGGTGAATTGGGGTAGAAGAAGATCAGGAGGAGGGATACCTGACCATTTATAAGTCCTACTCCGATTCAAATGGTCGGACGTAACTTACGAGAATGGATATCAGACCAATCGACACCACGGAAATATAGGTTCTTTTTGATCTCGTCGTCGGAGTGCCTCCCAAGTCGAGTTTCATGATGTGACAGACAACTTCATCGACGAGCGCAAGCATCAGAAGTCTGTCGTACGGAGTAGAAAGTAAGAGAAACGTACCCTTTGATGAAGTTGACTAGTGCAGGAGAGACAAGCAACTTGCGATCAAATTTGAGGTTGGACTGCAATAAAAAGCGTCAGTCTCCCTGATTTATGTATAGCTGTGCACACGGACTTCGTGATGCATGATTTTTGAATAAGTCTGTCGTATGTCGTTCGCAAAGAAAGGCGCGGTGCCGAAGGCCAGTTCATAGATCATTGCACCTAGACTCCACCAATCGGTCTCCCTGCCATATCCCGTGTCGGCTTGGAGGATTTTCCCAAGTACATCTTTTGTTCCGTTCGCTCGCCTTAGCTCGATGTCCGATTCGTCTTCTTTAACCTCGTCGTTTGACATCTCCAAGGCGACTAAAGCTTCTTCGTGGGCTTTTAATATCTCAGGTGAGATATAGTCACATGTGCCGCACGGAACGAGACAATGCTCGCGTCGGATAAGTTGGACACCGTCCGCATCGGAGTCGAGAAGAGGTGCGGCGCTCCCAAAATCGATGAGCAAAAGACGTGGGACGGAAGCTAGACGAACAACAAAATTATGCGGCTTTATGTCACGATGAGCGAAGCCAGCTCGAGTGTGGATCCATTCGAGGGCAGTCACGCACTGCGGGATCCACCACATGAGGTCGGCAGGTCCGAGGCGGCCTGAGCCTGATGACTCTAAGACGTCCCAGAGCGAGCCCCCTGATGCATATTCCATGACAATATTGAGAAAAGAAGGGCATTGATAGGCGCAAAGCATTTGAGGAGTACAAGATGAGGAGGTGCGAGACTTGAGAGCGAGAAGTAGAATGTGACGTTCAGTGCGAGGTGAAAATTGTTCCCGGGTCTTCAGAGCAAACTTCTTTGACACTCGTTTCCGAACGTATACACGTCCATCCATGCGACACGATACAAGCTCAACCTTCATCGAAGTCAGAACTACAGAGCAAAAGCTCGGGTACAATTCACACGCACCGTCCCGAATTGAGCCTCGGCGAGTGGACCGAACGATTGAAGATCCTTATCCGAGAACCGTGTCTCATCAGCTAACGCCGACTTTTGAGTTTTCCCGATGACTGTGTGTCCGTGTAGGATGCGATCGAGTGCTATGCCCTGTTCTTCCTCGTCGCCACAACAATCTAGCAGTGTCTGAAGCTGCGCTTTCCTTTCGACCCATGCTGTCTTTAATTTATCCTTAACGTTGGACATTCACAGCAACTCAAGACCAGCAAGAGCTACTGTGGACACTGAGTCGGTCGATGGTTAGGCTGGGATAGGGGAAAAGAACGGAGAGAAGGTGGCAGGAGGAGGAGTTGAAGTTGAAAGCGCGTCTCGAAAGGCCCGAAAGTAAATCACGATCACGTGTTTAATTTATGGATCATTAACGTGAGAAGAGCAGATTCTTGATTCTGATTCTGGTCTTTACTTTGATTCCCCGTTTCTTTTGCTTCGATCGACTCCCTTTCTTGAATTTCGTCAGCGGTGAAACCGACACGGGATTACGAAGAATTCGCACGCGCCCATTCGCTGTTGATGCGAGACTCGGAGGATTGGTAAGAACAAATATCATTAAACACCGAATGAATGGCAGACCCTCAGTCAGCAGATGCATCGCCGAGCCTTTAACTAAATGATCACCCTTCGAAGCATCAGCCACATATTCACCTAGAGGCCATGTTCACTCCTATAAAATGGTCTGCAGGTCGTCTTCCTTCAGTATCAATCAGAACAACCAGTAAACAACTCCCATTCCGTCTTTTCTCCACATCACAGACCAAAATGTCCGACAAGATCTCACTTTACACCGCGAGTACCCCCAATGGTATTGTAGCAAGCATCTACGTGGAGGAGCTCAAGGTACGACTAGTAACTTTGGAATGAAGCAGAAGCAGGAGCTAATCTTTAGTTTTACAGGCTGCTTACAACGGGCTAGAATATGAGTATGGCGCAATTACTCTTTCGTTTACTTTCGTAAA
Organism: Hymenochaete sp. R1; assembly: GCA_019400425.1. NCBI lineage: Eukaryota > Fungi > Basidiomycota > Agaricomycetes > Hymenochaetales > Hymenochaetaceae > Hymenochaete > Hymenochaete sp. R1. Next base: position 66,590 of record JAFREE010000041.1, read on the forward strand.
CTAACATGCTTCAACCTCTACCTACCCTTTTCAACTCACTATAAGAAACGTGCTTATGAGCATCCGCGACGCCGACATCGGCAAGGTCGAAAACCAAGTCAAGTCGCCATGGTACCTCGAAGTCAACCCCAATGGAAAGATCCCGGCGCTCAAAGACGGTGACACCCGCGTTTTCGAGACGTCCGCGATCCTCGTCTACCTCTCGCAAGTCTATGACAAGGAACACAAGTTTTCCAAAGACCCGGTTACGGATCTGAAGGGTTGGGCAGAAGAGCAGAGTTGGATCTTCTTCTTGGTTAGTTCATGACAAAAACTAGACAGTTAATCAAGGAATCTGACCTTGCTTTTTCTCCTCTAATGTAGCACGGTGGCATCGGCCCATTACAAGGCCAAACCGCGCACTTCGCAAAATTCGCACCTGAAAAGATGTAAGTAAATGTCATCGCTGCGATCGAGTCATGAGTCTGACGAATATCAGTGAATACGCAATCAATCGTTTCACGACTGAGACGAACCGTCTCTACTCCGTAGTGGAAACACAGCTCGCAAAACAACCATACATTTCCGGCGAATCATTCGGTATCGCAGACATCAAGGGATTCGGGTGGATGAAGTTCGCTGAGATGACGGGCATTGAGTTGCAGCCGTACCCCAACATCAAAAAGTGGCTCGAGAAAATCGAGGCACGTCCGGGAGTAAAGGCGGGTTTAGACAAGGCGAAAGGCAATTGATTTGTACTGTGTAACTTGTATAAGTATATGATCCTCCTGTCAAAACCAGACGAAAAAAAATAAGCACGAAGACGATCCGAAAGATATGGGACCATCATCTGAAAAAAGATAAGGTTGTAGTACCTTTCGTCGGGATTCTTCGGCTTCGAAGCTTTGCGCAGAACGATTCATCAGATGTAGCGCGGAGCAAAGCGAGACGTTCAACAACCATTGGTGTACTCGACGCAATGGCCCTTTGCAGATTTGCCAAGCCCTTCACGTTAAACCTGGTATCTGATAAGAACGAGGGAAAAGCGATTTGTATGTTTTTGCTTTGCGATCCCATCTTGACCAACAATCAGATAAGATTGGTCAACCTGGGTTTGATTATCTCGTCCACTTGAACCACTTTCGTTGTTCCCGACTCTGGCATTTCCGCTGGATCTCGACCATCCTTGTCAGAGTAATACCCTTCGTCGGGCTATTGCATAGTCCCAACCGCCACCTTCTGCCATTGTCACAAAATTGACACCTCCCGACTATAACCGACTTACCTGATTCAAGGTACCTCCACATCGACTTACTGAAAATGACCTTCTTGCTAACCATTTCCCTTCATCCAGTTCGGCAATATTCTTGTCTTTGTCCATACATGCCTGTCACTGGCGCAAAACGCAAACAAACTCATGACGCACTTTCCAATGATGAACCGTCATCCCGATCCACCAAACGTTTGAAAGCCCCTCGTCGTCGCGGAAACAATGCCTCCGCCGCAACGCAACAAACAATCCGAAACGGCCAAACAAAACGCGAGGCACGTTTCCAATCTATCCTCTCCGAGACAGCCAACGACCGCCTTCTTCAACTTGCTCGGGACCCCAGACTCCACGACCCACTCTCTAACGAGGGCTGGGACCTAGAATTACCACTGCTTTATCGTCTCACTGTCATACACGACTTCTGCTTGGGGCTTGAAGGGGTCGTCAGAGATCTGGAGGGTTTGCAAGATTTGGAGGGCGAGGACGAGAATGTTCGCAGGAAGCTCCTGAGTTTCTTCCGTGAGCGAGTACGGTGCAGGAGAAGCGACACTCGGACCTGGAGAAACGTCAAACAGTCAATAGAAGTGGAGCTTGGTATTCTGAAGGACAGAAGAGAGGAAACCAACAGTACCGTTCTCGAGATCGACACCGTTTTTGTTTTCGGACAGTTTAGAAGCGCGGAAGAGGCCCATCAGCTCGCAGCCGACTTGAAGCTTGTCGACCAACCATTCTTCCCTGACCAAGCAACTCCTGCCTTGAAAGAGCTAAATGCTCGATTTCAAGCACTAAAAAGGCACATAGAAGAGCTTGACGATCAGATCAGACGTTGGGTCATGCTGCAGGCATATTTCTTCGAGGATCGACGCCCCGATGCCGTTGACGACCCGGAAGGACTAGATGAACGGGATAAAGCGCTTTTCGTACTCCGGGCCAAGACGAAGAACGAGGCCTTACTCGAACTGATGGACGATGGTGCACTTATTGGCCGACGCGATTGGTCGGTTGACCCAGTGGCGCGGTACATGTCTGCATTTGACAAGGAATTGGGCATGAAAGCACTTGTGAAAAAAGTACGCGCTATCAAAGACCTGGGTGAAGCTGACGCGTCCGTTCGTAACGAGCTCGATGCTCTCATCAGAAAGCGCGCGACCCAACTGAAGTCCAAGAGTCGAGCATACTTATCTGAAAAGAATCTCCCCGCACTTCGATCCCTTCGCACTTCTTTGCTAAAGAAACAGAGGACACTTGAAAGGGCACGGATTGACTTACAGGTCAAATTCATCCTGAAGGAAGAGATTGAACAGAAGGTACAGCTCGGACAGCGACCACCTTCTGACCCGAGGCCCGCTGACGCATCGGACCCGGTTGAGACACTACTAAAGGAAACGGTAGCACGATTAAAGAGGGTAGACGAAGCAATCGAGAGAATATCCAAAAAGAAGGAGAAGTCTTAGCTACTTTGCGCGCGGTTGCGTTGAATGGAAAAAGTGATAGTTATGCCGGGGATGGTATAAAACTTACATTGATGTATAAGTTTGTTCCTTCGAGTCTTCAATAGCGCTTCGTTTTTGAAACACAAAGAATACACCAGACTAGGTGTAACAAAAATGAACAAACCGAGACGTTTTGACAATGCAAACCATCGGCGTTATCCTTCACCAAGTGGCAATTGCAAGTTGGCCCCGTTAGCAAAACGCGTAATCCACCCCCTTGGAGTTTTGCTTCCTAGACCGAACGGCAAGACTGGATTTCTCCTAAACCTGAAAAATGCCTCAGGACTAAAGGGATAATAAAAGTTGCTGTGTATATAAGTCAGCGAAACTGAATCGCCTGTATTGTTGATAGGACCGATACCTATTTTCTCCACTTTTGTGGCGAAATGTCAAGTAAAATCACTAACGAAGAGATAAAAAGGCTAGAAGAAGGTGAGCACTACCGTATGCGTCTACGGACAACAGTTCGATATTGGAAGCGCACGCACAAGCTATTCGCTAACGCAAAACTGTGTTCACAGCCTTTGCTAACGAAATCAAACGCCGTGGCTTGCACGGCCATGTTATTGTTGAAGATACAACTGTTAAAGAAGGCAAGGAGCAAGTCAAAGGTACGCTGAGTGCCCTTGCGACGTCCTACACTGCCGAACCTCAGTTTTGGCTCTGCCGCTTAGTGACATTCCATAAAGAAACGGAAAAGGGAGAGAAACGCGGCCCAATAGTGAGAGCGTACGCAGCGTGCATTGGACAGACGGACTGGGTAGGTGTGATCGCAAGTAGGGCAGACGAGTGTTTGGGCGTGAAGGACAAGGACAGTTTGTTCGGGGGTGAAGCTGGTGCTGGAGAAGCTTCGAAAGACCCAACTAATCCGTCTTGTACCATAGTATAACTCAAGCGTCTGGAACATGTAGTTGTATCAACCGTGTCCCGTTGATAATATTTAATAATTGACATACGTATGATACGTTTGTGTTGGAAACGTGTGGTAGCCAACGAAAGAGTCACTAATTCGAAGTCGAAGGGATTCGGCTCCAATTCCCTAGAAAACGATTCTCAAATATCGAAACAGCTTGCATCAGAGATCCATGAGCGATAGAAATTCGTAGAAATGCGACGTCAATTTGAATGCTTCTGTATGCAATCACGGACTGGTGAAAGTCATTGGTCGCGGTGGTGGTGGTGGTAGTGGCCAGAGAACAAATCTGATAGCGTCGAGGCGTGCCGCCTCACATCGCCCTCCGGTCTCTCCCTCACCATCTACTATGGTGATTCCATGGTACACACAACGCACAGATGCAGCTACTCAACTCTCAATGAAGTCTCCGTCATACCTGGCAATGCTCTCCACTACAGCGAACTCTAGCTTGTGCGACGTCGTCCTTTCTCTCCGTTAAACTTGAGTGAGCATGTTGTATTCAGCCTTTCCGTCGAGGATCGCAACTTCGACTATTATCACCTCTTCCTCCTCTAGATATTCTTCCGTGATCTAGCCCTCCGTGTGGATGAAATGCGTGAGGACAACGAGTGGGGGGCAAGTTCGGAGCCTGAATGTGGATGGTTTACTTCGGAGCCTGGTGGGGTTCTGCACAGACACGATAATATCGCAGACCACGATGAAATCAAGTGAGTACTACTACTATGATGGCACTATGCAGCCATGGCTATTATGCTGTCAATGAGAGGAAGACCTTACTGATCATTTACACCACGACCTTCTATATAAGATAGAGGTCCCTGCGTATGGGAGGCCAACCATTATTGAAGTCTGGAAAGGTACACCACGCTACAATTCAAATGTGCCTTTCCCAGACTCCAGGGCCGCCAATTCTTGGTTCAAGTAAGGATATCCAACTCATATACCTTTTCTGATGAATATTGTCATTAAAGCAAACAGTAACTTCCTTGTACCGAACTCGATGGCGTCAATGCAATCTGCTGAAAATGAAGCAAAAGGCAACTAGCTTATCACAATATCTCGCGATCTCCCCAGGAGTCTCCCGATACTGAAGAAGACCCCCGAAGAAAAAGAGTAAAGCACGGGTGCCAGTAGACGAACCCTAGGCCATGTAGCGCCGGATCCCACTGGATAAAAGACGGTATCGTCCAGACTTTCACGTATCTTTTGAACTTGATTATAACGCAATTCAACGGATTCCATCTCACCCATCGAGTGAGAGTTAGTATTTAAACGATGTCCTGTTTTGAGTCGTTGGTACTCCTTCAAGGCTCGGACGTGCAAGATGCATAAATCATGCGCGAAAGAAACTAAAGAACTTAGAAAACCCCATAATCAGAGTGCTTGATTGAGCTTGAGCAACAGGTGGTGCAAAAAGTGATTTCAAGTGGGAAAAAATGTTAGCAATGTGCAAGTGACTCGGATAAAATATGTGTATACGAGAGAAAAATGAGCAATAGACTACAGAAAATGGCATTTGAATCAGCTTGATAAAAGGTTCTCCAACAAAGCGCAACCCTCCCTAACCCCCCCCCCCCCCCAAAAAAAAAAAAACTTCCATCGTCTTTAACGAGCGACACGACATCGCAATGAAGTCAAAACGCTACCATCTGCTCAGAAACGCATCCACTATGCCCGTATACAAAGAAACAAACGCCCTCTCACTTCGCCTTCCCAATCTTCACTGAGTTCCTCCTCACGTTCCCATTCACCGCCCCATTCAAGCCCAATGTGATCCCCCCACCTCCTCCCATCCCCGCCGTATCCACCGCCAATCCATGATCTCCCATTCCCCCTCCTAAATTCATCGTCCGCATCCGTTTCGCAAGGGGCGGCAACGGCATCCGACAATCTCTGACCTCCCAATCCCACGTCGCATAGAGCAACGCGTCCGGGATCGCCTTCTCTTCTCCTTTCTTCCCCTGCCCAAGTCCCAGCCCGAGTCCGATTCCCTTCTCTTTCTCTTTCTCCTTCGACTCGATAGGGTCGAAGTCTTCGTCGTCGACCCCCGATTTGTACTTCCCTTTTGCACCTGCTTTGTTTTTCTGCGTTGCTGCTGATGTTGTAAGGAGGGTCGTAGCTGAGGAAGAAGAGGAGGTAGGGTTCCAAGGAGCGGGAACACCGGAGCCGTATAGGAACTTCTCGCCTGTGGTGTTGTTTATGAGGGGTGGGGGTGGATTGAGACGCGTCGCGCGTAAAAGGACAGAATGCTATCGGATTGAATAGTGTTAGTTAACAGAAAAGAAGAGAGGGGGACAGAGAGGTAAAGAAACTGGGGCTTACAGGTAACACGGCCCTCGTGATCGCAGGTATCCTCGACCCGCTCCCACTCCCTCCCCCTCCTGACGCCGAGCTCGTTCCCCCACCCGGCCCACTCCCACTCCCAAGACCCACAGCCAAGACAGTCTCGCTCGGCGCTATATGCCGTGCCGCCGCAGGCAACATCGGTAACTTCTCCCTTTCCTTCTCCCGTTCTTTCGCTTCTTTATCTTCGGCGCTTGCATCTCCCTTCCCTTTCTTCTTGTCACCTTTCGTACCGGCGCCTGTAGAGGTAGAAGAGGGCGAAGCAAGTGGTACGGCGAAGGTAGGACCTGGAGCTACTGTGCGGGCTCTGACCGGTCCTGAGACAGTGCTGAACAGCGAGTCGGGCGGTGTCCAGCGAGAAGGCGCAGATAAGTATGCGTGTGCCATCATTGCAAGCGCGACTCGGTGTCTCGCCGGGTTCGCATTGGCATTGATAGCTGAAGCCGATGATGGCACGAGACCACTTGACCCTTGAGCAGGAGCACTGGTGAGGAGGTGATGGTACGCCGCGATGAGTGATGGAGTTACCTCCGGTACGGGATGTCGATGCGGTTGTAGTTGAAGGGCAGTCCCGCTCCCGCTACCCATGTTACTAGAATGTGGTCGAGTACGGTCACGAGCAGGGTCGGGAAGGTGTGATGCAGGTGCTGGGGAGAGCGAAGACATGTTGTAAGGGACGGGTGTGAGATAATCTGCAGCGGATGCTGCGGTGGAAAGTTGTTGAGGAAGGACAGTCGCAGGTGCCCTGTCGTTGTCTCTTTCTCTGTCGGAAGTTCCAGCATCGGCACCAGTGGGGAGGGCGGGTGTGGAGGCTCTGCCTGTCTCGATCTCGGAATTGCGTTTGATGAAGGGCGGAGGAGAGGGAGGGCGGCTGGCATTGATGATGCCGTTCGGTGCGTTGGAGGTCATAGTGGTCGACGATATACTTGGGAAAGGCGGTAGGAAGTCTGGAATGTGAGGAGGTGGACTCCAGCTCCGTTTTGACGATATTCGTTGTCTTTTACGCAAAGGTGACATGGGCCGAGAAATGGGCGAAGGTGGTAGGATGGGAGACATCATACGAACATCTTCTTCCTTTACATAATCATCTTGAGGAACGTCTTCAACGTCCATCGAGATGTCACCGTTGAAATGCGAGGAGCCGGCGACGATGTCTTCATCCATTCTGTCTTCGTCGTCTGATATGTCCTCGTCTTTGAGTTGTTCATCGGTGAATTCTTCTGGTACCTTGCCATAGAACAGCGGGATGGCATCACCCCTGTCTATTCGCTTTCCTTTGTCGAGCGCCTCTGACAGTGAAAGAACGCACAACAAAAATAAAGCATCAGCATAACGTGTTGCAACGAACACTTCGCACGAAAGAGACCTTTCAACACTGCCAGTTCCTCCAACCTCCTCGCTGTACAAACGCTATACCTTGCCAAATCGGACCCCTCTCCTTGCGCGAAATCTGAAAGTTCGTCCAAAGACGTGCCCATTTCGTCGAGAGCGTTGACGGCGTCGGCCATGGCGACAGAAGTGCGGCCCGCGTGTTCGGCATAGCGCGCACACGTTTCTGCGAGGAGAGAGATGTAGCGCGCAAGTAGGTCTGTGAGGACGTGCGAGGCTTTTGATGATGCCCTGCTGAATGTCTGAGCGTGGAGGGTCTTGAAGACTACGGAGTCGAGAAGAGCGGATGCGGTGCTTTCCATGGCGATGAAGATGAGGTCCAGCAAACTACCAGAGAAGAGCGAAGCAGCCAGCCAACATACAAGAAACGACTCCTTGCTTGTTGTTATCGTCGACGTTCAGTGCTAATCCGAGTCCGATGGTGGGAGTGAGAGGTGAAGACGTCGAGAAGGACTGAAGGACAGCGACGACGAGTGAGACGCTCAAAGTCACGTGATCCACGTTTGTCGAGCAAGCACTGCAAGCAGTCAATCTCTCTCTCTCACTCCTATCCTCACATCATTCACTTCGACGACAACAGCAACGACAGCAACGACACATAGAAGCAAACCATGCATCCATTCGGAGGAAGCCCCAATTGCCCAACATGCGAGAAGAAGGTGTATGCTGCAGAACAGGTGCGTCTGCCAGTCCCTTGAGCGTCGCATGTACAGATCAAGACTGACTAGGATGTTGACGACGACGACACTAGATTATGGGCCCAGGTAGAATGGTCAGTACACTACTTTGTCTGAAGCTGCAATGTCCAGCTCATATTACATTCATTAGCTTTATCATAGAGTACGCCAGCGTCATTTTGGTTGGTGATGCATATGCTGAGTACATTATTGTCTCTAGCCCTGTCTTGTCTGCTTCAACTGCAACAAACGTCTCGACTCGCTCTCCCTCCAGGATCACGACAAAGTTCCATTCTGGTCAGTATATGTATACCCTTTTCTTGCTGGCGCAATGCTCATGTTGTACCAGTAAGCAATGCTACACCAAGAACTACGGCCCACGAGACCTCCGACAGGCCAACCTCCCCCACCGAGACGACATCCTTTTCACCTCTCCGCGCGGCTCACCTCTTCGCACACAATCAACCGGATCGGCAAACGTGAGCATGGCAACGGGCGATAATGTTAATTTGGGGTCGCCAGGGAAGACACCCTCGTACCGCAGCACGTCGCCTACTCAGGAGGAGATAAACGTCGAAGCCGAGTTTGAGCGTGCGAAGAGGCGACCGAGTGATAGACTTGGGTCGCCTGGGCGGGTGAGTCCTTGCTATTTTTTGTCATACCATGAAAGAAAGTATGAAGTGCTGAGTGCTGTTGCAAGTCCCTGCTGGATCGGATGGATCGTATGAGAGTCGGCTCATCCAGTCCTGAACGTGTCAGCCCCCTTTCTGAGGCTGAAGAGCGACCGTTCACTGACGAGACTAGCGAGCCCGTCGACGAAGACAATTCTATAGCCCCGAAATCCGACCTAGAGGACGAGAAGGTTGATACGCGTTCTAGACCAGACAACGAAAGAGAGCGGGTCGGGATCCCTCGCACATACCCACTCACGCCCTCTCACACCGGGCGATCCGGTGCAAGCAGCAACAACGGCAACGGCAATAGTACCAGCATCAAACCCACCCCCTCCCCAGCAGCGTTACACCACCGTACCTTCTCCCGCGAACGCGCCCCCTCTCCCCTCTTCTCCCGCACCAACACTGCTACAGGAACAGGTACTCGAACCCCACCCTCCTCTCCCCCAAAGCCATCGTCCATCCTCCCCGCCTCCCCTCTTCGAGCGGCCACGACTGGCGCCGCTCTACCCCATCCTCCAACGCCAAAGCGCGCCATGACTCTCAACTCCTCCCCAAACACCAACCACCTCACCCCACCCACTCCTCTCTGTGCAACCTGCGCCCGCCCCGCGTACCATGCCGAGCAGCTCAAAGCTGCTGGACGCGTCTTCCATCGTGGGTGTTTCCGCTGCTCGGCGTGTGGTGGTGCGTTGGGAGCAGGGAACGTGTGTGAGGCGGAGGGCGGGAAGAAGGTGGTTTGTCGGGTTTGTTATGGCAAGAGGTATGGCCCGAGGGGTGGGGGATATGCCCTGATGGGGAAGGCGGGGGCTTGAAGGAGCAGGTGCGTGCGTATGTTTCTCTTGTGGAATGTTGTGAGATGAGGATTTACGGAGCGAGCCTTTTCGTTCCCTTCTTTCGCTCGTTCGTTCACTACTTTTCTTCGTTCCACCCATTTCAGCGTATATGCCCCAAATTGAACCTTTCCCTATGTATATCACATTCGTTTTCTGTGCCTCCTTTCTGCCTTTACTCCCTCCACTGGTTCGGTCTACTCGAACTACTAGACATTGCGCTCTTCTCTTTCTTATTCCTACTTTAATATTACCTGTCTTCTTCCTGTATTGTCACTTCTCGATCCAGGACGACGGTACGATACATGTACGCATGTATCAATGTATTTCGCCTTTTAGCATCCGCCGCCTTCTTTATGATTCATATTTATTTCTTTTCCTGTCTGTGTCGTTCTTTTCACGTCTTCGCCAGCTCGCCTTGTGCATCTAGCATCTGTCATCTATAACGTTGTTGCAGTGTATCTATGATCTATATATGATCGACCTCTTAAACTATTCAACTAGCACATTTATCTGGCCTTGCGTAGTGTGCTCCATCAAGCCTGATAGTTTTAAGTTGACCGCGTCTACGTTGCATCATATCGCGTTGGCACTACCTACGCGTATTTCCACACATATGACCAGTAAGGAGATGTAGATTGGCTAGTTACGGACGACATAGGATGGTTCATTCCATCACGCCATTAAGCGATAGACATAATAAAGTAACATTTATGCTCAATAACTGACTTCAACTGCAAGCCCAGCCTCACTACACGCCTGCAACCCGGGATGTTCAGACACGGAAGCAAGAGTAGAGGTCACCCGCGGAGAAGGCGTCGTCGCCGCCATCGTCCTGAATCCGTCGAGCGGAGCAGTCTCCGTTTCGTTGATCACGATATCTTCCATACCTTCACCAGTGCTGACGCCAATGTCTGCGGTAGGAGTATTAGGAGGCGTGCGTGTGTCCACACTTTGCCCCTTCGCAACAGTCATCTTGAGAGTTTTCAATGTCTGACTTGCCGGGTCTGTGCCCGTTCTCGCCCTCGTACCGGCACACCGCGAGAGCACCGAGTCCGCTATGACGTCCAACCCTACTGATTCGTTACTCATCCCCAACCTCGATCCGGGACTCAAATGTACGTAGTCACGTATCTCAAGCGTTTCAAGGGCCGGGCATAGAGGACGCGAGAGCGCCGGAGTGGGTAGGGGGTCAACCGCTGGTGTTTGAGGTGGAAGGCGCAGTTGCGATAAACGGCGTGATGACAAGCGTGAAAGGTTCCTAATCCTTGTCTGTGTCGCGCGTTCGTCCCAGTTCCATCCTTCTTGTTGCGCGCCACCGCCGCCGACGAAGTTTGTCGGTACCGTTACGTTGGGAGAAAGGGTTGCTGGAAGCGGGAACGGAGAGGGAGGCGTTGAAATGGGGTGCGAAGCGCTGAAGAGACGGAAGAACTCGTCTGAGAGGAGGGAAGCGTCTACGATAAGTGATTTTAGGCTTGGTGCGGCTCGGAGGGTACGTATGAGTTCTTGAGGAGACATGGATGTTCCCAAGATCTCAAGTGTTTCCAGTGGAAAGAGAGGCGTCGCTTGATTTGTCTCGTTTGTTTCTGTCTCCATCTCCATTACCGATTCAGCCCTTTCTTCACTATCTCCCGCCTCAGACCTCGAGTCCAGACTCATTTCGAGAGCCATAGCAGAGCTCACCTCGAGCATTTCATACAAGAAAGGCCACTCCTCGCCCATCCTCACATCCTCACGCCGATCATACCACACCACCAACTTTTCCAACCCAGGCAAAGTCAACAACGACAACAACGCGCGGGGGTCCGCTTCGTCGCTTCCCCAGAAACACGATAACGCAAACGTGCGAATACGAGGGAGTGTGAGCGGCGGGGCGGACAGCAATGCAAAGGCGGATGCATCGAAGAATTGAATCGAGATGTTGGCGAGGTTCGGACAGCTTTGAAGCCAGAAGTAGGCGTCGGACTGGGAATAGCTTTGTGAGAGGTCGAGCGTCGTGAGGGATGTGAGCGTCCCCGGGCCTAAACCTGAGTTCGGGCCTCCTGCGCCTGCGATGCCGGGTTGGAAGTATGGGTCGAGGAAGAGCTTGGGGACGAGGATGGAAAGCGTATCGAGCATCGGGGCGTGGGCGAAATGGAAGTGGCGTTCTGGGCCGGAGAAGACGTTCAGCTCGGATGCAAGGAGGAGAGATCTGAGCATCGGCGTGCCATCACTGCGACCGAGGGCGAGAAGGAACCTATCGAGGTCGTCGACGGTGCGTCCTCGGATGGACAAGACTTCCCACCTGTGGCGACAGCTTTCCATAAGATCCACCAAAGTATCAATTGTCACGAACTTGGCTTCTCGTTCCGTTCTGTCCATACCCAGTCGGAGCTCCTCGTTCTCTTCGCCTTGTCCAAATTGAAGTTCAATGGAAAGCGGGAGTGTTTCTCCGGAGCGACCGAGATACATCTCTAGCAGACGAGCGTCGCTAGTGGTCGGGTTTGCTAACCGTGAACAGAGGGAAAGATCAGACCATAGCTGTGGAGTTGCAAGTGCCGCCTGTCGCCAGCGGGAACAGACCCACGAGACGCTCAAGGGAGCTTTTGCGCGACTGGGACGGGGCCAGTCAAGGGTTGTCGATTCAACTTTGAGACATTCGACAAAGATAAAGGAGAGGACTTCTGAAGGGAGCGTGGAGGGGTCTGACTTCAGTTTGGAGGTAGAAAAAGGAGCGGAATTCGTCGGGTGGCCACCCATAGGAGAATGAAAGAAAGATGTAATGCTCTCTGTGGTTCGGTCGTGGAAGACTGCGCAGATGGGTTACTTTGCAGCATATCCAGATGTGGATGAACTTGACACCCTCTGGCGGGACGACGCATAGAACTTTGCGTTGTGCTCGCATCCGCCATTAGCCCAACAATAATATAGATGGCCTCTTTACGTTTAGTAAAGAACCCTTCTCAGGAGAGCAAAATGCAACGCAACTCATCCCTTCTGTCCATAAAAGAGTCATCCTATGGCACGAACAATCATCTGATACTTAGTGAGATAAATAGGAGGGAAAGTATCAATGACGCTGGGAATCCCACGTACCCTTCGGAAGTGATTAGGTCTCCCTATCGTTTCCACCTTCTCACCCAAGAAAAGGCGGTTCTCGACATTGGATCTAATACACGCCTCGAGAATGTTGGACTCAAGTACATGGACGCTCCGATCCTAGCAGGAAGAAGTGCCTAGATACTAAATTGAGTTGATAAAACGTAGAATTCAAAAATAAACTCAACCTTTGTCAAGCAATACGCTACGAGAGCGTTCGCGCCATCTCCCGCGAGAACGCTGACACCGCCCTCAGGCATGTCCTCGCTCGTTTCTTCACCTTTCGAGTACCCAAATACGCCGTATCGCCTACCCACCCTTCCGGCCCACTTCTCGCCCTCATCCAGCCATCTCCCAACCAACGCTCCCGAGTCCTCCGCCCGCTTGCGCTCAGCATACCGGACCGCATATCCAGCTGCACTTTCACCGAATCCACCTGCTCGACAGGCGAAGAAGATCCCGATGAATGGCGCGATCGCTGTGAGTTCGTGGAGGATAGCAAAAGACGTGAGAAGGGAGGGGAGTGGTGTACCGGTTCGAGCTGAGAGGGATTGAAGAGGTGCGGTGTATCGTGATAATAAACCAAACTTTGTTCTCGGAGCCGTGGTCGCTGTAGCATTTGAGGTCGTCGTTGGTATCTGAGGAGGTTTCGGTGGAACATTGGGCGTATTTGGGCCAGACATAGTACCGGAGGTCGTAGTGTGCGAGAGAAAGAACACCGCGTCTCGCCAGTGCATCTCGCACCTTGCCCTCCGATGCTCCTTGACGCCTACCATCATCGTGCCCTGCTACTAGTACATCTCTGCGCCTCATCTTTACTCGATGCTCAATCATCAAGTCAAGTTCTGTGATTTGTATATTCTTTCCAGGAAGTGAAGAGAATCGACGAAGTAAAGCCAAGATGTCGATACGAATTATCCGAAGCATTCGGTTTGATAACGACCTCAGGCTTCTCGACACAAACATAAGCTGTGTATAGAAACGAAAGGATCAAACGGATCTATCTAACATCCTCTAAACCAAACGGAGTTGTAACGTCTTCTAAGCCATTCTTTTTGCTAGCTCTCGTCGGATATGGGCACTTTAACCGGGTCGGATATCATCAATAGTATTTCTCAACACTGCATTGTAGCCTGGACTCACTCAAGCTAGGAACCTTACATTAGGAACGAGCTCTCTCTCAGAGTCCTCACTTCGGTTGGAGAGCTTCGCTTCGAAACGGCACAATCACCTCTTCCGTTCAGTAGCGTCATGCCCATATACGAAAATGTCTACCCTTGCACAAGTAACGAGGCTTGTCACGTACGGAGGTTTGCTTGGCTGGTGAGTGAAATTGTACACTACGGAAATTCTCTTCAGACATCGTTAACAATCTCTCACATTACAAGAACGCCGCTTCAAGTAACACCCAAGAATGACTCAAGCCAGGTGCTTTCTCTTGAAGTGGTTTGGCAAAGTCGATGACGTGCGGGCGATTTATAGGGCAAAGCATGTTTTGCAAGTTCACCTGCACTTCCCTTTTCTCCCATCATCTCAAGCAGGAATAAGTAGGACGTCGCGCGATCTTACCCTTGTATATCTGATCGTGGCCAGCCAAAGTCCTATGCACAAGAGAAAAGTGGGCGATGCAACAGGCGAATCAAGCAATCAGCCTTCGAAAAAGAGGGCTCAAGAATCCTCTGGTACGTCTTGATTCCTTATGGCTGGCATAGATATAAATGCGAGACATTCTAATACTAAAGTCTTTAGAAAGCGTATCAGAGATGTCCAAAAAATTTGAGTGGCCTATTACAGCGGAAGGCTGGGTTAAGGAGCTACAAGCCGCTCAAGGTGATGTTGAGGTATCTGAGAAGATGTATCAAGATAAAAAGCAAGAATGGAGTACCACAGACGAGTCTGCACGAAGCGGTGTGGCAGTAAGGGAAGCTTACAGGACCATGTACAAAGCCAAAGACAGATTGAAACGCCGTCAGTCTCGAGCTCTGCAGTTCCTCAATGAGCTGGACGGCCTTGCGCGACAAGCAATGCCACACTTGCAGGAGCTGCATGACCTAGTACCGCTACCGTCAACAAACAATCCATTTGGTGAGTATAACTTTCTCTTTGCCTTCCGTTTGGTAGTGATGTCCATGATAGGTGAGGATGAGATTGATCATTGGAGATATGAAGTACAACTGTCTGTTGACAGTCTTAAGGAGCGCCAACAAGAGCTCCATATTAAACAAGAAATGCCAGAACCAGATTCTAATGGCGAGATTCCGAAGGGTGCAGAACCTCGATATGCAACGAAAGATCCGCATGCCAACAAAGAGTACCAGAGATTCAGACGAGTGAGGAAGGCGCTACTTCGTAGCACAGAGGAAGCGGGAAGATCGAACAACTTCGTATGATACCTACCATCTCGGAGAACGACGCAACTACCGCGCTAGCCTGGCTCGTCGACGTAGAGAAACAACATAGCAAGTATTGGAAGGAGCAGGAGAAGGGCAAAAGCTTGAAGGAGATTGCCGAGATGCGTTTCAATGAATGGGACACGATACGGCGGAACTTCGAGTGGTAGGTGCATGTGAAGAAAACTATGGCACAACAAATGGGAATCACTGGCGCGGATCTGAAAACACACCCTCTTCTTGCGTCACAGAGTGTGTGCATTGAAGAGGTGTTTACTGATATAAGGAAGATTCGACAGAGGCATTGATACCGATAGACATACTATTCAACTTTGGAAAAGCGAGACGCCGGATTTGTGGACCGTCATCAACAATTGGCACGGCCAGTTTCGTGTTAGGAAAGGAGAGAATAAGGGGAAGGAAGCCGTTGACTTCCCTGATGCATGGCCCGTATTGCAGACTGATGTAGATGTAAGTTATCTTCGACTTTTGCCATTACGAATGTCACTAAGTCCAGACCAGTATATTTTTGACCTCGACTTCTAGAATATGATAGAGTGCAGAATATGTCCAGATTCCGGTACAAAATCTGGTAAGTACATTCTATCTGTTATTTGGATGTTCGAGATTTCCATTCGCCTCTTTCAACCTTCCTATTTATCTCCATGTCATTATATAACTTTGTTCACATTTACTACTCAGCATTATCCCGCCTGTTTCGGTAAGACTGAGTCATACATGGATAGATAGATCATCGAATCCTTTTGGTTCATATTCTATTAGTACCACACGGATTCGGATTGACTGATTTTAACGCGTAGATAAAAACTTTGAAAATGCTAAACCCTTCCGTCTCCGAATGGGCCGTCTTACGTTCTCTGGGCGCTTCCGCCTCTCTAGTCACATCGTTACAGAAGCATGCATAGCATTTCTGGCCTTGATTGTTGAATCAAATCAATGCGAACAAGTATTCGATCGATGTGAGTGGATATAAGAAAAGAAAAGGCGATGAGTGGCGAGTGGCTCAGAACGCACAAATTTTGGCCTCGGTTCTCATGGTTAAGTTTGCCTAAAGAAGAATTACCACCCACTGTCAGAGGAATCCTGCAATCATGAGCATATAAAATTCATTGTAGATGGTAGGCACTATCGAATGCAAGGAAGCCCCAACCAAACCAACATAATACGGTTTACAGAAGCAATGGCATTGTTATACACTTTAAACATCTCCTTGACTTCCTTGACGATAAAGTTAGTTCCGTTTCACGCAAAACACTGCGCATGATAATTAAACAATCAATATAGTCCCTTAATCCCTTCGGAGACACAATGCGTCCGCTACTTGATCACCAAATTTCAACCCAGATCCCAATCCCGGCAAAGGCGACCGCAAGTCCAACGATACACCCTATGTACGCTGCCGCCGGGAGACCTACTCGCGGAAGGATAGGAGGAGAGTGCAGAATATTCAATACGCCATGAAGAATGGCGAGGATAGCGAAGGTTTTTGAAAGGGAGAGCGAATGGAGATATGCAGGGGAATACGAGTCGATAAGTGAAGGAGACGAGTGAAAAGAAGGAAGGTATGCTGCAGCGAGGATGAGGGTCATACCAAGGGAGAGAAGGATGGAGTCGAGGCGTTGGAGCACAGCAACGAAAACGGGTATATCCTATTTCACGTGGAAAAAAGAATGTATTCAGTGCGGGGCTTCAAAGTATTAAAAATTCAGCGCTTACGATGTATGGTTCGCCATAGATGTCCTCCAACTCTTCTCTCGCCCTCACATTCGCGAGGCGGGCGAGAGCGGCGTCAACTTCGAGTGGCTCATTCACATCGATCTGAACATTATCGATATTGGCCATCGTATTAGGACGCAAGTCTTGTGGCGTCAGAGTCTTTCTATCTTCGACACCAGCCCTATCTGGAACAGAACCACGGGAACCAGAAGTCGACGCTCCCCTCCTCAACAGTACGTGTCCCTCCACTTCATCCGAAAGGTTAAAGTCAGTAAAGGGGGGCTTTGGCCTTCCATCGTCATTTTCAATGCGATCAAATCGCTCGCCGAAAGTATGCATATCCCGGTACAGGAAAAGCTGTTCGTAGCCTTGAATGATACCTGCACAAATTTCTGCGAGCGCCCAACCAAGAGCTATAGCCCATACATCGTAGAAGATGGGGTCAGAGACTGGTGTTTGTACACGAGTGTCAATCGATGTTGACGTCCAATGAAGGTCCTTGATAGCGAAGGATGCAAGTCGTAGAGATTCCTGGATCCAAGCGATAAGGATAGCATGGACGACTGATATGATGTGAGGTAGCGTGTGGCTTTCATACTCATCATCTGTATCTGGGAGGCGCAATCGCCGGGGTAAGCAGAAGTCCCCGCAAGCCTGTGCTGCAACAATGAGGAAGGAGAAAAGAGGTCTTCGGAGAGCGTGGGTAAGGGTCCAAAGGGCAGCAGCAAGAATTACAGATAGGGTCAAGCGTCCGAATGTTGGAGATACGTTATCTGGGTATTGTGAGGATTTTGGTGTGACAAGAAGTGAAAGCAAGCTGGATAGGATGAGAAAAAAGAGAGATGAGACGGGAACGAGGGCGTATATGAGAAAAGTGCGCCGATATGAATGTGGATCTGTAAGAACAATTGAGCTTAATATCAGCTGAAGTAGTTCTGTTTGAGCTTACGATGAGTAAATCTTTCTTCATCCAGGTGTTCTTCAAGGCATGAAGATGTTCGACTTGGACCAGCATCGCCGCTTTCTTCGTCCTCTAGCACGCTTCTCAACCTCTCAGCAGAACGCGAGTTAGAGCCTGACCCCGAGCGCGGAATACTATGATTTAGTCTTCCGTAGGAGGACTCTGCAACTCCCGTCCCTTTACCATGACCATAAGCATAATCGATTGGTGAGAAGTTAAAATCGAAAGAATCCGAAGCCGGAGAAGGTGCTTTGCCTTTCGTCGATCCTGCCGCCACAGACACGTCTGCTTTTTTTCGACTCGCGGCGACTACTGCGGCAATCTTCGCAGCCATTCGCGTCGCCAGCGTTCGAATTCTGCTGGTGCAGAGAGGGAAAAAAATAGGAAGAGAAGGTTGTGATGTTATGAAAGATGGCCAGCCAGCGTCCCGGGCTTAAGCACGCGCATACGCCGAATCAAGTAACTGGCACGTAATCACACGTGACATCGCTACATCGTCCTCGTCTCCGACGTCGTCGAACAATCATGTACGTCGCAAACTTTTAAGCTTGGTCTCCAACCACGACCATCGCAATTTTCGAATTGTCCAGCGCGACAATGTCTTCGGCGAAGCAGCTCAGAAGTATCGCCAACAACTGGCCAACAGATCCCTTTCGTCCGAACATGCAGCTTCGTTCTTTTCTCCTCTCTCTAGCAGACCATCCTCGTTTGACGCCTTCTGCTGTCCGCGCGGTTCAAGCTTTAAGAACAAACGAAATCTCAAGAAAAGTAAGTGAAGTTTCATCCTTGCCCTCTCTTTTGTTTACTCTTTCCTAAATTCTGTAATCCAATCCGAGAGTTATATGCTTATGTCTTGGACCCATACTTAGTATCCTCTTTCGGAAAGAACTCTGCGACCCGCTTCGAAGAAAATGCATTACGATTATGTAGTCGAGGGCTTCGTCAAAAGTGCTCAGGGTATCGGTCGCCCGTGGTGGAAAAGGTTTCTGGAGATTTGGTAGCATGGGAATCAACGCTATAGGACCAGATGATCTTATGAAGCTGGCTTTAACCTCTTCTTTAGGTATTTCTACACGTCCGGTTTTATCGCTAAACTTTGCTGCTTTGTCTAAATTTCTTACGAAGTTCCAGAGCGCATGTTGACATCGAAAGTTGGACGTGATCAGAAAGGACAATATGCTAGGAAATGGATTAGGATATGAAATTGTATCACAATGTGATTGTCCCAGTAAGCCACTAACACAAACTGGTTCATAACCAGTTTGTTTTAAGCAGTGCGCTGGGCGAGAGAGTAAATGAATGACTCACGTCCTCGGTGTCTGGAAAGCTATCTCTCTCTTTCTCTTTAAAAAGGTTATTTGCGGCGCTTGCTTAGTGTGTCATAGCTGTTGGGAACTTGAAGAAGCGGGTTAATCAAGTTTGTAGTTTCATTTATGGCTGCTGTTGCTCGCGAGACATTGGTCATGTACGAGTCTCGCGACGTTTGGGCTCCAGTGATTTCCTGGCATCGTCCGTATGGCGGATCAGCTTTCTCCATACTCTTTTCACTTCCGTAAACCAAGGACGGGCCTTAGCATCCTTTGGCACCTCGCCAACGGAATTCGGTTCCGGTGCTACTTTCATTCACGGCAACACTTCTGGATTTCATATTTACAGTACTTAATACTGCCTGCTTCTGTTGCACTTGGCGTTTCTGCGCAGAAGGAAGAGGCTCAAAGCAAGTGAAGGTCACTCACCGAATTGATTGGAGCTCAGGGGCAGAAATTCATATATACTTAGTAATTCCTCAAGTTGTGGCACGGTGTTTCGTTTCTCCTCGTTCATCTCATTAAGAAATTTCGTACCCGGAGACCCCCATGCATCCAACTTTACTCTCGCAGCATCGCATCGCGCTTCTTGAGAGCTACCTCTGAAACCCCGTTATTCACAGGCTCAACCGTAGGATCGCGGATTCGCCATAAAGAAATGCATTGTTCTATAGCAGAGCGGTAACCTTCTTGGGCCTTTCGAAGGGCATTAATCCGGCCATTCATAATGTGTTCGAGTCGAGTTAGCGTAGCCTTTTCAAGCTCTACTGCATTCATAACGTCTTCGATGCGACTATGAAGTATACAAGGCTCTGGGTAACCAGTTCCCTCATTACTGACCCTTCGATGTAATATAGAGCACCTTTTGTGTCATAAAGGCGGCTGAGGAACTTTACAACAACATCCACAGGATAATTACTATACAGGCGTACATCAAGCACGGAAGGCACAAGCCCATAAGTGAAACATCGGCTTTCAGTGCTCTTGTTTGTCTTGTTTATCCCTCTCTTTCGTTCTAACATGTCTAATTTTTGGCCTCTCTTTTTGGAGTATTTTATCCCATGCTCCAGCAATTTCGATCACGATATCATATTCATCTGCCGCCTTCGAATGTTTAACTGGGCGCGATAAAGGTGCGGGGCCACCGTCGTAGTACGTTACTAAGTCGACAAATGGTCACCCTATGGATGAGAAGGTTCAGGCAAAAAACTCACCTTCAGATTTTGTTGCACTTGCGCCTTGGATCGGGATGGAAACATAGCCTGACATGCCTAACTCCTTTATCTTACGCCCATAAACTGTCGAGAAGTATGTCATGTGCCTGAATAAAAGCAATCGAAAGAATGTCTGCGACCTACACGCCTCCAGTCTCCTGATGTTATCTTCCGACAGCTTGGGGGTGTTGGACATAGTGAGCTGTTGATCGAAGCAGAGTCGTCTCTCGCCACAGTGGGAGGGGCGCAGCGTTGAAATAATCCATCCACACAGTATTTCTATGCGGTCGATGTCTTTCAATTTTGCATCTTCGCCACACGTTCTAGAGAACTGTTGGGGATGGCCCGAAGGGACTTCTCCACTGGCACTAAAGGGCGATAAGCGTGTCTCTAAGGAAGCAATAATACAAAGTTAATATTTACCCGATACTCTCCATTGGGATTGATCTGGCAGAAGCATATAGACAACATTCTTCTCTAGGAGTATCAAGAGCAGTAAAAGAGCGTAAATAGTACATGAGAACCTCCCAGCGATGCTTCGGGTTGAGTCAGTTTCGCCCAAAATACGTAAATGCATCCAGATGCTTCGGTCAATCCATGATCTTCGCAAGGTCACCCATATCAGATCGGAGGTACAAGAATAGATCATCTCCTGGTGTTATATTGGTAAGTTATACACGGGCGTTGGACCGCCACTGACGGAAAATTGGCCATGCGGATGAGAGGCCACAACCTATCCGTAACGTTGTTCGCCACTTTCAAGCATCGTCCTGATAGATGGCAAAGCTAGTGCGTAGAAGTCCAAAGTGCGAAACCTTCCAGTTTGATGCTCATGTCGCTGCCATATCCGATTTCGGCGCCTGGGGCTGGAGTTCAGTTGACAGTTCAGATCAAAGTTCTCGTTGGCTTACAAGCTAGAAACAAACAGCGATGCGGAGAGAGATGTCCGGCTTACGTTATATAGTCACGTGTAAAACATCGCCCCATTGGGCAGTCTGGGCGACGCGCGACTCGAGTCGCGTTTGAATCTTTGAAATTGAACGTCCTTCCCTTCTTCTTCAGCTTCTACTGACTGCCCTTCAACGTCTCTGAGCGAGGTGCACGAGAAATCTCACAACAAGAGAGAGACACTAAAATGCCATAATACTTGCGCTATCGACGAGGTCATTCCAGGAAACATTTTGACTAAAGAATGTCTACGACCAACCTAGGCCCCATTATCCTTGACGCCTTCTCGCAATCCTCGTCTTCAGGTTGTCGCTTTTTGGGTCATGACGAATCGAGAAACGACGCGTCTCATAGCTCCGAAGGCTCTGATTTGCTCAGATCAGTTCGAGCGGCCTTCCATGGGTCCAGAAATGACCCAGATCCACCCATTCAGCGGACTGTTTATGCTTCCGTGGACGGGAATGACAGTGAGGAGGAGCTAGCTTGGAACGAGAGCACAGTGGTGTGGAGCATAGGGGGCATACTAAGGAATACTTGGAGCTTTCATGAGGAGGGCCAGCGAATTCAGTACGCTTGTTTCGGTTGGCTCAGGACGGAAGGCACGATGCACTCAAAGTATGGTATATCGAGACACAACACAGACGAGTCCGATGCCGAAGAAGATGTCAGCATGGCGTCTCCTCAATCTGCGGGACTAGAGGAGGATGGAGGGGGTAGGTCTGAACGAGACGTATTTGGACCTTTCTTCCGAGCACGGCGCGCACGCATGACGACTGTTGAGCCCACCAACATCGCTCGCGCTGTTTTCGTTTTTCTTCGGCATTTTGGGCGTGTCTTTCTACTCAATGGGCTCGAGTACTCATTCTCGCTACCCTTCATTGTCCGCCGGGCCTGGCCGTTGTCTCCTCACGGTGTACTGCTTCAGCGAATCGTCGACCCTTCTGAACTAGACGAACCGGATCCCTTGCCGAGTCTATATACATTCACCAATCCTTTCCAGGAACCTCGCCCTGTTGGATTTGCCAAATGCATCAAAGGTGCTCATAGACTCTCTGAAACTCACACTACAATAGTTGGTCACGATCTAGACGAACAGGTTGGATTCAGCGTTCCGGCGGAAGAACATATTGTGTGGATTGCCCCACGGTTGCAAGATACGTCTAACTCAGACAATATCATCGTTTCCCTTGATCAGCACAAGACACGACTATCCTTCTGGCGCTACGCCTTTGTTACCGAAAGTGCCATCCAGCAGAATATCCAAGATCCTGGAGTTTTTAAAGCGCAAGGTGGAGAGAAATCACACCAACAAACTCGACATACGGCTAACGATATGGTTTCAAGAGGGGACAGGATACGCGCACCTTCTCCCGAGTTCGAGCCTACGCAGGTTGCCGCTCCAGGTGGTATGGGCCTGCCGCCCTTTCAGGGGATACCGCCACCCATGACGACCGCCTCAACACTCGCCTCCCTTGCCAGTTCCGGTTCTGGCCTTTCGCAATGGCCTGGCTCAGATGGCACCGGCGGCCGAAAAAGTTCTTTGACGAGGAATGATTTGACTTCGACGATGGATAGGATGGTTTTGGACAGGAAAAGTGACATCCATGCTCCGGGATTTGTACCTATTCTAAGCCAGTCTATCTTGCCGGTCTACTGGATGCAACGTTTGTACGTTCACGAACTTGAGGACAAAGAGTAAGCATAACTCTCGCTCGTTTCACTTTCATTTCCCTCACCAGCCTCCAGTTCGAATTCTTGGAAGGACATATCGTTCGCTGTTCATGATCAACGTTATGACGGCAAAAAATACCGGTGTCTCGTGGCGTTCTGTTTACCCGAGTCTCAGCAATTAATTCAACTTGAACTGTCCAAGAATCCGGATGATTCTTTGGGTTTGAACATGCACTCGATAACGCCCTTCGTCCGGTCTGTTGCAGCAGTGAAAGCTTGTAGACGCAAGATATGGGACCTTCTGACGCTGAAATCCGATCATACCTTATCCATATTGACCTTTGAAGGTTCTGAGCTTAACATTGACTTCAGTCTCAATGACTCTCTTCGGTCACGAGTTGGAAATCCTACGAAGTCGCCAGTAGATGTCTCAATGCAGAGCGATGCTGACATCTCCATGTCGTCAAGTATTGGATCCAGACCCCGAGTCGTCGCACTCCGTGATTCCATAGTCTCCAATGTCATACTCGAGCTCGAAAATGGTGATAAGGCTCGTCTTCACGTGAACCTATCGCCCTCCGATCCTCTCGTGGAGTCAGTGATGGTCGTGCTCGCGTCGAGCTTAAAACATGACCACTTCCCGAGGATCTGGACGGAGTTTCTCCGCATCTGGAACTCAAACCATTACAGCGTCATGCCAGATATTCAATTCGACTGCCTCGCGAAGGCTGTTCTGAACCATTGGGGTATGGGCTGGATCTCGGCGGAAAATCCTGCTAGCACCCCGACGAGTCCATGGGATGATATGCTGAGCTCCACTCAACATTTCAGACTGCAAGATGATCCCGTGCTTTCACATATCGTACCGCCGACGAAATCTCCATCAGCCCTCCCGACTTACCGTTCCTTGACGAAATCAGAAAGAAACTCGTTGCATATTCTCTTAGCGGGACTGCACGTGCTCGGGGAAGAGCTCAGATTGCTACATTACGAACACGAATCGCTTTTACGCCTTTCATCATTGACAGTTCGACTGGCGCAGATCATTCGGCCAGGTTTCTTTGATC
Source organism: Hymenochaete sp. R1 (assembly GCA_019400425.1). Lineage (NCBI taxonomy): Eukaryota > Fungi > Basidiomycota > Agaricomycetes > Hymenochaetales > Hymenochaetaceae > Hymenochaete > Hymenochaete sp. R1. Next base: position 90,537 of record JAFREE010000041.1, read on the forward strand.
TCTTGAAGAGGATGTATCCGAGCTCTGCAAGTGGTTGGAAGACAGGTACGGAATGAAAATATTCTTGTTGATTCAACATCTTAATAAATTTATATTCGTAAGGTCTTGATATGACTTCAAAGGGCGAGGTTATGCTTCCTATCGACTTTCCAGCAGGTCTCTATTCTCACCTTGCTCAACCCGACAACAACCTCGAAACAGCGATCGCACGACCCATCCTTTCATATGCTCTCGGAGACGTTGACGCCCATCCAATCATGCGCGAATTTGTTGCCCTCTTTTCTGCGTTGTCGGACCATGGAACGCCCAGTACCAGGAAACGCGCGGAATCGACCGTTCTGTTGATGGCGCGCAAGCTATTTGGTGCAGATTTCTTGCACTTGTTACCGTTGTTCGTGAGTGTACCTTTGAGAGAGGCAGCAAGAACTTGTCAATTGGGTCCGCCAGCTGAATGGCCGGCGAACGCATACGAGTTCGTGGGGAGAAGCGATTTAACAGAGTCAGGAAAAGTTGCCGGTGATCTTATGTTCAATGACGGTTATCGGACTGTGAAGAACCATTTAGTTCGTTTTTTGTTTAGTGGGCAAGATGAATATGTTGACCTTTAGTTCCAGAAAATCGGCGTCCCCCGCAGGACTCATCGCATGATCATGGAAGAGGTCACAAAATCCGTTCAACCCTTCGAAGAAGACACTGTGACTGGCGTAGAACTCGAGATTACGGACTTCACGGACGTACGGTTTGGACAAGATCGTCGCCTTCATGAGGTGGCGCGGATGTTACGCTCTTCAAACATCCCGTCTATCCGGATGCCAGATAGACCAGATTTGAGGTTTGTGGTTATATATACCTTTGTGGACAATTACTAAGATAGTCTTGAATACAGTGATCATGATCTCGCAAAAGAACAAGGAATGCATGTACTGAGAACAGCTGAACGAACTCTCGCACTCCCGATCGGCCGAGCCATGTTTACGTTTGCGACAGTCTCATCCGTCACTCGGGAGTTGTACGAAATTCCCAAAATCGAGCTCACGATTCGCCTCTTACCTCAAGGTATTACCATAGCACCGGAAGCAGGAAAGATGCCGTTCGAAGCGTTGAACTGGGCTGACTTTCACAACGGTGTCGCCGCAGCTCTTCGTATCTCACCGTCTACAGGTGCGATAGACTCCTCGTGGATCTCTTTCAATAGGCCCACAGAGTTGTCGGCGGAACATGCTGGATTCCTTTTCGGACTAGGTTTAACGGGACATTTGAAACAAATGCTGACGTGGCATACATTTGGTTATCTCACTCCGAAGCACGAAATGACATCCATTGGCGTCCTGCTTGGTCTCTCAGCTGCGAATGTGGGGAGTGCAAACAAGCATGTGACGAAGCTCCTCGCTGTTCATACGCCAGCTTTCCTCCCTTCGCCAGACGTAGATCTTAACGTCCCGTTCACGACTCAAACGGCAGGTCTCGTCGGAATTGGCCTGCTTTACATGGGTACGAAAAACAGACGCATGGCTGAAGTTGCTTTACATCAAATCAGTAGAGTCGATATTGCGCAGCCTGACTTACCGAATGAATGCCGCGAAGCGTACACTCTATCTGCTGCGCTATCATTTGGGATGATTATGCTCGGAAGAGGATCGGGCGCTACCAGCCCCGCCGACGTAGCCCTTCTTTCTCGCCTGCGAGTTCTCATGCACGGTGAAGGACCCCGTGAAGGATCCTCGAAGCAGGAGTTTGACGTCAACCTGACTTCTCCTGCCGCTTCTATCGCCATGGGTCTTATGTACCTCAAAACGAACCGAAGAGATATCGCGGATATCATGACAATTCCAGATTCCGTTGCTTCGTTGAACCTCATCCAACCCAACTTCTTGCTTGTACGCACGATAGCGCGTAATCTCATCATGTGGGATGACATTAAGCCAACCCAGAAGTGGCTCGTTGACCAGATTCCGAAGTCGATCATGGAGATGATGGAAAAGCGGGAGACGTCCCAGGTCGTTGATGATGCGATAGAGCTTGCATACTACCACATTAATTCTGGGTCAATCTTCGCACTTGCGCTGAAGTACGCTGGAACGGCGAGCCAGGAAGCCTATGGGATTATTTCCCAATTCTTTGACTTCTTCCACAGGCTTTCCTCCAGTGCCAGTAAGTGATCGTACTTTTGGAGTTTTTGCCAATGTCTAATTGTATTATTAGACCCATCCTTTGACAACCGTATAAAACGTGCCGCATCGAGAGATGGTCTCAGTATTGTCACGCTTGCGATGGGCATGGTTATGGTTGGTACGGGAGAGCTCAACTGCTTAAAACGCCTTCGCCTTGCGCACGGCATGTATAGCCAAATGACACGTTACGGCTCTCATATGTCAACGCATATGGCTTTAGGCCTGCTTTTCCTAGGTGAAGGTCGATTTTCTCTCGGGACATCTGACTCTGCGATCGCTTGTATGGTCGCAGCCTTCTTTCCCCACTTCCCGGTTCTCTCATCCGATCATCGAGCGTACCTTCCCGCCCTTCGACATCTATGGGTGCTAGCTGTTGAACCTCGATGTCTCATTGCCAGAGATGTCGACACTAAAGAAGTGGTTTACCTTCCTATGAAGATACGCCTAAAAGATGCCCACACTCCTAATGGTATTGTGGGCTTTATTGCTCCAACGCTCATACCCTCTCTGGATCGCATACTTACCATCAAGATCGACACACCAAGATACTGGCCTTTCCTTCTCGACATTCAGAAGAACCCTCATCACATGATGGGTCTCCTCCAATCTCAAACACTTTTCGTCAAACGCCGAGCAATGTTCCTGAGTTACATGGAGGATCCGAAGGGCAGCCGAAGTCTTTTCGTCCGTTCCGGGATGTCCACGGGAGATGCCGCCACTCTCGATTGTCCGCAGTTCTTGGACGAGGAAACGCACGCGCACCCAGCGAGTGATATCCAGCACTACATCACTTCTCATTCAAATGATATATCATTCCTTGCCTTCGCAGACCGGTTTTGTCGAGCAGATGGGGTCACTGACGCTGAGAAGACGTTCAATGCCTTTTGTCACGCGGCTCTCCTTGATTGCATCATGCAGGACAAGCCTCAAATGCTGACTTCCTACCTCGCTCTTTACCGTGCCCGCCTACTAGGAACCTCATCTTCTGTATCTTCCCGCGACCAATCTACCCTCAGTCCATCCCATTCTCTCACTCCCATCCGTCAATCTCGCCTCTTCATCATCACGCAACAAGACATCTCACTTACCGCAGACTTCTATGGCCGCCTCTGGGAACGCCGGTTCAGCGGCCGTCAAGACGGGATCGTACGGCCGTCGCTCTTACGCGAGAACGCTGTTGAGGGAGTCGTCAAAGCTCTTGATGAACGACTAAGGGAACGTGTCAAACCTCAAGGAGAGTTTCAAAGAGCTCTTCGAGACTACGTCACAAGTGATGGTCTCAGTGGGATAGACGAACAAACTGAAACTGAACTATCATGGTATCTCCACCGGCATGCCGTCCCTTACGCACCTTACTTGCCAACCGTGCAACGACTCGCGATCGAGATGCTCTCTTCGTTCGCTGCTTCTCAAACTCCAACTCAGTCCGGATCGGATTTGCAGGCTCTCAGCACCGTGGGACGACAAGCGCAAGGAGACGCACAAGCGCATGACAGGAGGCAGCTCGAGCAGGCGGTGAAACTCACGTTGCATGCATCAGTTGCAAATCTCGTTAGACCATTTGGGATGTGGAGCATTGAATCGTTCCATGACGTTTTGAGGATCTGGTCCGAGCCTACGCAAGCGGGTGGATAAACAAGCTGCAGCCTTGCATTATACTTGCTAAACTTAACTTATTCCTTTTCATTTCTCGTTTCTAAACGTTTTTTCCGAAACAAATGTGGGGAAGCAGTTGCAACTATCAACGAAACATGTATTATTTCGGCAAGATGTGCTAATGCAGAGCGTTGACAGCTACGCAAATATGTATTACAGACGAGAACAAAAACGAAAAAAGGGGAGAATTCCAATGATTACTGCTCGAGGGATATAATTAAAGAATACAGTTGAGCTACAAGGCGTGCTACGACAAATTGAATGATTGTTACAATGATTGAGGAAGAAAAGGACTGCGATACATAAACAATGGAGTACTTTAAACGTACGATGCACGTTTAACCGGCGAGAAGTTGTAAAATACGAAGCACAGGTATCAACCCACTACAAAAGATTGAGTAATGTTATCAAGCAAGGCCCGTCGCAAGCTTCCTCGGAAACCTTCCTATGCCCTTCACGGCGTCACCGGGGTTGAATAAATAGTAAAGGGAGAAAGGAAAGTTAAGCGTCGCAGAAAACGTATAAGCCTGCGTGTTGTTGCGAACCTTGTCGGATGAAGCCGTCCCGACGATCGTCTCCTCCGAATCTTGTGAGGGAAGGAGAGGTTCAGCGGCCACTTGGTCGTGTCCTTGATTCTGGATAGCCGAGGAAGGGGAAATGACTTGAAATTGACTGAGAGCGGACATAGGCTCAGGTTCTTCGTAGATGGTATGTAATGGACTAAGAATGGGTGCAAAAGTTGGTGCAGGAAGACTCCTTTCCTTCGCAGGCGGCGAGGGCATCGATAACCCGCGTACAATACGGATCGGCCAGAGGGCGATACTCAAGCTTACTCGCCACGACAGCACCGTCACCGACCATGGGAGAAGCAGTAATTTCCGGATCGCTGTCCACGTCCTTCCATTATTACGTTCATGCTGCTGCCCTTTATCGTCGACCGCCTCTCCTTGTCGTGTTTGCATTGCAGAGACGGTTTCCTCAAGCGCCACCACCCTCCTCTCGGCAGCTTCCACTCTCCGGACGCACTCCCTCCTGAACTTCCTTCCCTCACTTTCGACAGCAACAACACTATCAGCCATGTCATCCCACTCCTGCGTATGGGTATTCTCAAACTCAGCGAGGCGCCTTTCGAGGGCGGAATGATGAGAACGAAGAGACTCCACTTCCTGCCTCAACATCTTTGTCTCTTTCTCGACTTCAGTTTCCAAAATCTGCTCGTCTGCTGGAGATTCGCAGGTTTCAAACCCATTCGGCAAGGCATCGGCCTCGTTAGCGTCCTCCACAACCCCCTTCAACGCTTCGCTTCTATCTCGTAACCTCTCTACGAGGTGTGTCCACGGTCGGATACCTGTTGCGAGAACAAAAAGCGTTGTGCTAAACCATGAGAGTGTCGTCGGATCGCCCGAGATGGTAATGGCGATGAACTTCAGGAGTGAAGCGCCGAAGAAGGGTGATAGTACGGTTAAGGTGAGATAGAAAAGCTCGAGCGAACGAAGTTCACGTGCAGCGACACTTCCCGGGCTGGCATTCCGCTCGTTCGATGCTTCTTCAGACATAGAGGTGCCAGAAGGAAGGAATTGGGCTTCTGTCATAATAGAAGTACGGTAAAGCGACCAAGGGACTGTCAAAGATGTTTCTTAGAACAATTACGTGGCTTGACGAGATGATGAAACATACCTTCGACGAGCTGATTCAAGTAATAGATAAGCAACAGGAGCAACAGCACATTTTTAATGTGATCTCCACCTGTGAGAATGTTTCCTAAGGGTGATGCGAGTGCAACGAACATGGAGAGATTGAACCCTAGGGAGGACGTGAAGGATGCAGAAGAAGCTGTTCGTATGGATGCACTTTGACTTCGATTTTGCGCATGCGAAGTACTTTTACGGCGCACATTCCACGGTTGATATGATGTACTTGATCGCCTCGTTGTTTTCGCGTTGGGTATGTCGAGATTTCCCACCGGGCTTGCACTGGGCTGCACACCTCTTCCCTCGTCGTTACCATGAGTGGCAGACGCTCCCCCATCCATACCTCCGTCAGAGTCTGAGGTCCCACTCATATGCGAATGTTGGGAAGACATCGATGCTGACCTCGAAGTGCTTCTTTCTCTTCCACTGTCCTCCGTCTGCAGAGTACGACAGCCTGTGTCGTGGAACATGCGCGTTTCGCGCGCTGAAGTTGAAGGCGCTTCCGATGGATTATTCTGACGTCTGTCGGTAACGAGGACAGTAGAAAGACGTTTTCTTAATCCAAATGCATCCATTGCGACTTTATGGGCTCAATAAAAGTACAGTGAAAAAGAAGTGGTCGTGGGGGGAATAGGCAATACAGAGCTAAAGCATGCCGTACGGTGGCAGCAGGAGGTCGAAAGTGCATGACACCGGCGCGACGCGCTCGTGTGTTTGACTTCGTCAGATCGGCACTGATCGACGCATCTTTTCATTACATCATCACTTTCGCAATTCATTCCAGCAACCTGGTGTCTGTTCTGAGGACTTGAACATCCACCCACAACATTATACCACGACTAGAATGTGCGGGAGATTCGCATTTGGCATTCCGGTAAACCCTCGAATCCCGCGCTGGAGCCGAAGTTAGAGTTGATTGACAAATTTGTGCATAGATAACACAGGTTATCCGAAACATTCAGAACGACTACCCCAATCTCAACCTCGCGGACGAGTGGGCAGACGAAGATGACTACCATCCCAGGTATAACATCGCTCCTCGCACCCGAGCAGCGGTAATAAGAAGACGAGACCCAGATATTTACCGCCGAAGTCGCAATACGGACAACGCGGATGAGAAGGTCAACAAGGATTGCGTAACGAAAGAAGACCAGCCATCGGCAGAACCTGAAGTTAAGGAGCCGCACTTGAACATCATCCAAACGATGAAATGGGGTCTTGTTCCACATTGGAGTAAGCATGAAGATACGAGCTTGAACACGATCAATGCAAAAGGAGAGACGCTCGTCGAAGGTGGAGGAATGTGGGGAAGTATCAAGGGAAAGAAGCGCTGTGTGGTTGTCTGTCAAGGGTGAGTTCCTGCATCAGATATTCTCGGACGGAATGTCTCACTTTGAGGTTCTATATTATCGTTTGCCTACAGGTACTATGAATGGCTAAAGAAAGGCAAAGAACGCACCCCTTACTTTACGAAGCACAAAGATGGTAAACTCATGCTCCTGGCGGGTCTCTACGACAGTGTTGTTCTCGAAGGCACTTCAGACCCTCTCTTTACCTTCACTATTGTCACTACTTCCGCTTCTTCGTCTCTGTCATTCCTCCATGACCGTATGCCCCTTATCCTCCGCTCACCTACACAAATTGCCCAGTGGCTCGATACATCGAAGCAAGAATGGACACCAATACTCGCGAAACTTGTCAAGCCTTATTCTATCCCTGCCTTAACTCCGCTATCAAAGTCAAAGTTTGGTAGAGAGGATGGACTTGAATGCTATGCCGTGCCTCCGGAAGTAGGTAAAGTCGGAACTGAAAGCCCGACGTTCATCGAACCCGTGAAGAAGAGGCGGGACGGCATAGAAGCGATGTTCTCGCGAGCAGCTAAAAAGCAAACAGAGACGAACCCAAAATCGAACGACATAGGAAGTTGGGAAGAACCTGTGGGACGAGGAGAGTCTGAGACATCTATCGAGATCGAAGAACGTCAGCGCAGGAAACGTGAAAGAGAAAGAGACTCCAGCGTTGAGATTTTGGACGGTCCGCCTCCCGCAAAATTACCCAAACAGTCCTTTTCGAAAACCAATTCAAGATCACCCACAAATAGTGTCGAGGTGACATTTTCTTATGAAAAAAAATAGCTGAAAGCGGATGCTCTATCGCGCGGTAAGGCTATATTTATTCATTTTGTTTTATTTGGATTGCTAAGGACGGGTGGATTCGCTCAAGCAAAGTCCATGTATCTATTTATTATTCGACGCTGTTGTATATTATAAGTTTCTACTTCTATGTATTGATTGAATCAGATGTTTACGGGAACAACGAAGTTGGCGTATGCGATGAGATACCTGTTGGACGAGGGGTGGGCGTATATATATGTCTTCCAATCCGGCGATAATATTACCGTGAGTCATTCCCGTATCGTCTTGCCTTTGCTCACATCATCTTACAGACAACAAAAGCATTCACAGACCAAACAAAGTCTAAGGAGAAGTGTTTTTCAGTGCTTGATTGCGTGGTCGTTCTCCGACAAACGATGCGACCACACCGTTAAACTCCGTTGTGCACTCGTCAAGATATATGCGGAGGATGATTCCGTAAGTGAACGGGGCATCTCTGGTTTCATAATGTCTCGCCACAGGTCTTCCTGTATGGCCTCAAGCTCCGGCCTATCCGAGAAGGAAAGTAATAACTGAGTGCGTTCTCTACCGAGTCGACCGCGTTCAGGTTGGCTTTGCTTTCGGTTTCGCACATTTCATGCGATCAAACAATTGCTTCTAATCCGGTGGCGGCATTCGAGGACTTCGTAATGGTTGCGATGGCTGACCGCCCAGAGCTCGGTTCGCCGCATCTCGATTTAGCGACAAGGACATACATCATTTATATTACATACCAGATGGATAATCCTGGTCATGAGTGGCGATATCTCTGACAGTGCGTTGGTCACTTTGCTTTTCTCTTCTTTCTCGAGAAGAGAAAACCCCATTAACATTTTGTGGCGGAAGAAGAAATGGGAATCGGATAGCCTGGGGATAGCTCAGTAATGTATAAAAGAGGACTACCTATCCTACGAACGCCATCGATACCTCTTGCACAGACAGCGAATAACTCCTCTCAATTAAATCCTCAAGCATTAAGTAGCTATGCAAGAAGACATGAGCGTCGTGGACGATACGCTGTATAATGATCAAATCACTCACCTGCAACAGTGTGAGTAAGCACTCAGTTAACTCTTTTTTCCACCCGTCGGCCCCTTCTTTTACTTTCTAAGACGTCATCATATTCATGCAGCTGATTGACGCACCCGTTCACTTTAAAACCAGTGTTTACCCAGTTGTTATCTGACCTCGCAGACGAAAGCAAATACGGCGCATTGGCCATCAACGTAACGGGACACCTCGAAATTGAGCAACATATTCCCGGCCGTACCAATCGTAAGCGATTTCCCGTCACCTTTCTTTGTCATTCCTTTTCTATGGTTTGCTAAAAAAAAACCCTCATGGTTTGTCAATGAAGTCGTGTTTCACAGAACCAATCTTACGACGGGGGAGACACTCAAGCCTAAAACAAAGCCGATCATCCATAGCGAGAACGAGTACTTCTTGGAATTGGAACAAAAAGTGATGGCGGTATGGAAAGATTGGGTCATGCTCGAATGTGATGTGAAACGATGATTTTAAAGGTCGGCCTGCTACCGGAACTCATGCGCTGACACACCGTTCAACACAGTGCATCCCAAACACTTGAGTCGTTCATTGATAGTACTTAATAGTAGTAATAAATAAAGATCATTTTGCCTTATCACCTACTATCTGGGACTAGCGAGCAACAAAGCTGGAAAATAGCGGGCGGAATCAGAAGTGATTTGGGAAGCCTGAATGCCAACAGTCCAAGTTGGAAGCCGTCCGGCTTGGAGTGGCCTAGGAGAACAAACTTTGAGGCTCTATTCTGGACTTGTACCAGACTGCATAAGTAAGAATCTCCCTGCTCTATGATTAAACCCAGGGATGCTGGCGGCTTGAGTAAAAATGAGACATATACGCGAAACAAGTCTACATACACTAGCTTTCCCGTAAAAATTTGGCGGTTGAGCTGCTTTGCTGCTGTTATGACGGATGCGTGGGAAGATATGCCTCGGCTAGTAAATGAGATGAAAGGGATTCGTGCTTACGAGATGTTCTTCAGAGCCGAAGGGACTTGTCAGCAAGTCCAACTGACTGTCTCTGCACTACACCTCCATCCACCAATCGTTTTCTTTGCCACACTAATTCAAATTCATCATGGTGTTTATGCCGTCAGTCACACTTATATGCTCGTACAGCTTAAAGGAGGATGCGAAAAAATGCAGCCGTGACCGACAACTTGAAGCATTGCACACAACTGTTCGTTAGGACGGAGTCGGGTCCACTTTCCGATGGCGTGCATGCGAAAACCAACGGAGACATTCCTGATTTGCTTTCAATCCGGTGGCTACTTTTAGGGAGCAGCTGTTGGTTCATTCAAAGAACACGGCAAGAACGATTGCAATACCCGCCACATTTCGATCCGGAGAGTTTTGGGGTATTCTGTGGCGACAAATGCTTTTCGGAAGGTGTGAGTCTGATTTCTGTTCATACATGGCGCTTAGCTTTGACGATGCGGCGAGCGCAAAGGGCACGGCGTGCTCACGTCATCGACCCTCTTTCACGACTCTTGGATCTATGGAGGAAACGCAATTAATGGCGCCTCTACCTCCTTCCAGCACCCGCAGAGCCGATTCAACTATCGTAGGCCCGGGGAGAAAGAAGCATGCGTTTTCTCCTTGTGCCAGTCCGCCTTGGCAAGTCCCGATGACGAGCTGAGGAGAGGGTGAGAAGGTCTGTGAGGAAGCGACTCGTCCGCTGGGGGGGGGATGGGGTACCATTTGAGTATAAAGAGGGAACAAAACGCATGGACTATTTCGACAGAATCAACTTCATCATCCGTCTGAGTAACTCGTCTCGATCCACTCCCGCATATCCTATCGTAATGCAAACCGGAGAAGATTTTCATGCAATTCCGGCCGATATAGAAACCTGTGAGGATCTCTCTTTTATCTTTCTCCTTACTTCTCGCGCCACCCCCAGCGGCAGGTAGCTCTCATCTTCTCACATAAACATGCGTACAAATACACCTTGAAAGCTAACTAATCTTGCTTTTATCTTTGTCCTTTTTTTCAAAAAAAAATAGTGGTCACACAAGAATTTGACAAACTCAAAAGTGAAGACCAGCACGTTCCTGAGGATGATCAGTTCAAACTAAAAATCAATGGTACCTTCACTGCGGACTGCTCGGACAATATAGCAGTAGGTACGCTCGCTTCATCTCTCCCCCCCCCCTTCTTTTCTCTCTCTTCTCTTCCCTTTCCCTTCCTCCCTCCCATTTCCCCACCCAGTCCAATTGTCACAGCCGGTCCCCCTTCCCCGTTCATCATCTCTGAGCAGCAATATCTGACTTGACCCGTTATCCTTATTCCTCCCCGTGCGCCGGCGCGTAGTTTGGTTTACGAGGCTTCGCATAACCGACCACGCAGAGCTGAAGTCGAAAAAGAAGACGTTTGTCCATCGGGCAAAAGAAGACATCGATGCGTTCATGAATAGGATCCGAGAGAGTGTTCGCGATTGGATCTTATGTGAATGTAACAACCCCAACGAACTCGCCTAACGTGGGGACTCCGCGGTATCCTTGTGTCGTGTAGCTCAAGAGTAGATGGTGTTTCTGGTTCGGTTCGGCGCACGGTTCTCATCCTTCCTCGCACACACATCCTCGTCACCCATCAAACTGCGATAAATAACAATATTAACAATATTTAATGAATTAGAAAACGGAAAATAGAAAACAGAAATAAAGAAACTATTGAATTAAATTACTGGATGAAAAAGAAAAAAAAGGAACAAGATTAGGGAAACTTGAAGGAAAACGCCCCCCCCCCTCCCCCTTCTTGCAAGTGGGACCCAGATTGGTGTGTACTAGTAGTAGTATCCGCCTGCTTCAGAGTCACCCTCGCATTTTATCCATTTATCGATACTGTACCATGACCCGGACTTCTTTCCTTCCACCCGTTCAAGCTCCCCAACCTTCAAGCCCAAAGCCCCAAGCCTTTCTCATCATCTTCGATTCTTTGTACACTGTACAAAACACCTAACCATAACGTCAATATTCTACCAGACGCTGACACGATGACACGCCCTTCTCCCTTCCACCGCGCGAGTCTCCACAAGTGCCGAGGCTGAGAGCTGAGACCGACCATCCACCGTACCGTGCCGTGCGACAAATAAAAATAAATCCAAGTCCACACCCTTGCCGGTACCAGACGCAGTACTATGTAATCAAACTTGAACCAATCAAAGAGTCAAAGAGCCAAAGAGTCAAAGAGTCAACGGCTCGTACTCCCCTTTCCCCGGGCCCTCTCACGAAAACACACGACACATGTATAATCACGTTTTTGAGAAAAGGGAGAGAGGTACTTTGTACATTGTACACTTTACTTTGAATTTCTACAGGCGCGCGCGGGAGGGGGAAGAGAAGGGGGGGAGGGGGGGAAGGGAGTCCCGAACGACGGACGGACGACACAAAACGGACGACGCTGAATAGAATAGAAACCCGAGACGAGAGGCGAATCGGGGTAGTGTGTGTTCCCTTCTCCTTCTACTGTTTAACTATAACTACCCTGGGACGGTACCTCGTAACTCTTTTTTTACAGACAGACAGACAGATGGACAGACAAACCGACGAACAGGCGAGCAGATAGACAAACAGATAGACAAAAGTAAATTTCGGCCTTCGGCGTGGCTTTGGCTTTAGCAATTCGGAGAAAGAGAAAAAGAGAAAGAGAGAGAGATGAGAGATGAGAGATGGGCCGGAGCCGGAGATAAGATGAAACAGATAACTGATAGAAGATAAGCGTCCCCGAGCCCCGAGAGATCCCACCTTCAACTTCAACTTGAGAGAGTTCCTTTATTTCACCTCCCCGTCTAAAAGCAAACCCATATCCTATTTCCTATTCCCCACCACACATGTGCCATACCCACCCTCACCCTCACGCTCCCCCACCCCCCGCCTTCTTCACATTCTCCTCCCACGCCCTCCCCACCCTCCCCTCGCGCCTCTTCCCAACCGCCACACTCAGCTCATCCAACATCCCCACCGTCATCTCCCAATCCACACACGCGTCCGTGATGCTCACGCCCCACTCCAACTCCTTCGCGCCGCCCCTCCCTTCTCCTGTGGGCCCGATGGAGATGGGAGGAACGTCCTGCCGGCCGGCGCGCAGGTTCGACTCGATCATGACGCCTGTTATGTACGGCGCGGAGGTGGAGGACGGGGAGGCGAGTTGGGAGGCGAGGGAGTGCACGACGAGTTGTTGGTTTAGGTGGTTTTTTTGGGAGTTGCCGTCTGTGGGGGTTTTTTTTTGGGTGAGTTGGGAGTCGGGAGTCGAAAATCGCGAAACGAAAGGAAGTAGGAAGAAGGAAGGAAAGAAGGTATGGAAAAGCCAACTCACGACTACAATCGACCATAATCGCCGGATGTTTCCCGGGCCTCGCCTTCCCCATCGCCTCCGCCGCCTTCCTCACACTCCCCTCATCATAATTCGTCCCCCCCTTCCCTCCCCTCAAAATCACATGCACATCCGGGTTCCCCCTCGTCTTCACGATACTCGCCAACCCCGCCTCCGTAACGCCCATAAACGCATGCGGCGCCTCCGCCGCCCTCATCGCATCCACGCTCACCCCCACGCCTCCATCCGTACCATTCTTGAATCCAACGGGGAACGAGCACCCCGACGCGAGCTCGCGGTGGAGTTGGGACTCGGTGGTGCGCGCGCCGATGGCGCCCCAGGAAAGGAGGTCGGCGATGTATTGTGGGGAGATGGTGTCGAGGAGCTCGGAGCCGACGGGGACGCCGAGGGAGGTGAGGGTTGTGAGGAGGGAGCGGGCTGTGTGCAGGCCTTTGTTGATTTGGAAGGAGCCGTCGATGTTGGGGTCGTTGATGAGGCCTTTCCAGCCGACGGTCGTGCGGGGTTTCTGTGTGCGATGCGAGGGCGAGGGCGAGGTCGGTCAGAACAAAACACCCCGGCGAGGAAAGGAAGGCCACTCACTTCACTACAACACAACCCACCCACACACGCACACACAAAAAAACGCCAAAAAAGTCAAAAAATCAGCCAACGAATTCCCTACACCCCTCACACTCAACACTCACAAATACGCCCTCATAACAACCACCAACCCCTCCCACCGTCCCCTCCCCACCTCCGCCCCCAAGCGCGTCGCATACTCCACCGCCTGCTCGGGGCTATGGATCGAGCACGGCCCCACGACGACCAGCAGCCGGTCGTCCTCGCCCGCGATGATGCGCGACGCGGCGAACCGCGCGCGGGCGATCGTTTGTTGGGCTTCGGGCGGGGAGGGCAGCTCGTGCCGGATGAGGGCGGGTTGGATGAGGGGGTCGTACTGGATGTGTGGTAGGGGTGCGGGTGCGGGTGCGGGTGCGGAAAGGTGAGGAAGGGAGGGTACGGGTGATGGGAGGAGGAGGTGGGCGTGTCCCGGTGTGTTTCGAAGTTTAGATTTGAGCAGGTCGACGTGCAACGAGTTGGACACATTTGGTTTGCGTGTCGAAGAAAGCGAAAGCGAAGAAGAGTATGAGCGTCCGGAAGCAGAAGCAAGAGTAGATTTAAGAGACAGAGGCGAAGCAATAGAAGGAGAAGAAGGAGAAGAAGCTGTACGCACGCCGACGACCCTCCGATCCGAGATATATTTATGCATACGCTCCGCGTCCTCGTTGTCGGGCACGGGCGTCGTAGACGTGGCAGCTTTGAGCGTTCCAGGCATCGTGTCGTCGTCTGCGTCTACTACTTTCGTCGCTGTCTCTGAGGCTGGGGTAGAAACGGGTGCGGGTGCGGCGACTGTGTGTATGCGTGGGGGGGTTTAAGAAAAGACGAAAAGAAAGCAGAGGTGAGCGTTGGGGGGTTATATACTACACGAAAGCGAGTGTACCGCAAGTGAAGCTGACCTTGACTTTGGGGTTGATGGTTATCTAGCGATACCGATGATGGAGAGTCTAGAATTATAATACCCGTACGATTCGACGAATGAGCGTAAGCAAAAGCGCGAACGAGGAGAGATGGATATGGAGATTAATTTTGCGGCCGCTGCCGCTGAGAGCGGACGGCGGGCGTGCCAGTGATGAATATGCAGACAACGTTGCTCACCTGGTGAATGCGAGCCAATCGACATCTGAAAAGAATATGAATCGGATTGATATTGAGATCAGAAAGGGCGAGTCCTGTGTCACAACTTACTATCTTTTCTTTCGAATGCAGTAGACAGACAGACAGACGGACGGAAAGATTTCTGACCGACCTGAGTGCATTTCCGACTTTCCAACTTTCTGACTCCGACTCGCGGAATATTATTTCTGACTCCTTTCCTGATCGACGTCCCTCTTTCTCCTTATCCGGTACTCACTGAGTCACTCTACACACCACCACCACCGCCAGCGCACACCCACCTTCTCCGACTCCGACTTCAACTCCGTTTACACAAACCCAGTATATCGTACAATATTAATCACTTTTTATCACAGCTTTCTTTTCTTTTTAAAAACAAACAAACAAGAAAGCAGATACACAGTTGCAGCTGCCGCGCTCGTCGGGTCGGACGCTTACCTAACGTCTAACTTCTTACCCTCGCCTCGCGTACTGGCATCTGCGGTCGCTTACAATACTACTACTCTTCAGACTCGACCACACCACCCACACCGACAGTTTCGCCGCTTTCGGGTGCACGTGCGTTCACGGTTCACGAATGCACCGCCCACCGCCCGTCGCAAATTTAAAGAAAAAGAGTTTAATTTTAAGGAAGCGTTCAGAGCGGGAACGGTCAAACCT
Organism: Hymenochaete sp. R1; assembly: GCA_019400425.1. NCBI lineage: Eukaryota > Fungi > Basidiomycota > Agaricomycetes > Hymenochaetales > Hymenochaetaceae > Hymenochaete > Hymenochaete sp. R1. The sequence goes on from JAFREE010000041.1 coordinate 105,956, forward strand.
CGGGTACTCAAAAATGTTAATAAAAGCAGAAAGCGTATCCGGTCCGTGTACCAGCCACGCCCGGCCCGAGTACTACTAGTACTACTACTTCCACTACTATTAATCGGTAGTCTTCGTCTTTCATCTCTCATCGTTCATCACCAGTACTCAGCATCCAGTACTCAGTTTGGCCAACACCAAAACTCCGTCCTCGGACCTCGACGCCGCGTCTCATGCAGCACTACCAGTTCTACCAGTTCTGTATAATCCCGAACGTCCTCCCCCCCCCCCCTCCACCGGCCGGCGAGCTAATCGTGTATCACCCACATCGAACATCGAACATCGAACATCGAACATCGAACATTTGACATTCCCTCAAAACACAAAAAAACACCCGCGGTGTTTCGAGTCTCCGTTTCGTTTCGTTTCGTTTCGTTTCGTTTATTTTATCAAGCTCCAGGACCAGGATGACTGATGAGTCCCCGTTCCTCTTTGACTTGGAGGATACTGTATCATACTGGTTACGGCTTCGGCTTCGACGATAATATTGATGAAATGAAGGGACGCTGGACGTTGGACGCTGAAGAGGCCTCTCTCTCTCTCTCTCTGGCTGGCTGGCTGGCTGGCAACCACTAGTACTTATCACCCGTCCCCTGTCACCCGTCGCTCGAGCCGACGTTACCGCTGCGACGGCGACAGCGGTGGCGACGGTACTGGAAGGCGTTGTGGCAGAAGGCGGAAGGTGTTATGGCGTGAGGCGCATGAATCGGTACCATGGATGAGATGAGATGAGATGAGCACACAGACACACAGACAGACACGGACGCAGACACGGACTGAGTTAGGAACAGCGTACAGCGTACTTCGTACCACAAACTACGGACTACAACTACGATAGCTGATATACATTCGGGGACGGACATGGAGACAGAGCAACTCAACTCAACTCAACTCACCATAAACGCCAGACGTCCCCACGTTTTTTTCTTCCGCTTTCGTTCGCTTTCGTTCATCCATTCATCCATTCGTTAGTCGTTAGTCGTCAGTCGGTATAGTACAGACAATAAACAGTAACTTGAAACGCAACCCAGCGCCAACTTGAATATCAACGCCCCAGCCAGCAGCAGTACCAGCAGCACTAGTACCAGAAGTAGTAGTACAGTACAGTAGAAAGCGCCTCTTGGTCCGAGTCTCCCGACTTTCTCGGCGTCTCTGCGTCTCTGCGTCTCTCAGGCTCCCGTCCATCAAGGTATCAAGGGATCTACGAAGGCATGCCGCTGCTTACTTTACGACCAGTGTCCGGCGTCCGGCGTCCGGTCTCCTATTAATTAGAGTAGCGCAGAGTAGACCAGGCCGGCCGATCATCGTTTGTTTGTTTGTTGGTGGCTGGTAGCGACGGTGACGGTGATGATGAACGAATTTTTTTGATGATGGTGATGGCGATGATGATTGGTATTTATGTGTACATTGGCGTGGCGCCCATGCCCGTGTTTAGTCTAGATTGAGATCTTGTTTCGATATGCGTATGTGTGCATGGACGACTGAGTCGGTGCAGCGCTTTAGATGACGAGAACTTGAATGACGAAAAGAGAGAAGGAACATAGGGCTCACTCAGGTATTATTAACTTGAACAAGCTCAGCAAATTCGCCATCCACCATCCACCATCCGCCACACCAGCTCTGCTCGCTCGCTCGCATAGCGTGTAGCCCAGAAACTACGACATTGAAAAACGAAGCGATTCGCGATTCCTTAAGAACTGAGGACTGAGAAGATCTAGACGGAGTGTGAGTGTCAGACCGAACAGACCGGACCCGAAGAAATACTAAATACTAATAGGCGTGCTGAGGTCGGAGTCGATGTGGGCTGTTACTGCTGCTTTACCAAGTAGCTACAGTCGCAGTACTAGTGTGCTGCCAGTGGGAAAGGCATAGGCATAGGCGTAGGCCTCGGACGGACTTGCTGACTGCGGGTAAAGCAAGGCGGGCAGAACACGCATCGTATCGAACGAACGAACGAACGAACGAACTTGGGCGCCAAAGCCAAAGAAAGGATAATATGTCGCGGTGTATGTAGCGCCCGGTAACTAAACTTTGCAGCCTCTGATCTCGTGGCGCCGTCGCGAACGACTACTAGTAAAAGGAGATCAAAGGCGAAGGCAAAGACGAAGACGAAGGCAAAGGATGCAATCTCGGGGTAGGGCGGGGAAGCATGATTGAGCGAGCGAGCGAATCATTGATTCCGAGTCATTCACGTTCGATCAGGATCAGGATCAGGATCGAGACGGGTCGTTGGGTCGTTGGGTGGGTCGTTGGATGGGTAGGTACGTAGGTGGGCGGATCTAACTTAAACGGTCGTCTTGGTGAAGGCGAAGGAAGAGAGATGGGAAAAAGATGGAAAAAGACGCCAGATGTCAGATGAAGTTAACTTAAGCTTCCTTTTTCCAAGTTTTTCCAAGGTCAGATCCGAGAAGGAGATCAAGAGATCAAGAGATCGAAAGATCGAGGGTGAAAGGAAGTCGACTCGACGATTGTTGTTTGAGAAGCAGAAGCGGATCCGGATGGAGACGGAGACGGAAGTGCAGCGGGACTGAGGTGACGGCGACGGTGAGGAAGCGCAGTACTGAGTACTAGTGAAGGAGACCTAAAAGATCACGGTGATTTACCAGTACTAGTGGGCTTACGTGGATGCTTGGTATTCGTCCGGACTTGTCGAGCTCAGAGACTGGACTAGCGCGTGAAATTTGATTACAACTTGAAGAAATGAAATGATTATCTTGGGTTGGTTAGTGGATATGGGACATGGACATGAAGGGCAGAAACGGACGGGCAAGATGGTGGATGTGGGTGCGAGATGCGAGATCTCGGGAACGCCGGGGGACTCGCGCGTAACTCGACGAATGAGAAGCAAGCAACTTTACTCAACTCAACGTAACGGAAGAACATGCGATCGGGGGCTGGGCAGCTGGGCTAAACAAGCTTTTTCTCTATCTCCCGCCCGACCGAGCGAGGACAAATTCAAATTTCTTTTCAATTCATTTTTGGGCGATTTTCTCGGGATGGCCGAAGAAGACGTACGGCGACGTGGACATGCGCAGTCACACAGTACTAGTGCGCGGAAAGTTTCTCTCCCAAGGCCTAGGGAAAAAATTACCGGCAAGTGGCGAATTGGACTCCCCCGGGTGGTGTCGCGCTAAGCCTTGGGCCAGGTGTATCACATGTGCGCTAGGTGCGGCATTGGATTGCACTGATTGCACGCAACACCAAGTACGAAGAAGGAAGAAGAGAGGTCAGTGGAATATTGGGCATACACATAGGGCGGGAAGAAGTGCTAGTACCGGTAATTGCAGGATCATCAACTTGATCAAGAGATGATGTTGGGGTCGGGGTTCGTCATCATCGTCATCAGAGACCAGGCGGGTGTTCCGTGTTCGGGACGCTTCGTCGAATATAAACAAAGACAACGAACAGAGACAAACAGTGAATGATGATGATAGATGCGATTGTTGAGAAATTAATGTAGTGAGTGAAAGAAAAAGATGAGAGGCGGTGGTGGTAGTGAGTGTATCGACTGACTCGCCTCAAGACTCAAGAGAGATTGATTCCTGATTCCTCTAACAAAGAAAAGAATGAAGAAAAGAATTAAACAATTGAATTTATTACATAAAGTGAGATATGTTGGGATTACATAATACATCTACAGCATCGGCCTTGTGAGTTCCCTTGACTGACTTGACTTGTCCCAGCTAAAGTCCTCGATGTTGACCTCACCGGTCTCCCCCACGCGCTCTCCGCTCTACCCTCATCCATCCATCTCTTCTTCCTCCCTTCACCATCCCGCACTCGTTCCCGCCGTCGTCTCCGTCGTCCACGCCCTCCCTATCGACGACGACGACGAACAAATCATAGACGCCCAGCGCTCACCGCGCATAACCATAGTCCTTGCATCTGCTTCCGATTCCGCCAGTCCGGGGTCCGGCCTTTGGTCTCCTCCGACCTACCACACCCTCTCCAACCATCCAACCATCTCCTTCCCTTCTCAGGTACTCGCCGACAAACGCCTGCCATCCATCTCATCGTCAGTACTGCACCCATCTGATCCCGTCTTGACCCCTCTCCATCTCACCTTCTCTTGACCCTTTTAAACACCGCACCGCATCTCACAATCGCCCTTTGCTTTTGTCCGTCCTTCTTCTCTCTCTCATCGGCGAACCTTCCCCCAATCTCTCTCTATCACCACCATTACGGACGCTTCCCGATTGTGGTTCCTTTGCCTTTACCCATGGCGGGTCGGTCTGCAATTATTCGCGAACAGCAGCAGCAGCATAATCATAGCATGATGCCTGGCGCGTCTCGGACGCAGTCTCGGGCGGAAGCCAAGTATAACGTCACAACTGACTGTACGTAGTTGGACTTTCTTCTTTCTTTTTGCTTTGTGATCCCTTCATCGCTCATATACTTGCTTTAGTCCCAAGATATGATTTGCATTTCGCGTCAGCATCGGGGAACTTGGGCCTCGTCGAGTATGCGCTCAAGAACGGACAACCGATAAACTCGGTGCTCAATGGCGTCCTCCCGCTTCACGCAGCCTGTGCGGGAGGGAGCGAAATAGTTGTAAAATATCTGATTGACCAAGGCGCCGATGTGAATGCACCTCGGTACGTGGGGTTAAGCATGCTCCGTCCGTCCCACCAAGCGTGCTGATGACTGTCGTCAATTTTTAGATTACCACGCAAATATTCCAGTGACAAACACAAACATTCCGGTCTGGCAGTCGGTGCTAGCGGTGAGTCGCGTTTCCAAGATGGCCAGATGAGTCTGAGAAAAAATAGCATGCTTCCCTGCAAAGGCGTGGCTTGATGCTATTTTGGTCCTTTCTCTCTTATCGTACATTTACGGAAGCCTTACTCATGCCTACCTTCCCCTATATCTGTAGGATCAACTCCATTGCATTTTGCTGCTGCGAACGGACACACAGCTGTCGTCCGCCTGCTTTTAGCATGCGGAGCGGCCCCCGACAAGACAGATAAACACGGCGTCACTCCGGAAATGCTCGCCCGTGAGAGCGGATGGGTCGACTGCGCAGAAATGATTGCAGCGTGGTCGGGCGGGCGAGAAGGCGATTTGCCTCCGGTGCAGAATGGGGAAAGCTCCTCGATGAACATCGGGAATCTTGAGAAACTCCGAGACGGAGTCGACGAAGGGAACATGAATGGGTCGAAAAGGTTGCATGTAAAGCGGTCGATTGACTGCGCGCTGCACAAGTTCAAGGCGCCTCTCACATTGCACCATCATGTCTCGCACGGACAACTGCGCAACGAACGAGATCGAACACCGCCCTCACCCTCGAGCGTCTCGCACCCCCACCATACATTATTTCCCTCGCAGTTCCAGCACTCGCATTCCCAGTCCGGTTCACCATCTCACTCGCAATCTCATTTCCACTCCCTCTTTCATCATGCGCATTCTCACTCCACAACGCAATTGCCGTCTGGTCTTGGAGTGACGGGCATTCCGATGAACGGGAACAGGTCCGTCTCTGCATCAGCGTCCGGTGCATCGCACCCACGAGGCAGCAATAGCACTGGTTTGGTCGACCAGCAACAACAACGCCAACCGTATTCATTAGACAATTCGAGCTCAATGGAGGCGATACAACAAGCCAGACGGCCGTCCCTCCCACAAATTTTCGATCATGGCGTGCACAAGCGTGTGCCTAGCAACCGAAGAAGACGTCCGCGTTCTGCCGGAGAGGAGGATGCGGAGAACGAACACGCGAAGGCACATCGTGGCGGAGGTGCCACTCCCTCGAGTAGCGGAGACGGAGACGGGAATAACGGTCTTGCTCAGATCGGCGCCGGCGCCGGCTCCACTCCTGTCTCCGTGAACATGAACATGACTACGGGCAACGTCAGTCCCGGATCTGCTCCCAGCGCAACTCGGAAGCTGAGTAGCAAAATTTCACTGCGGAACCTGTTTCGAAGGGCGAATAATGACGTGGGTGGTGCGGGCGACATAGCTTCCGGCGCTGGTTCGAACCTGAGCTCGGGAGCAGGATCTGCATCCACGTCGTATTCGGCGTCCTCGTCATCAGCACCGATATACAATCACAACCTGCTCATGCGCGGTTCACAGAGCCCGACTCCGCCTGCGTCACCACTTTCGTCATCGTTTGCGCCGTCGCCCCTTCCTGTGCAGGGGAACGCGTACAGGTCGAGGGTGGGGAGCGAGAGTGCTGGGAGCGCGACGGCGGGAACGGCTTCGTCAAAGCTGCAACAGCGGGACTCGGAAGATACTTGGGTTGAAGAAGGAGGAGATGGATTTGGATACGATGATCTGGGACCTGAACAGGAAATGAACAGCGCGCCGATCAGTGCGCCTTCTCTATCATCGCGACCCAGCATTCTTAGGGGACACAACCGTTCAAATTCATCGCAATCGTCTGGAGGCGTGTCTAACGCGGGGTCTGGATCTGGATCTGGACAGACGACGACAACACGCACGCTTCGATTTAATCACTCGTCGTCGTCGTCGTCAAGCTACTCAAATGCGAGTTCGGGACCTAATTTACCATCTTCAATTTCGGCTATACGGCTTAGAGGAAGCCGGAGCGCGAGCTCTTTGAGGCATGAACACACGTACGAGTTCGATGAGGAAGAGGAGGAAGGTGAGGAGGAGGACTATGGTGAGAGCCTCCTGCCTGATTCGGCACCTCCGAATATCACGGCGTTTGACGATGAAGAACTCCGCGTAGGCGCCGATCATCACAATTCTGCTTCTGCCGCCGCCGCCGCCGCCGCCAACGTCCATCCCAAAGACGACCGCCGCACATCTCATTTTGATAATCGACATCACCATGTTCACCAGCCACAGCCACAGCCACAACAGCAACGGGGGACGCCGCCCTCAAAGTCTGGACCAGGCTCTGGGAGACCGCGAGTCTCGTCCTTTGCGTCGACAGCGTCTTCGTCGCCGGGTGTCACGCCTGATGATAGCGATAGCAAGGCGCCCTATGTACATGCGGATTTCCCCTTTAGCATCGAGCACTCGCCGCTCTCGCCTCTGTCTGCGACGTCGGACTCGACTCAGCATACGCTCCCTGACGATAGCCACGAGTACTTGGGCGTGCACGTTATCGGACAAGAATCGCGCGCCGCCGCCGCTGCGGATAAGGATAAGGAGAACGCGTCCGAGTCACGTCTGCGAGGCGAGTCGTTCTCGAGCGTGGAGACGGATGCGAGTGCAGCGAGCAGGGCAAGTCGGCCTGAACCGAGAAGTCAGGCGTCATCCGACTACACGAGCATCACCACCCCGAGCCCAGGCGTCGTCCCTCGCAGAAACTCAGTCCTTGAGTCCGCAAACCCAGACCCGGACCCAGATGTCCAAGTCCAAGTCCAAGTCCAAATCAATACGTCGGAGTCGTACCTGACGCGATCGCCGTCGATATATCTCTCCGAGGTCGAAACGCCTGGGACGGAGGATATGATGCATCACCCCAATATGAACCACGACGGAACGGGCGTCGGAGTTGGAGTGTCGTCGCCCTCAAAAGCAGCGCTCGACCACTCCTTGAACGTCCGTGGTGTCTCGAACCTGGCAGAAGCAGAGGACCTGGTACGCCGAGCACAGCAAGCTATCCTCATGAGCGCCTCCGCACCAGCCGATAGCCCCGATAGCCCCGGCGCCTCGCTCTCCGCTCAGCTGGCAGCTTACGGCGAGGCGCTCGCGCTCGAGCGGCGCTTCATGCGGGGTGAGAAGCAGCGCTCGCAGTGGTCGAAGGGGTTCGACAGTGACGAGGACGAGGAACGGGGTGGGGAAACGGAACACGCGCACCCGCACGGGAAGGGGAAGACGATGAAGCCGAGGCTGAACCAGAGCGCGAAGGAGGCGAGGGAGGCGCTCTGGCAGAAGAAGAGGGAGAGGCAGAGGGGGGTGACGACGGGTGCGATCGGGTCTGCTGCGGCTGCGGGTTCGAACGCGGGTGCGTCTGTGGGTGTGGGTGCGGCGTCGAATTTGGCGGGGTTGGGGCCTGGTGGAAGGAAGGGCATTGCGAAGAACGCGAGGTTGAAGAGGCCGCATACTTCTGAGGGGGCTACTCAGCCGTCATGGAAGGCGGATGGTCGCTTGCGTAAGGATCATTCACTTATTTGATATGAGTAGATATTGGGAACTGACGGTATGTGTTAATGTAGCCATGCAAAGCGTCGGAGTAGATAGTCCAGGAGGTAAACTTACTTCGAACGGTGTCCGACAGAGTTCGAGCCAGGGGCAAGGGCAGGGACGGGCACATTCTCGCTCGACGTCTACGCCTCTCCATATTACGGTCACCCCTTCGGACGGGTCCTCGGCGTACACTAACTTCAAACCTGACATACAAATCATCGAAACGAACGCAACGCCCATCGACGCACCGTTTCCTCTTGCGATGAGCTCAGGATCAGGATCAGGAAACGGCGCGGCTGAATTGACGATCACGCCTCCACCCATCTCGTCGACGTCCTCGACGCGAACGACGCCTCAACAATCTCACGCGCGAACACAGTCACATTCGCGTTCGCGTTCGCGCTCCCCTTCGTCCCCTCCTACCATCCCCACCCAAGCACAAACACAAGCACGCTACACATTCGACGACGTCCGTCCCTCGACGCTTCCCTCCCGCTCGCGCACCCCAGACCCAGACTCCCCACACCTCTCAAGTGCAGACTTCGACCCGTACGCTTCCTTCGCCTTGGGACTCGGCAGCGGCAGCGGCGTCGGCGGCGATGGCAGCGGGGGTGGTCGTGGGGGCCCGAGACCCACCGTCGGCGTCCCGCTCACGCGCGTCGCGACCGCCCCGATCCAGGACTCGAGCGGGCTCGCGTACGGGAACGCGGGGAGGCATGGGTGGTTGAAGCCGACGTCGGCAAGGAAGTTGGTGCGGATGGGGTTTCCGCTGGAGTCGTCGGGCCAGTTTGGGGCGGGTGCGGGTGGTGGGGGTGCCAGCGTTAACGTTGGCGTGGGTGGGAGTTCTGCGGGGGTGGGGATGGGGATGGGTGGGGAGAATAGGTCGCCGAGTAGGGCGAGGTTTGAGGGGATACGGAGTTTTGTGAGGGGGTTGAAGAGTAAGGCGTGAGTGGGAGTTCGGTGGTATGGTGTGGTACGGCGATGTATCATTCAGTAGCGAGTGATTCGCCCTGTAAGAGGGTGCTCAAAAGGCCACCGTCGTCGTTGTTGGGGGTTCGGCATGACGCATGAGCCGTCTGAATGTACGGTGTATAAGCTCTACTGCTCTACTTCGAATACGCTTCGTTCTCACATTGTCGTTGTCGTTGTCGTTGTCGTTCTCCCTTTCTTTTCTTTTCGTTATTCTGTTCTTCCTTCTCACATCATCCGTTCCTCTCATGCACTGGCATCACCACCACCACTCACTCACTCACTCACTCCCACTTCCCTTCATCTTTTTTCCCTTCTCTTTTTCTTTTCTTTATGTCTTTATTTCCTCATTTCTTTTTTCTTTTTTCAACACCTCGGATAGGCTCTACAACATTCGACGTTCCTTTGTACACATTCGCGCCCACGGGTGTGCTTTTCTTGATTTTATGATTTTTTTTCTCGTGTTCTGTTCTGTCCTGTCCTGTTCTCACTCTCACTCCTGATCCGAACCCAATGTACCCCACCCCCACGTCCCCCAACGATGTACTCATTCACTTTCAAATACTCAAATATTCAAAAAGTGTTGTCCCGTCCTCTCACCCTCTCTGTCTCTCCCGCTCTTAGTCTCTATTTGTGTTCTGTTTTGTTCTGTTCTGTTTTTTTACGACCGTGACGTTTACGGCTCAGAAGTGAACAAAGTCGAATGTATGTCTTTTTTTTCATTTTTAAGTCTGGTGTTTGTACTGTTTATTCAAGTTGGGAGTGGAGTTGTGATACTTTGATACTTTGATACTTTGATCCTTTGATCCTTTGAGTTTGAGATGTTCAATGGGGATGGTTCATCGGGAGGGGGGCGATGAAACCATGTATTCATTTGAGGGATGGGATGCAAAATGCGTACTATGATGACTATGAGTGAGCGGGTGGTACTGGAACGAGACTAGTACTGGGAGTTGAGTTCTGAGTTGAGGGCCGGGCTGAACGCGTCAAGCTAGGTATAGCCGAGCCGAGCCGAGCGCCGAGCCTTCGAAGTGACATTCGCTTTTTTCTCACTGGCACTCTCTGTACGTCGGAGAGCTTTCATAAAATGTTTTCAACATCATCAGCATCTATCTCTATTATCGAAGAAACAGGTTACGAGACGCGCAGGATCTGGAAACTTGCCAAAAGGACTGTGTTCTTGTCTGTGCCTATGCTTATGCCTATGCCTATGGTGTCACCTCTCAGGCTAGCCAACGCCTTCAAGGATCGAGCGCTCCGCGCATCCCGCATCTTTATCCCTTCATCAACTTAAAGGAAAACCTTCTCTGAATCAAGTCTTGCACCAATTTGAATTTGGCTGAGAAACAGATGGGAAAACACGAGACGAGGACAGCCATGGACTGCGTCATTTACACATTGTTCACGATAGACGCTCGTTTGTGTGTCCTAGCACCTACCTTGCACCCTTACCACCATGAGCGGCGTAGAGGTAGAGGAGCACTTTGTCGAAAATCCACGGTGAGTTTGAGTTTTCTAACTCTTCTCGTGAGAAATGAAGTGTCGTATCTGACCTCGCCCAGCTTTATCGAGATAACTCAGGTTTCGGTCGAGTCTCGTCAGCGTCCGTCCAAGTTTCGCGTCGTCCTGCAGCATCATACGGGCGTCAAAGAGATTGTCGAGAGTACCGCGAAAGCCGAAGACGCAACACTTGATCTGCACACGTACGCAAAGAAAGCTCGGGCTCCTTGAGCCCAGATTATAATTATGATCGATTGATCTACCGGCAGTTTCGTGGATGTGCAGGCACCTGCGAGTATCGAGGTCTTCCGCCTGGCTTCTGCTTTACGTCCGAAAGCGGTGTTCTCGACTGCACTGGCGATTACGGAAGACGATGCTGGATGGGTCGAAGTAGACGTGCCTGAAAGTTCGCTCACAATCCACATTTTCTATGACGTTGTCCTTATGGGGTTGCGCAGAGAATGGCATGGTTGTTAAGATCAAACTTGGTGGACGGAGATCAGTATGCACGAGACTCGATTCTCACCAAGGATATGATGGCAGTACTCATTATGCATATCGTAGGGAACGTATGTGGCTAGATTTCGCCTCAGTCAAGCAGTTGCAGCGCTTGACACTAAGGAGCCTATGATGCAATGGCTCGAGACGGGAACGAAGTGGTTGAAGCTGCTGTTGGATATTGGTGCAGGAGTGTCTGAGGTATGATGTTTCTATTCCAGGCTTCTATTCGTATCTGACGCCGCTCGCAGCTGAAGGTAGAGGCAAAAGTCGCTGCTTCCATTACACGCACAATTTTCAACGTAAGCGTCTACTTGATGTCGGAAAACGCATTTCCTTGACTTCAGCCAGCGGATCGAAAGCATCCCGGTGGTCTTTGACCGGCTGCGTAAAGACATTCTTCGGCTTACAGACCATATGGATATTATCGTGGAAGCAGGGAAAAACTTCAAGACAGAACCCGTTCAAGTTGCCTTGAATAAGTGGATAGAACTTGTCATCAAAGCAGCAGGGAAACTCACTGAACATTACTCTCGATCGAGAAGAAGTAAGCCGGACTTCTGAACGTGACTGGATCCGCACTCATACTTATACATTCAGTGGTATTAACTAAGGACTTTCTCTCGTTAAGAAATGATCAAGTGGATGAATTAGTAACGGAAATCAAAGAACACAAGGAAGCAATGCGTGACGCATTTCTTACGGAGATCCAAGGAGGCGTAACAAAAGGCAGCGACGCTCTGGGCGTAATGCACCTGCACCAGGAAGAGGAACGCGACAGCAAGAGTCTTCTGACAATCCTTCCGCCAAAGGAAAGTCTATTTTCTGGGAAGCCGTATTGTCTTGATGGTACACGCCAGACAGTGCTAGACATTATCCATCAATGGTCCAACGATACCTCAAGAATGTCAAAGCTCTTGTGGCTTTATGGTGTCGCCGGATGTGGCAAGAGCACGGTAGCTGCTTCAGCATCTCGGATGTTCGGGGACGACCTCGCAGGCTCATTCTTTTGCAAACGGGACAAGGAGGCGCGGAGAGATCCTGTTCACTTGATGCGATCCATCGCTTTCCATTTGGCCCAAAAGAGTGCAACATACAGCAAGGCACTCCTGAATGCGCTGCAGAAACCTGATATCTTCGTCAATGAAGATTTAGACACTCAATTTGAGCGTCTTTTGAAGAAACCTTTGCAGGAGAGCGGAGGTTTGGCTTCTTCGCCTTCTATCTTTGTAATCGACGCGTTGGATGAGTGCAAAGAGCACGAGAAGGTGTCGAAACTCCTTTCGGAACTGGTCCATCTCGCTCCCTGGGTTTCGTTTTTCGTCACGAGTCGCGACCTTCCAGGCATCCGGGGGAATCTTACGAAACTCGGAGAGCAGATGGTGGAACACAACCTTTTTGATCATGATGCCATGGATGACATTCGAATTTATATAGACTATCAACTCTCAGAAGATGGGCTACTAGCGGATCTCCAGCCCTTCATTACCAGGGAAATGGTCGACAAACTGGTTTTCAAGTCTCAAGGTCTTTTTATTTGGATGTATACGATCGTCGAATTCATGGTCAAAGTGGAAGTTGGGAAATTAGAAGTGCTGGAAGACATTCTCGTCTCCAAAACTTCTCTCGAAGCGGAAGGAGCTTTGGACAGCCTTTACCGAATCGTCCTCGAGAATGCCTCTGGATCGACGAAAACTGGCAAGGATGTCGTCCGTTTTATCATTGGATTCATCCTCATCACATCATCCAACTCGCCCCTGACAGCTTCTGCCCTTCACGCCTTTCTTCCTTCGTCGCTCTCAGTGCTCGAAACAGAATTCCTCACTATTTTCAACAAGTTATTACCGGTGCTGGCCGTCGGAAAAGACGGTCTCGCTCGTGCTTATCACATGACATTCCTCGACTACTCTTCAAGGGAAGCTCGTTGTGGTGATTTCTTCATGGATTCATCGGAGCTCCATGCAGTCGTGGCTACGGGTTGCCTCGAAATCATGGAGAAAGGAACTCGAGACGTTAAACGTCGGAGGGTCAGATCATCTGGCCTGAAATTCAATTTGTGTGCACTCGAAACGTCTGGCGTCCTCAATAGCCAAGTATCGGACCTCGAGAAACGCATTGCAGAAAACATATCTGCAGAACTCTGTTACAGCTGCAAGCACTGGATGGGTCATCTTCAATCAGGATATATTGCTTCACATACGACGGAGATGCTTCATCGACTTCTGCCAACGCCTTTCTCTTTATATTGGCTTGAAGTACTAAGCCTTTTAGGCTATTTGCATGATGCAAGGAAGAGCATAATAAAGTTGACTTCTAGTCAAAGTGTATGTGTTCTAAGCTTTTCCTTCAGAAATAACAATGACAATAATCTACTAGATACTCGTCGATGAGACAGTCGCTATCATACTTTATGAGCTAAGATCGTTTTTAGATCGATGCTCTTACCCCATCTCTTTTAGCACCCCTCATTTATACGTATCGGCATTGGCATGGCTTCCAAGAACGTCGTATCTTTGGCAAGCATGGAAGTTCCATTTCGCTCCGTCGGATGTCTTATCGCCTCCCGTCGATCGATTCTCCCCGATTGTGCTTGAGCTTTTATCCCCAGCTCCTCGATTTGCAGGGGTTTCCATCCCTCAGGATGGGAGGCATGCTGTTACAGCAAGACGAAGTGGCCTCATTCAGTTATGGGACTTGCAGACAGGCGCGCGTACTTGTGACATCGACACTTCGCACCATAAGCACTTTTGGTTAACTACACTTGCAATTTCCTCTGATGGAAGCATTATTGCTTCAGGATCGGAACTCACCAATGAAGTTTATCTTTGGAGTGTTGAGACACAAAATTTTCTTGTCGATAAACTGTATGGCCATAGCGACGGCGTTCACTTTCTCACCTTTGCGCCGTGCGGACTTATATTAGCATCTGCGTCCTATGATTGTACCATTAGATTATGGGACATGCTCACACGTACCTGCACGGGAGTACTCGAAGGCCACCTCGATACCATTCAGTGTCTGACATTCTCTCCTGACGGCACTAACATTGCATCAGCTTCGGAGGATGGAACAATTCGAATCTGGAATTGTAAAAGTGACAAACAAGTGGGAGATGCTTTCATCGGTCATCAGGACATCGTTTCATCCGTTTCTTACTTTCCGGATGCCTTTCGACTTGTCTCCGGTTCGTACGACTCAACGGTGCGAGTTTGGGACGCGAAACTTGGCCGACAGATAGGAGAGTCAGTGATCACCGGATCACCTGTCTATGCGATAGCAGTGTCTCCGGATGGCAAACAATTTATTTCAGGAGGTGAAGAGTCAATCTGCATCTGGGATACTTCGTCGTTTACTCTGGTATCACGGTACGCTTTGAAATCGTTTCAAGTGGTGTTCTCCTCGGATGGCACCAGGATCATTTCCAGGGGCAGGCTTGCAATAACACTACTGGACATCCATCGAGAGTTGGCAGCATTTTCACCATGTGCTGGACACTCGAAGTCAATACTGTGTATGTGGGCATCACCAGACGGTTCTCGATTCACGTCCATATCCAAAGACGGCATTGTGCAGATTTGGGACCTTGAAAGTGGAGCACAAATAGGTGACATTAAACTGGCTAATTTGACTCCGCTCGGGATTTCGTTTGCCGCCTTTTCTCCCGATGGGAACTTCATCGCAACTGGGAATAGTTCGGGCCGCTTGCAAATTCAGTACGCAGCAAACGGTGAACTGCTACATGGTCCACTTTCAGGGCATAGCGAAGAAATTACGTTTGGTGCCTTCTCACGCGATGGGACCAAATTGGTGACTGGAGACACAAATGCCACATTACGGATCTGGGACAGCATGACTGGTATCTGCATATGTGGACCACTTCAAGGGAATCGGAGGAGATCACTTTCGGCGGCTGCTTTCTCTTCGGACGGAAAGTGGATTGCATGGGGGGAAGGCGGCCAGATACGGCTGTATGACGCTCTCACAGGCAATGAAATAGGAAAATGCACTTCGAGGAGCTTCACGAGTCTCACCTTCTCCCCGTGTGCTCCTATTCTTGCAGCTGGAGTTTTAGACGGGCCTCCTCACTTGTGGCTTATAGAACAAACCGGTCGCATGAAACCACTTTGGGAACCAACCAAGGCAGAGCAAGTGCATTTCTACGAAGCAACCGAGTCGTCTTTGATTTTCTCGCCTGACAGCAGATATATCTTCTCGGGGTCATGCAATGGCATTGCGCGAGCGGGAGACCTTGTTGCTGGAAAGGTGAGATCCTGGGAAGGACATGATAGTGCCATAAGTAGCCTTGCTTTATCTTCACCGGATGGATCCCGACTTGTGTCCGGCGATACCAGCGGTGTTATTCGAGTTTGGAACACCAGATTTATCTTAAGCTTCTGTGAACCTGAGCTGAACTCGTGCGGATGCGAAGTTATCGGGCCTGAAAAGGTTCCCATTCTTATTCACGACGGAGGATGGATAAAATCTGAAGGAGGCGAGCTCTTATTCTGGGTCCCAACGCAGTATCGAAGCGCGGTCCTAGATACATCCCTGATTTGTATTTCGCGAAGGAACGAGGATCAGGTTATTCGAATCGATTGGGACAAGCTGTGTCATGGAAGCGAATGGACCAGAATCAGGACTGTAGAGACGGAACTGTGATTGTTTATAAACTTCCCATTTGTCTCATCACAACTTCAACTTCATGCCATTTCCCTATACTCCAGAATACAGTCCCTTCTTCGTCATGTCATCCTTTCGGATCCGTTAATTCCTTTGTTTTTCCTCCACTTTACCATTCTCGGCATGACTACCTCTTGCTTTTGTCGTGCATTGGAACTTTATTAAGAAACTATCCATCGTAGAACTCAGTTTCTGATATGTTCATACACATATGCATTTGCTCAATCCATCTTTTCACTACGGTTTCTTTACGATGTTGCAGAAGCCCCTTCAACATTCAAAAGTACAGCGAAACCTGGGAAACGTGTACAATTACATGCAGCGAACGCGCGGAAAGTTGCAGATAAGACAGACATACGGAGAGGCAGACACAAAAAGATAAAAGAAGTGAAAGACGAGAACGAAGAGAAAGAGGGGAGGAAGGGTAGAAAACAAGCGACAAGAAACATCATGAAAAAGGAGAACCATAACGAGAAATAATGCTTTGAGTGGAATGTGGAATTAGACACGCAAAATCGAAGAGAAGAGAAAGGAAGGAAGCATGAACAGGCAAAGTACGAGAGTCCGAAAGAAGGAAGTATAAGAGTATAGACGGAGGGGGGAGGGAGAAGGGATGGTTGGCCGGGAGCACGCGTTGACACACCTCGTAAACATAAAAGCATACTTTTCGTTGCCACCGTACATTCAAACATCCCCGGTATCCATCCCCTTTTTTTTGTTAAGTTTCGAATCGTCGAACAAGGCTTATCGCTATTCGCCCGTCAGCTTAATGCCCGGACACATCCTTTTACGCGCTACCCCAATACTGCCCGTTCTGCCTTCCCTGGTAATTGAACCCATAATCGGCAGCACCACTCTGCGGGTACCCTTGGCTCTGCTGCTGGGCAGCAGCGGCTGCCGCCGCCGCCTGCTGAGCTCCAGGAGGCCCACCCACGCCCGGGTTACCTGAGAATCGTCCAGCACCATACCCGCTCGCAGTAGCATACAATCCCTGAGCTCCCCCTGGTTGCACACCCACGCCCGGTCGACCGGCTTGGCCTAGTGCAGCAGCTTGAGCGGCAACACCTGTGATAGACCCGCCACCCACACCACCTGCGCTGCCGGGCCCGCCCCCGCCAATGTCCTTCGCACCGACACCCTGACCGTAGGGTTTGTACGAGTTCTCGGGAGAGGAGGCTCCTGCTGTGCCTGCACGTTGGCCGAGAGCAGCGTGTGTGCCCGGTGAGCTGGATTGCATGAAACTTTGGATACCCTGCGTGCCTCCGTATAGCTGTTTACCGTATTCGTTTCCGGGCATGGCACTCGCACTGTGGCTTTGGCTGAGCTGGCCATGTTGACCGTATCCGTCGTCATACGCTGAGTGCTGTTGCTGGCCGTACATGTTCTGGCCGTAAGGGAGCGATTGAGGCGCACTGGGTCCTTTTGCATTCGCAGGGGACGCTGACGACGGGTTTGACGGTTGGTAGAGTGGCTGCTGGGGCTGGAACCTCCCTCCGTACTGACCGAGTCCGCCGTACTGACTGTACGGAGACCCGTAAAACTGGCTCGTTTGATAGTGCGGCGGGCCATAATAGTATGGCACAGGCGCGTAGCCTTGCTGGGGTTGACCTGTAGTGGGTGCCTGAGGCTGAGCATTTGTTTGGGGCTGTTGAGGATGTTGCTGCTGACCGGTTTGTGAATTGGATTGAGGGAGGACGGAGGTGACCTGGGATGCCTGTTGCGCGTTTTGGAGGTTCTTTGTGAGATCTTCGTGGGAGAGTGCATTCCGGCCGAAGCTCGATTGCTGACCGTACGAGTCGTAGTATCCCTAGCATTGCTATCAGTCCAAACATCCCAACCAATTGCGGGATGTTAACTTACACGCTGACTCTCGCCGTAGCCTCCGAATTGATCGGATCCGAAGCCACTGAGGTGTGATGCCTGCGACTGATACCCAAGTTGTTGACTCAAAGGAGCAAAAGAACCATAAGGACCTTCTTGGGTCTGAGCAGAAGGGGGAGTCTGAGCATGATGGAAATTCTGCTCTGGCTGACGGAAGTACGAGCCATGACTTCCCAGTCCTTGGTGCAATGCCGATTGCTGCTGCTGCTGCTGTTGATGTTGCTGCTGTTGTGGTTGCTGGTGTTGTTGCTGAGTTTGATGCTGAGTTTGCTGTGAGTGTACGTGGGAGGGAGAAGGTTGGCTCGCCGGCTGGTCGAGGTGGGAAGGGAAGTGTGAGAACTGTTGCTGTAGCTGAGATTGTTGCGGAATTTGACTCTGAGTAGGCACTTGAGGTTGTGGTGTATGCGACGCTTGCTGCTGTTGCTGTTGAGCCAAATGTTGTTGGTACGGGGATGCAGAAGTTTGGGAGGATGGCGTGGGTTGAGCGGCAGAGAAGGACGTAAGAGGAGTCGAAGCCGTGGTTGAGGTGGCAGTCTGTGAGATGACCGAGGGCGCCGTAGGTTGAGCGGACAATAAGGAAGGAGGTTGGTGCAAGGCAGATACTTGTGCTTGGGGTTGGTGCTGAGGGAGAATTTGCTGGAAGGGGCTTTGGTTGGAAGTAATGGTGGGCTGAGAAGCAATGATCGGGGCAGGCGCTGCGGGCTGAGGCGCTGGAGAAGATTCGATAATCGGCTTTTGCTGCACGATCGGAGCTTCTTTTTCAGGAGAGGGAATCTCAAATTGTTCTGACTGTGAGACAGATTCCTGAGCAACAGATGCAGACTCCGATCTGCACAATTATGTGAATAACAAATTGCACCAAACTGAAATAGAACTCACGCTTCCTCGTCGCCTCCCAAACCGACACTTCCGAATTGCATACCTAGCTTCTCGACTGAAGAGCCGAACTGGGATGGCATGACCACAGCCTGGTCGGTGGTCTTGAATCGGTTACCCGCGCGCGAGTTGAGCGACCGCGCATAGCTAACTGGTGTCGAAGGTTTGTGCGGAGGGGTGATAGCAGCATCTGCCACTTTTACACTTGCTGGAACGGCCGTAGGTGCCTTGACAGCCGGTACCTCGGGTTCTTGTACTTGAATTTCCTCCGGTACATGGACAGGTTCTTCTGGTACTTGTTCAGGTTCGGCTTCCTCTGTTTCTACTGGAGGAGCACTCCACACGTCTGATACAGTTTGCGCTTGAGAGGCCTGGGGTTCATCATCCCATGTCGGCGCTTGTTGGGTCGTTGGGTCTTCCCACCCTTGCGGCTCGGTCTCGGGCTCTTGTTGAGGTTCCGGGACGGCAGTAACGGGCTCTGGAGGCGGCTGAACGACAGGAGGGGGCGGCGCGACAACGGGAGCTGGCTTCGGTTTCTCCTGAGGTCTAATAATATTGAGTGGTGTTAGAATATGACGCGTACAAATTTACCCGCCAGATCGGACGTACTTGGCAATCTGAGCCCATGATTTCATAGGCGCCGCTGGGACCTTAGAGCCCGCCTTTGCGGGAAGAGGTGAAAGCGACGGTGCTACAGGCTTCTCCGCATGAAATCCGTTTGTGTGCGGCTTGGATGTTGCATCGGTAGTAGTATCCTTTGCAGCAGACGCGTCGGGCTTTGAAGACGCGTCACCGGCAACCTCGCCCCATGCAGCCTGTTCGTTGTCCCCATTGACATTACCCCAGTCGCTCGTCGATACTGTAGGCGGCTCGACCGTCGGTGCTACATTGTCCCAAGCGCTTGGGGTCTGCTGGGGCGCAGGAGGACGTCCGGCCGAGTCTCTGTGACCACCTCGGCCAGTGCCTCGTGCACCCCCTCGCGCTCCGCGCGCGCCGCCACGTCCTCCTCTTGCACCACGGAAACCACCTCTGTCGCTGTCTCCTGGGGCACTGCCGACACGAGCATTGACGGTGACGGGCGGGGCACCAGCTTTCTTTTCTTTCTTGCGGGAGACTTCGCCCCATTGCTCGGCGTGACCTGTAAAGGAAAGTCCGATGCGTCAAGTCGCCTGATGAAAAAAAAAAGTTGGACACGACCCGAACCTTCACTAATACGGGTAGCCGCGAGTTCAGCATCGTAGTTGACTTCCTGTAACAGCGAGTCGATATCTGTAAGGCGAGTGAGAGGACATAACAGGTGATGTTGCGGGTCGTCTCACCATCTTCGCTCCAAGCTGGGAACATCTCCTTTAGCTGGATGACTTTCGGGTTGGCTTTTTCGGAGCGCTTGGCAGCATGAGCATGGCCACCACGACGAGCATTCGAGGTTCTCTGTATGTGCGACATTGTCGACGACGACGGTGAAAGGGGGGAGAGCAGCAGCTAAGTAGGGGGGACGGGATGGGATGATGAGCGTTAGAATTGGCCCTCGCAACTTGCACAAGACGTTTCATCAGGGTCACATATCCGCATGAGGAAGGTATTTCTCACAAATATTCTTACGCATCAATTCTCTACTTTTTTTTAGTATTCTTATGCATGCAGACTCTCGAAGAAAATCCATGGCTAGGACATTGAATGTGGCCTCATCCATCTCGCTTATACTACTAAAATAAAAGCACAGGTAGAATATACATGTACATGTAGTTGGAAGCGAGCAGTGTATTCAGACCTTTTGGGCGCTTTTCCTCTCCAACTGACTATCATTATAACTCTATAAATTAAAAATGTACTTTCAACCCGATTCTCTGCTGACTTTCCGGTACGTCTTGACTAGTCATTTTCCAGAATGATTTGAACTTGTGAATATTAATGCGACTGAGAGATCAGTAGTGTCTTAATGCATCACGTGACTTTTGTGTATTACATAAGATAATCTCACGGAAAACTGCATGAGCGATGATTGGCGTGTTGGGCGTTGGGCTGCAGTTTGTCCTCCTCCCACTCTCTCTTCAACTTCGCCTCAGTCGACGACCAACACCCCAACCCGTTCCCCTCGTTATCCTCCATCGATCTCCACAATGTCCGACGACGAACAGCACAACCACACCTTCGAGGCGGTCAGTCCATTTTATCCTCATCGTTCCCCATCGATTTTTTGACGCCTCGCTCGCGTTATACATCTGGATCTGGGTTTACTGATCGTTTTCGTTTACCTTGCTTCTCTCGTCAATTCTCGGGCATGTATGTAGGCGAGCGCCGGTGCGTCCTTGACGTTCCCGATGCAATGCTCGGCCCTTCGCAAGAACGGTCACGTCGTCATTAAGGGTACGTCCGTATATGCGCCACACATCAGCTGTTTCCATTCACCTTCACTCACATTTATCTTGCTTCTACTTTCGTCTTGAACTATGTAGGACGTCCATGCAAAATCGTCGAAATGTCTACGTCCAAGACGGGCAAGCACGGTCACGCCAAGGTCCACCTTGTCGCCATCGATGTACGCGTTCTCTTCCCCCTATTTTATCCACACGCGCGCTAAACCCGCTATTTCACTGCGCACAGATCTTCACCGGAAAGAAACTCGTGAGTCGTATTCCTTTTGCATTATCGTCGGAGCGCAAATACTCACTTTTTTTCTTCTCATTTCGCTGCCGGAAAAACAGGAAGATATTTCCCCATCCACCCACAACATGGATGTCCCCAACGTCAAGCGTGACGAATACCAACTCGTGAGTTACTAATCAATAAAAATAAGATCTTGACGCGCCCTTTCCCCTGAAATTCATTTCACGATCCAACACTGACCCCTTCTCCATCATTTCCCCACACTCACATTCACAGGTCAACATTGACGACGACTTCCTCAATTTGATGACCCAGGACGGCACCCCCAAGGACGATGTCAAAGTTCCCGAGGGCGACATCGGCAAAGAGATCCGCGACAACTTCGACGAGGGTAAAGACCTGCTTGTCACCATCGTCTCCGCCATGGGTGAGGAGCAGGCGATCTCCTTCAAGGAGGCCCCCAAGGGTGCTTAAAACCGAGGCGGGGTGCAAACGCAAACTCTGTGCCGATCGTCTTTTTCTTCACTCTACTCCGCCCTCTTTCCTCCGGTTTTACGTTCTCCCGTGCTGCACGTCCACGTACATCGCATGTCCATTTTAACGCTTGTAAACGTACTTTGTGTATCCCTCCACGGTTTCCTGAGTCTACTTCTCATCCTTCCATCACGTCCATCGACTCACTCTCTTCATCCTCAACGTGTCCTCTGTTCCTCTTGTTGTTCTGTCCAAGAAGCTTGTTTTATCCATAACAAAAGTACCCACCCCCGCTGTTGTGTCGTCTTTGTCGGTTCGTCGTGTCCGTGTCCGTGTCTGTATCTCTTGTGTTGTGTTGTGTCGCGCTGTGTAGAAGGAGGAAGAGTGAAAGTAGTGTTCTTGATAGTTCAGTATGTCGTTTGTGGACGTTGCATGTAACGGGGCTCCGAAAGGTCAGGAACGCGGATTGTTCTACCGTCTACCGTCCGCCTTTCTCCTGTTCGTTCAGCCCCCTCGTCGTCACTGACCATAAATCCCAAATACGAGAATATAAAGTTGAAACATATTGATTTATCTGTGCGTGTGCTCTTTTTTTTTCTTAAGAAAGGAAAGGTAGATAATTTTAAAAACCGGGAGCGGAAAGCCTAACCCCCCCCCCCCCCTCTCTCTCTCTCTCTGGGGTACATCCCAAGGGATGAATGGCCAGCAAAAAAAATCATATTCCGTTTCAGAGATTCTGGTACTGGGATCCGGGGCACTTGAATGTGGATATGGATATGGATTTGGATTTGGGTACGGGTACAGGTGACGGCGAGGATAGCGAAATAAGAAACTTACGTGCACGGTGTACGGTGTACTGACGTTACTTGGACCATACTAGTATGCATTCTGTATTCTGTATTCTGTATTTTGTATTCGTATTTGTATTTGCCATTCGAACCCGATCTGGGGAATATCAAAAAGACAATAGAGTAGTAAACGAATAGACCAATAACCAATAGACAGCAGTTGACGAAGGAAGGAAGAAAGAAAAGAAAGAGAAAGCAAGAAAGACGACGATGTGCGGGTTCGGGATAAATAAATGAACGATAGCGAACTTGTAACGAAGCGACGGTACGTGAGTAAGTGAGTGAGTGAGTATATGCTTTACTAATATGCGGGATTTCGATAGATGAGTGGTTCCTAGGAATGACTGTAGTAAACTATAAACTGCAAACCGTAAACTTGGAAGGAAAGGGGAAAAAACAAAAGGTGGTCTTGGGAGAGAAGAAAGGAATGCCAGGGAAGGATTGGATTGATGGGTAACGGTCAACGATGGCGAAGGCGATAAGGTGCGAAAGCGGATCAATAGTGTAGTGTAATGTAATGAATGCGAATGCGAATAAGTAGGGACGTGCGCAAAAGAAAAGAAAAGAAAAGAAAAAGACGTGAATACTGAATGCGATACTTAAAGTGCGTGTACGTGAGTATAAGAATACGTACACCAGCATACGTACGCCGTTTAGCATTAATGGGGAGTTTTGGTTTCTGAGATTCGATATGCAAGGTAGGGGTGGGTGTGATGTTGAGTTGTAAGATGTGAGATGTGAAGGTAAAGATGTGGAAAGATATAGAAAAGAGAGATGCTGAAGAGGTTAGGGCTCGTCAAGGGTCGTTATTGTTTGGAAGGATTTGTCGTACCGGTCGACAGTGTGTTCAAGTGAAAAAGCAAATTTTTTTTAAAAAAAGATGAAGATGAAGATGAAGAAAAAGAGACCCGAGGGGTGAGCAGGCGATAATAGAGATATATCATATGAAGGGGGAAAAAAGGAGTGAGTCAATGGCGAGGTCGATCCACGGAGACGCGTCGTATACCAGGAGAAGGAAGGAGAGGGGAGGATTATTGGAAGTCGAAACAGCATAGCCCATGTGCGAGTCGATCGAACAGAGTCGAGCCGTCTTCCAAACCAAGTCCCCCGAGCAATTTGACCCACCAAGCCAAACCCCACCAGTCCAGGTCCAGGGACTCGTGGTCGTGAATGACGTCGAAGAGAAGAGAACAAAAACGCACGGCGAATTGTTTTATTTCTTCATTCTTGGACCTTATGGCTATCCTCGTATCGTATCGCATCGCATCGGTGCAATCGACGCAGACGGCGTAGTAAGTCATACTGTCTTCAATAAAGATGGATGGCGTGTCCGTCTCAAACAAACGGAAAGTTTCGGTAGGAATTGAATCGAATCGAACCTCCAACGGGTCCCACTACGAGTCCAATCGAAAACAACCCGCAAAAGGTCCCAGACCTCAGAGTTCAGGACGACCTTTGTATCGCGCTTCGATTCAGAAATGGTGGTGGAAACTGGGATTCCGGCTCCTGAAGCGTGGAGGAGAAAGAGAAAGAAAAAAGAGGGAATATCTCTTTTTTTCTTGTACGACGGCCAGCTCCTCCTTTCATTCGTTTCCGTTTCCAAATCCGCCTCGAGCCTCAGGCCTCAGGCCTCTGACCTTACGACTCAACCCCCGAGCCCCACGCTACTCCTCCGTCTCCGTTTTATCTTCGTCTAGCCAGCAGGGGTCAAGCACCGCATTACCCCCCACCCGCAGTAACCACCAACCCCTAAAGACCCACCGGCAACCCACTCAATACCACGAGCTCGGCCGATGCCTCTCCTCCCCCGCCCTCAACCCCACCCCACCCTCGTCGCTCCCAACACTACACGACGGCGCGAACAAACTCACCGACCCCCCACCGCCGCCGGTCGTGACCCTCGCGACGTGCATAGCCTGCGCGTCGAGCGAGGTTGTACTCGTGGTCGAGGAGCGGGAGAAGCGGAACCGCATGCGGGTGGGGGCGAATGGGAAGTGGGAATTTGGATTCGGGGTCGCGTTTGAGTTTTTAGTTTGCGTGGGGTGTAAGGTGCTGTTGGTGGGGAAGGGGATGGTATGTGTTAAGGAGCCGGTTGAGGGGGACGAAGCTGGGCCGGCGAGGGAGCGGAGGAGAAGGAGGGTATGTGAGGGGGCTCGGTGGAAATGGAGGGTCTTCAATCTTCAAAATGACAACGAGAGTCGTCCGAGTTGATCCATCAGCATAATGCATAACGATAACGATGACGAAACAGAAAAAAGGAAAAGAAAAGAAAAGAGAAAGGTATAGGAACTCGAACTCGACTCACCGAGGTGTACGATACTCGGTATCGAATTTCCTGTCATGATCCTGACCGTCGTTCAAGCTTTCTCCCTTGTCAGAGTGTACGCCCACGTCCACATCCACGTCCAGAGGCCACCGGATCGCGCCTGTCGAGCCTTCCTCCGTCCCGGATAACACCTCCTGGATCGCAGGTGCGTCGCTCGCAGCTAACGCGCCTCGACCTGTTATTTATTTTCATCATCCCCAGGGTTCCAGGCGAAAGTATCGATTCAAGTGACGTGCGTGTTGGATGGGTGCAATGGGGAAGAAGGTTCATCAGCCGGGAGCGCGTTCGGAAGTAAATTATCAGTATCTGAAATAAAGCAAAGCAATATATAAGCTTAAGAGATGCAACGTACTGCCGATGGCGAGCCACGAGTCGCGCGTCAAGACCAGCACACCCAACACATCTCGCAGACTCAACCTGCATTCGCAAATGCATGCCGCCGCCGCCGTCGCCATCATGAGGAAGAAATAGAACAGTCCTATCAGCACATGGTATTTGTAACTGAAAGGCAGGATATGAACGTACGCTTTGTCGAGTACCGCGTCTACCGAGACCATATCTGCTCAAGGCACCAGCGATAGTCAACGACCCCGAAGTCCCGGATCAGCTTAAAGCTAATGGCTCAGGCTGCTACGCAAACTTCGATCCGCAATAGCTTCAAGGCGCACAAGACGAGGGATACAGGGGAGGAATGGGAATGGTTGAGGTAGAACCGATGCAGCTCTCGGAAGGGCGTCCTTTCGCCCAGTGCCAGTCAAACCAGAAAGGGGAATGTGCGTCCGCAACTGAAGAGTGAGGGGTGTATACGAGATGAGAGAGACGGTAGACGGCAGATACGAGCTAAGCGCCTTCTTCTCGCCACCGAGCGTGCGACCTAAATATATGAACTCGGCGAGGGGATTGTGGTCGAAGTGATGATCGTGTCGGAGTCCGGGAACGGAGACGGGAACTGCACAACAGGAGAACAGCGACAAGCGATGAATGAGGGCAGGAAGTGGAAGGGGTGGGGAGGGCGGTCAAAGGGGACAAAGACGAGGACAAGGGAGGAGGTTGTGCGTTGTGCGTTGTACGTTGGGTGTTATGCGCTATGCGAGGTCTAAGCTCGCTCCCCGTCGCTCTGACCTCTGACCTCGCGAGCAGCGCGCAACGCGAGATTAGTTTCTTTCTTATTCTGTCGGTCGGTCCCTTTCGCTTCGAAGAAAGGGCGGTCGAAAGGCGTGCGGTACCGGCCGGGTGTCGCGTCCTAACCTCCCTCTACGTTCTACGTTCTACGTTCTCGCGAGGCAGAGCCAACCGTGGCGTATCCTCCGGCGAAGACAAAACAGTTGCCGATGTATATGTATGTATCTGTTGGTCGGACGTCGAGCGAAGAAGTTAGCAAGCTTGAGTACGTGTTGTTGGAGGTAAGTGACCAAGAAGAACAAGAAATGAGCTGAGATGATGTTGATGATGATGATTAAGATGAAGATATGAAAATGAAAGCATGCGGATTGTGCATGGCTCTTCTGTCCCGTCCGAGTCTGTATGCTCCGTTGGATGTATGCGCCGTAAATTGTGTGCGTGTGTTCCGTTCCGTCCCAGCCCAGCGCTCTGCTCTGTTCAGCTTCAGCTTCACTTCAACGCTTCTCACGCTTGCCGGCAAACTCAACCGCTCTTCCCGGCCGACCGGGTGGCTACCTCGGCTAGGCTCTCCGGCTAAATAATCAAACCGCATTCGCATTCACGGATTCCTGCGACAACTGAAATTTTCTCAATTAACCGGGCCAGGATTGGGTTTGGGATGAAGATGGGTCTGAACGTGTATGGCCTTTGTATTCCAACATCAACGTGGCGTGACAGAAGGACGCAAAATTCCAAAGCCAAAAGAGGGGAGGCTGAAGGAGAAACTCGTTGCAGTCGGTGATCATCAGGAACAAAGGACACAGACACAACGTGGCCTCCCCCCACATCCGCATTGCATGCAATATTGGAAGACAAACTTAAATCAAAGTCTAATTTTACTTCGCTCCCAACATCCAGGGCCGAATTTCCAAATGCTCTTCACCGTGACCTCATAAGAAAAGATCGTTATAAGATGTACAATACTAGTATAAATCATCGACAACTGCGCTTTCCGTAGGGGTCTTTTCCTTTCTAGCATTCGGTACTAGTGGGCTACGATAGACGTATCTTCCGAGTCGTCAAAGTTGACCGTCCTGTGAATCCACGAACGCGCCCTCTTCCCGTCTAATGAACCCATTAGTCAATGAAGTAGTCGTTTAATGCTAGTACAAGAGGCAGTTCGAAGCACTCACAAATATACATAGCTGGAAGGGATGCGAGATAATTAGTATTGGTATTGCTGTTCTTAATGTGTGTCGGTGGGGTTTGAGGGTTCTAAACCTACGGATTGTCAAGAGACTGGTAAAGACCGTAATACCGCCTACGATGCAGAAGACATTGAGGACACCGCGCGCGGCAAGCCAACTGCAAGAAAAAACGCATCGAGCGTCGGATACGATGTTATCAAGTTCAAATGCGAACTTACTCGTTGATGAACTGCGTAATGATAAACGAGAAGCTACGGGCACTCAATTAATGAGAGACCATTCTTGAGATTAGAGACACTTGAAAGTGTGCTCACATGTTCTTGAAGCTAGACAGATACGGAATAAAGAGAATGAATAAGACGTGCATGTAATTTTTCTTCTCAAAAAAGAGATTCAAGACTCACGAGTTGATCGCAGCGAGTGCAGAGTCAGCAGAATGCCTATGCGAGTCGACGACGTATCCAACAGCGGCAGAGATACCGATCGTGATCCCAAAATTCGCCAACCCGAAGAAAATAACGGGTCCGATCCAGGGTTCGCGTAAGTTTGCAGAGATTCTGTATTTGAGAGAGAGAGAAAAGGTTGTTAGAGGGTGCAGCGGGGGGTGGATAAAGACGAGAGTGAAGATGACTCGTTACCCCCAGCCGAAGAACCCTATCCCACCAAAGACAGCATAGAAAGCTACCAGAACGAGACGGTACTCTGGTTCGAAAACACCTGCGAGCGTACGCGTACATTCAGTCAGTTAATCAAGCAATGATACATAAAGGAGAACGACAAAGGATGAACGGACCGTTGTTGATACGACTGAATTTCTTCGCGACATAGTCTGTGAGTGGGCCGCACAAAAGCGCCGCAAGCGTCGAGAAGATGAAAGGCGACATATACGTCAGCCCGACTTGCGTCGTGTTGAAGTTGTACGCTATTCCCGCGCCGACGATACGTGTATGTGTATATATTAGACCTCATCCACGAAAAGCAAGAGAAAGAGAAAACGAAGAACTCACGCGGAGCAGAGAACAACTGCGCCACGCTCGTCGCGATCAACACCAACCAAGTGATCGCAACGCCATAGATCAAACACGCCCACAGACACACCGGCGTCAAACATGCGAGTACAGGCCTCATGAGGAGCGTCCACACAGAGGCTTTCGTGGGGTATATCCCATTCCAGACTGATATTTCCGACAAGTAGGATCGCCTGGCGATGTTAGGGTTGATTCCTGTGGCAGAGGGTGAGGGTGAGGTGGGGCTGACGTTCGCCTCGACGTTCGACTCGGATTTCTTCTCATCTGCGGACATGGATGGAGGTTTGTTCGCTTGGGAGACCGTATCGGATGTGGATGAATTGGTACTAGGCAACTGAAGATGTCGAAGGTATGTTGTCTCAGGGACTTCAAGCAAATAACAAAGTAGGGTGTATCATTGTTTAGATAGAATTCGAATGTACGTAAATGGGAGATGATATGGACTCACCGAGGAAGAACTGCATCAGGAATAGGATCCCATTCGCGATGCTGAAAATCTTGAAGGCAAATCTCCATCCAAGTTGCGTGATCACTGGGCCCGAAATCGGTCTAAACTCATTATTCAGGAGTTAACACTCTGAATCAAGCTTCCCGGGTTAGAAAGACTCACGGAGTTATATTGACCCCGTTCATGAACGCCAAGTTCCCTATAAAGAAAACATGAGATTCACCATACCCATCCTTAGAATATACAACTCACACAGCGCAACAGGCATCCCACGCTGGCACTATCATTAGCATGTCAACCGTCCCAGAGAATGCACTACACCACCTCGTGTACAAAGTATATATCTGCCACGGCCGATCTGAATGATTTAGGTAAGTCAGGTCGACCAGGAAGAGGGTAGCGCGCCGATTGGTATACCCTACGAGGAACTCCATTACGGATTGACCGACGCCTTGAAGAATTCGAGAGCCTGCGGTAGAAGAAATGAGATCATCTGGTGTATATAGCGGAACAGTATCATTTTAATTCGAACCCAACAACATGTTATAATTTCTCGCTGTCAAAAAGTCTCATCATCAGAGTCCATTTCAAGACGATGAAACAAGCCTTACTATACGACGAGATCATCACTCCAGCGAACACAATCAACGTGCTCGCAAGATACACCTATACCGTATGAGGTTAAGGACCAGCGTAATTCTAGATGACTTGTACGGATGAAAAAAAAAGCGGGTAGAACGTACAGGCCTCTTGCCCAACTTCATACTCAAAACCGACCACACCACGGTTGAGAATGCCAACGTCAGTACGAGGGCGGAACCCATGGCACGAGATATAGCTTGAAGGGATCGGTCGAGGTCCACGGCTATGCCTGTTAAATCTGCCGAGACGAGTATACCCTAAATGGGATAGGGAGAAAAATGAGTTTCTTTGGTACGAGGGAGAAGTGAACTGACCAAAGCGCCACAAATGACGGCTAAAAGGGGTCGAGAGCCAGTTAAGAGTGGTCCAGCTTGCAAATCCAAACGGAATGCTCACTTCCATAGACTCTTCAAAACAGAAAAACAAAACGCCGTCCCCATTATCAACTACAACCCAAACGACAATAAAAACCGTTCACGCACAGCACGAAGAACGTCAGGTTCTTCTTCCACCTCGGCCAGTTCAGCGGGTCATTCGGGTCGCCCGAAGGTTGTGGTACTAGCACAATATTCGGATCCCCTCCTATTACATCGGCGCGTTTCAGAAGCTTGATATCGACGCCTGCGCTCCCATAGGTGTCTTCTGCTGCGCGCTGGACGAGCTGGGTCGGGTCGTCTGAGAAGAGGCAGGTTCCCGGGACATTTTGGAGATACCTGTCTTCGAGGATACCGAGGCCCATCGTTCGTATGAGGTACTATTTTCTGACAATAGGAAGTCAGGACTTTCACGTTGATGTGCAAGTGAATAGACCGTAAAGTCAAGGACTTGGGGAGCGTCGCAGCAAGTGATGGGAGTCGGTGTATATACACCAACCAGAGGCCGAGACAGATTCAGTTTCTTAAGTACCAATTGAATGAGTTCATCCCAGCCTGATCTTCTCATCTGCTGACCGTCCCGCGAACTCCATACCATACAATTCAGCGTCGCCAGAAAAACCGTTCTGCAGACAAGTACCGAGTCTATAGCCAATTATTAGCCAGTATATCGAACTGGGTCACAGGAGCGCAATTGTGCGGTTCATGAGAAATCTTTTCTGGAAGTGGAACTGTAGTTGACGGTGAAGGACGAAAAGAAAGAGGTAGTTTAGAGAAAGACGTGAAGGAATTCGACGCGACTCTTATGTAAGCCAGATGCGCGGCAAGCAAACGCGCATTCCAATATTAATATTAATGTCTTTGAGGTCGTTGGACTGCAGGAAAGCACTGTTCCAGAAGTACATTCTCAAATTAAGTTTGGTCATCAAAGACCCTCTACGAGACCCTGTTCAAATCCTTCCAATAAAACTCCCAGACCCCATGCTCCAGGATCTGGCGGCAACTCCTTTCCTCCCTCAGCGCTCTCGCTTCCAACATACGTCGCTCTCCCCAACCTCGCCTTCATTCCCTTCGTTTCGTTCGCTCCTTCACGAGCCTTCCTTACTGCTACACTCAAACCTTCTCCATCCGCGAGAGACGCACAGAATGGTTCGAGTGCATCGACGAGCGTACGATCGCCTGGTCGCGCCGGTGTATAATTTGAGAGAGAAGAGAGAGCACGTTGGGGTATGTGCCTTATATCGGGCGTTGGGTCCGAAAATGCGTTGGAAAGAGAGGTAAGGTAAATTCCAAAAACTAGATTATACGTTTGATGGGTGATGAGTTTTTTTTCGGGATATCGGGAAGAAGGGGAACAGCTCACGAGCACCCAGAGTGCCTCCCATATTATCAACACAGACTTCTGAAAGCTTTGATGCAAGCTCCCTTGGAGATGAACCGACCAATGAATGTCCGTCGTCCATGTTGCCCAACATTCTTAAAATTGCTGAATGAACGTTTTTCTCAGTTTCGAAACGATTCCTTGTCAAGCCAAGGATGATGCATTACCTCGAGCCCCACTTGCGTACGTAGTCCCACAGTCACCGTCTCCAACGATCGTATCGAACCGCGTCAAGTCTGCTTCTGCTTCCAGAACTGCCTCACATGCACGGCGAATACCGCGCTGGATACGCTTCGGCTCTAAATCTAGTGTTTTCCACGAAGGAGAATGGCCTTGAATTTGCTGATCGGACGAGGAATCGTGAGCAGAAGAAGTGAGATGAAGGTTACGAATTAGATTATTGATCATGCTGGCTTCTGTATCTGTGCCAAGGGGTCGCGATATGCTGGTAGCTTGCCAGCCTGATTGAACGCCAGTCCACGCGGTAGCCGATGTCGGAGCATCAATGAATGAGAGAATTTCTTGTTCTTGAATGGATGGGCATTCCCGGGAGGTGGAAGTCAGGTTGAGGATGGAAATGGAGAAACCAGGAGCATTGAGGGAGGTCATGTAAGACGAAAGAAGCACTCGCTCCGGGTGTAGTCGCGATTTCGCTGGATCGAAAAGTCAGTTCTTTCGCAGGTTTGATATAATTGGCTAGAGTGAAGGGCAGGGTGCTCACCGAGTTGCTGTAATATCTCATCTACGATGGCACTCATCTCCAATGAGGACATCCCGCCCAAGTTATTAACGAACAAGACGATGCAGTCGCCAGGTTGTGCGAAAGCCATTGCACTCTCTTGACTTCCTCCGTCATCGTTTGTCTTCGAAGCAACTTTCGCTCTGCGAGTCCGACTGGTCATTATCTGCTCAAGCATCTCTTCGATCAACTGGCTCGGATCTTCCGTTCGCATGCGCCTCACGCCTGTTTCGTTGTGAAGACCCAACCCTAGCTCGCATACCCCATCTTCGATGACGTTTTCCTCAGTAGCTGACCCCAACTTTCTGCCTGGAATATGGCAGTGTGCCAGCCCAACGCCAATACTCGCGAGGTTCGCAACGACCGCATCTCCCAACGCCTTCAAGTCGTTTAAATCGTACTTCGCATCTGCGGCTGCACCTAGAATCTTGCACACGAGGATGTTTCCTGCCAAGCCGCGCGCTCCAACAAGTGACGGCCGATCAACCAGAGATATATCATCCGCAACCACGACCGTTTCAAGCTCTACCCTCTTCTCAATCCCATCCGATACATTCTCCTTACCCAATACGAACGCTCTCGCCTTCTCAGCCGCCAATCCGAAATTGAGCCGGTCACCGGTGTAGTTGTTCACGACAAGGAGGACCTTTGCGACTTTCTGGAATGCCAGCGCGAGTTTGATGCATGAGAGGATTTGGGATGAGCTCGGAGACGCAAAGATGTCTCCTGAGACGGAAGCGGAGAGCATGCCTTTGCCTGTATAGCCTGCGTGGGCCGGTTCATGGCCCGCTCCGCCGCCTGAGATTAACGCGACTTTTGCATCGAAATGGGTTACGCTGTAGATGGATTTTGACGCTGTATGTCTGTGATCGATCAGCAATCAAAATCAGATGGTATGTTAGGATCGTGTACACACAAGCGAATGTCGGGGTTCAAAGCTGTCGCCCCTCTCAAGGCTCTCAAGACGAGTCCTTCCGAGTCATTGAAAACGTGCTTCGTCGTCATAGCCAACAGCCAGAAACCAACTTCAGTACAGAACGCAGAAGAATAGATGAATGAAAAACGACAGGAAAGGATACAGGATACATAGTCTCAAACTGGGCTTGCTTTCACATTGCACTGAGTAAGTTGTGGGATCGCATGACGTCGACGACTAGGAGAGAAGTCAAGTGATTTACCCAGTGACTCTGCCGTTCTATTGGAGTGTCGGAGTTTGTTGTCTGTACATCTTCATGTACATGAGGGAGCTGGTCACTAGGTGCTGGCAGATGATTTTTTGCATTAGAGTACCAGGTCAACCGTTTTGGTCGAGTCGAGCCGATGCCCAACAGGCCCGGAGTTCATCCTATGTCGATCGACGGGCGGCAAGGCCATCTTTTTCCTTTTAAATTATTCCACGTTCTTACGCTGTACTGTCATGCGCTTGCTTCGACAAATCCACTTGATATAACCCGCACAATCATGGACTTGTAAACTTGGATATTCAAGATTAATTGTATGCTGTGTCTGTGCCAAATTATTATGTAAATACAGCACAGACGAATCTAAGAGAATCTTGACATTTACTCATGTACAACGATGCTAGTTAATTGAATTCAAGCCTATGTGATGTTCACAACGAACAGGTCTCGTATGATCACCATTGTCACGGACCAATCACCTCACATAAAATTGGTCAAAGAAGAACCGAGTCTGGTTTAAATTTAGCTTATAGCAAGGGAAAGGAAAAACGCAAGGGAATCTTACATGCGCTCAATATCCTCGAGAACCGGCTCAGGATTCGACAAATCGACGGTTTCCTCCAATTTACCCTCATATATTGCAGACCGAAGCTTTTCATGCCATGCCTGGACCTTCTGTA
The DNA here is from genome assembly GCA_019400425.1 of Hymenochaete sp. R1. Classification (NCBI taxonomy): domain Eukaryota; kingdom Fungi; phylum Basidiomycota; class Agaricomycetes; order Hymenochaetales; family Hymenochaetaceae; genus Hymenochaete; species Hymenochaete sp. R1. Next base: position 139,536 of record JAFREE010000041.1, read on the forward strand.
GCACCTCGGGTGTTTCGGCGCCCCAGAGCCAAAGTGTGCACTTATTTTTGCAAATACCTCTAGCCTGAATTCTTCTAATTTTGGTGTAAGCCTCCTTGATGGACTCGTTCTGTTCAGAGAGGCGAGGGTCCGTCTTCGATCGATCCTTGGCGATACCTTCCATAACGGCTATGCTATTCTTTATAAGCACATTCCACTCAAAACTTTGGCGCTGCTGGTCCCATTCCCAGAATCGCAGCTCTGCAATTTCTTTCCAGTTCTTACCTTTCTCCCGCTCTTTCCAATGCTTGATCTCTTCTGGAACACGCTTGAGCCATAACAAAGCAGCATCCACGTCTTCATTGGAGGCAGCAGAAGTTTTGCGGAGTTTCTCGATCTCTTCGCTTGCTTTATGTGCTCTCCGACGCAATGCTATTTTTGCTGCCCTAACTCTCTTGTACTCTTTATCAACCTCTGGAGCTCCTGTATTATATCGAGGTTTTGCGTTCTTCGGGATCTCTCCATCAGAGTCTTGTTCTGGCATTTCGCGCTTAAGATCAAGTTCCTGCTGGCGCTGCCTAACAATGTTAGCACTTTCTTGAACTTCAAATTTCCAATAACCAATCTCATCTTTCTCTGTCACGAGAAGTCAGCGCCGAGCGTGAACATATAGAAATACAGCAAGGAAAGAACGACAGGCGCTCACTGAATGGGTTCGATTTTGATGTAAGCGAGCTCCGAGTCGTTTCTGACGGTAATAAACCATTCAGTTCCTGTAGCATTACATCTGCTGCAGTGTCGGTCAGCTCATCAAGAAATTCCCGTGCTCGAGTTTGGCGAAGCTTCAGTGCAGCTCTGGCATTGTACATGGGCATGCTAACTTTCCTTAGCGCTGTGCCATCGCGCGAGGGTTTGTCGGTGACTTCCCATTCAGACTTTTCAGTCCGGTATGCTTTTTCGGCTTCCCCAACAGAGCGTTGAGCTTTTCGTAGCTCCTCAATCCAGCCTTCCACCGTCGTAGGCCAGAACCAATCTTCGTCTGTTCCTGTCAAATGCAACGTTAAATTCTTTAACGGCTAGATGTGTGTCATAGTAGACTAATGCGTACCGGAGGACTCGGCGTCGCCGGCCACCCTCTTAGAAGGTCGACTATTCGGCACACCTGCTGCCTCGGTCGGCTTTCTCTTGAATAAAGAGCCTTGATTTGACATGACTGTATATTTGGGGGTATGTTGTGCGGCCTGTTGCTTTAGATGATACGAGAGGAGAGAAGTACAAACAAGCCAGCAAAGCACGCTTTGCCCTTTGAACTCCCTTCGCTTCATCGACTTTGCCGGGCTTATTCCAAGACAAAGTCCTCAGGTTCTCCTGGTCTTAGAAATTCCCGGGCTTCAAGCGGCCGAAACCTCCCCCTTCTTTAAGATTGGTCCAGGCTTAAACAATACCCAGATCATTGTCGTAGGCAACAGGCGCTTTGCGGGTTTCTCAAGCTCTCGCTGACTCACCGCCCATCGAACTTTTGCATCCTTTTCCGGTATCACCATTAGAACCTCGTTCTGGCATTTTGCGCTTAAGATTGAGTTCTTGTTGGCGATGCTTTACCATGTTGGCACTTTCTCAAAGTATGAATTTCCAACGATCAATCCCACTCCCTCCTATCACAGACGTTAGCATCAGACGAAAAAGAGAGAGAAGACGACATTTCATGCTCACCAAAAGCGTTCAGTTCGACGGTAACAAGTCGTGCGGCTCCTGGAAATGGGTACAGAGTGTCGTGCGCCGTTACGTAGCTCGTCAAGAAAAACTGCGGCTCGAGTTTGACGAGATTTCGACCTGTCCGAGTCTTGCGTTGTGTGGATATCCCTATTAGCCTTTCACAGTATCGCGCCACCGCGCGCGAGCCTGTCGGTGTCCTCCGAATTATGCCTTCCAGCCCAATATGCCTCTTCGGATTCCCTTACGGAACGTTGAGTGATTAGTAGGTCATGATTGGGAGTATGATGAGAAAGTCGCCGTCCGAGATAATACGGGGAGAAGGAAGTCAAAATAGACTAGCAAAGCAAGCCTCTCCCATAAAAATTTCTTCTCAACGTCCACTTTACTTTTATCAAAATAGTCAGCCGTTGGGAACATGAATGTCGCGGTGGAGGATTGGTAGGCGGGAACCACGGGCGGAAGCCATATTGGACTGCCGCCTGCCGGCTTCGGCTTCTGAATTTCCGGATCGGGCCCAAGGGTGTCCAGCCAGCCAAATTCGTCTTGCGCAACTTCATCCACTCGGACCACTCCATGCTCTCCTTTCCACGTTCCAACGCGTCTTTCCGAGGGATTGAGCATGTCATGGCGCGTGAAAGAAGAAATCATCCTCGACGTTGTTCCCTGCAATACCGTCTCACATTAGGAACCGGTGCGCAAACGCGCTTCGACTTATGAGTGGCACTTTGTCGTCGAGATAGGCATGCTACACGCTACCTTGCACCCATCAAAACTCGAGTGGAAGTTGGTCTCGGAAGATGGGGATAAGGGTAACGAGAAGGAGCAACTGCTTTGATGAGAACGAGAATGAGGAGCAGGTCAAACATCAAACTGGTCCGCACTTTTCTCCTTCTCAAATCTTACGGACAGACACTTTTGGGCTCAGGATAGTCAGCTCCGTCTTATGCAATCGTTTAAACGTAGACCGCTCGGAATATCGACGCGCAATCGCAAACCTGCTTCATTGAAGTCCATTGAAGGCTCAGAGCGTATTACACGAGCTAGCAAATATAGGAATAGAGTCAAGACAAATGAAAGACAGTTTTTCATTCAGCTATATCAGAACTAATTGGTTAAATTCAAAGTCACACTTTCAATCACAGAACTCGTATTAGTGCTTGGTCAAATTTATGATCTCTATTTGTTCCCATCATCTGACCGACTTACAGATAATTCTCTGGATAGACTAAAGACTAATTGGCAGTGTTAGTCGGCGGTAACACAGCTACGGAATGACACTTACATCCTCAATATCATCAAAATTTGGGAAAGTATCAGAAAGATCTGCTCTTCCTTTTCCTTTCTTATCTCGAAGATGCTTGGCATGCCACTCTTTAATAATTGTCCATAGCTCAGGCTTCTCACTTTGCCAGAGGCGAAGGGTATGCTTCTCTGTATTATGACCTCTGTTCCGAAGATTGTTTATATCGGCATATGCTCTCTTGATAGTTCTGTTCTGTTCAGAGAGGCGAGGATCGACCTGCAAATCTTCGCCAGCAATTCCCAGTCCGATGGCGATACTATCCTTCACAGTTGTATTCCATTCAAGGCTTTGCCGTAGTTCGTCCCATTCTTTGAAACGTAGTTCTGCGATCTCCTTCAAGCTCTTACCCTTCTCCCGGTCATTCAATTCTTTGCGACGTTCGCTTAACTTCCCTTCTGCATCAGGAAGAAGACAGTCGATCCATGCGAGCGCCTTATCAAGTAAGTTTTCTTCCTCTATCGAGATGGTGGGTTTATTACGCTTGAACTCCAATGCCTCACGCGCTTTAGCCGCACGTCTGTTCAATCTCTTTCTCGCTGTCTGGGCTGGAATGAACCACTCGGAAACGGCCTTGTCTTTCATTGTATAGCGTGGCTTGTCGTCACTTGGAACATCTTCGTCAAAGTCTGGTTTTAGGGCTCCACGCTCGATGTGGAGCTCCCTCAGACGTTGCTTCCATTCATTATGGCACTGCTGAACATCATACTTCCAGTACTCGATGCTGTCCGCCTCTGTAAAAAAAGATTAACCTTTGAACAAGACTGAGGCCCGTATAAATAGCTGAACGTTACTTACGGAATGGATTCTCGGGTTTGTTCGAAGGCAGGAGTGAGGACAGGCTCTCGTGCACGGCATCCTGTTCTTCGTTGTTCAACTCCGCAAGAAAGTCCTTGGCTCGAGACTGCCAGCGGGTCAGCCTCCTTCTGACAGCACTTTTCTTTTTTCTGGCTGTCTTCAACTCCTCCTCGTCTACTTGCTCACCTGCAAGGCGCCGTCTTTGCTGTAAAGAATCGTATGCTTCCCCAGCAGAACGTGCGTCTGCATGCTTTACTTGAAGAACATCAATCCAGCCTTCTGCTGTCGTCGGCAAACCCACCCTCTCCTCTGCTTCCTTTTCATCTGCTTATACGAATGGCATGGAGTTATTGCATGGGTGTGACTGTAGAAAGAGAGAATACGTACCACTGAGGTCTGCATCTGACTGTTCACGCTTCCGAGACTTGGTGCCCTGTTCTTCCTCACTGATAGGAGCCTTTCTTTTCTGAGATCCTCTTCTGGGCATGCTTTGTGTCAATGAAAACCCCGAGGCAAGTCACTGTTGGTTATGGATGGAAATAGACAATGGGCTCCAGACAGGGTAAAAATCTCTACCTTGCTCTAGGTTAGCTTTGCTGCATCCATCCAAGTTTGCAAACCGCAGCTTGCGAGTCCACTTTTCTCCCTTTCGAACTTACTCGGAACGAGCCCTTTTGACAGGCCCATGGTGATACTGGTGCTTCATACACGTAAAATTGAGTCGATTAATGAAGCATCGGGGCGAAAATATCATTTAATGCGTGGGAAAGAAATGACTCATTGTGAGGGAATTGAAAAGCTGCTCAGGTGCTCGAAACGTCAATCTGCTTCAAGTTGTGATTCTTAGTAAAAAGGAAGCTTTTGCTTGGTACATGGTCAATAGGATTTGACGTTGTCCGGGACGCATATTGAGTGATACTGCCTCCTGCGAGTGACCATCAAGCATAAGTAGGTCCAAACAATAGGAATAGAAGCGATTTTTTCTTTTACTAAAAATTATATATTACTGTAGTCACTATTTGTAATCACTAATGAGCGCTGAACTATTAAGAGGATAAGTCGCAAGGGTTGGTGACTGATGCAAGAAAATCAAGTTTGACTACTTTCGAGCGCATTACTACTAGTACCTTCAATGGTCCTTCATAAGCAACAATTAATGATCGAAAAGTACTCGCGAAAAACGTACAAGCATGCGCTATTGTCCTGCATTGTACCCCGTGCTAAAATCCAAAGTGATATATGAACTAGTCCGAGGTCAGTAAATTCTGTAATGACGACAGGTGATAAAAGAAAGGTGACATACATCCTCTTCAGTCTCCAGAACTGGTGCCGCGCTGGGAAAATCTACGACTACGTTCCCCTTTCTCGCTAGTACTAAGATATCATTGTGCCACTCGGTGATGAGAGCCCATAAATCCGGTCTCTCATTTTCCCAAAGCCGAGGAGTGTGCTTCTCCGTATCCTTGCCTCTGCTACGAAGATTAACGATATCCTTATAGACGTCCTTGATATTCTTGTTCAGCTCAGAGAGGCGAGGATCCGTTTTCAGGTCTTCTCCAATGATTTTCAAGTCTTGCGCCACGACATTCCTAATATGCACATGCCACTCGAAGTTTCGCCGCAGCCTGTCCCATTGTTGAAATCGTAGTTCCGCGATCTCTTTTAAGCTTTTGCCCCTTTCCCGCATCTGCGGAGGGCCAGTATGGGTATACCCTTCCTCTATGCTGCACAACCAAGCAATTGCAACATTCACTTCCTCGTCCGACGTACCAGGCGCTTTGCGAATATCCGCGATTTCCTTCTTAGCTTCCGTTACACTGTGCAATAGCGCACTCCTTGCTTTTCTATGCCTTTCGTACTCCGTTGCAACTTCAGGTGACGTCAATTTCCATCGAGGCTTTGCGCCCTCTGGAATTTCGCCACCGGAAGCTGGGTTTGGTACTTCCCGCTTAATATCGAGTTCTCGCTGATATTGCTTAACTTTGTCGATATGCTGCTGAATTTTATACTTACAATAATCAATGTCGCTCATGCCTATCATTCATGTCATTCTCGAGGGCGAAAGATAAGAATGATCAAAGCTCACCAAACGGGTTCGTTTTCGTTGATACCAAGTCATGCAGTTCCTGCCAATGTGGCACTGTGTCCCGCGCGGTGCTGCCCACTGGCAGCTCATCGAGAAACTTTGCAGCTTGTGCCTTACGACGATCCAATTTGGCTCTGAGATTGTAAATCAAGCGGTACGCCTTATGAAGTGCTCCCTTATCGCGAGTAGACTCGTCGAGGGCGTCCCATTCACGCTTCTTAGTTGGGTACACTTCTTCGGCCTCCTTAAGCTCATCTCGAGTAGTTCGTAGCTCCTTGATCCAGCCTTCTATTGTCGTAGGCCAATAAAAGCCTTCATCCGCCTTCAACGAGTTGTCTAATAGATATAATGTCAGTTTCTTGTTCCCTCGCATCCATGTCCGTATTCGTATCATTTGGGAGGGGGAGGGGGAGGGGGAGGGGGACATACCAGAGGAACCAGGAGCTACCCTCTTGGAAAGTCTACCAGTCGCATCAGTAGCTTTTCTCTTCGTCCCAGAGCCTTGACTCGCCATGATTGGGAATGTGATGGGTGTATTATGCGAATTCTTGCTAGAGGATAGAAGAAGGGTGAAAGGTGAAGAATGGTCAAGCATAGTGAACTTCGCCATATAAATCGCCTCCGCTTCGTCAACTTTGCCACATCAATTCCAATGCAAAGTATTTTGTAATCGTAGCAGAGATTTAGCCCCGCAGCACCTGCAGAATTCTTTGAGAGATCGAGCAGGAAAGTACTTGTTGAGACCATGAGCGTCAAGGGCAGAAAAGAGGGAAGAGGGAAAAAAGGCAGTCTGTAGGCGAAGTCTTTTGCCGGTCCCGACTGTGTTTGTTTGTCATTCTTTGTTCCGTTCAATGGGCGTTTCCAAAGTAATATACATCAAAAGAATACATGACGAGAAAAGGAATCTCAAATTTACTTCATCTGCCTAGGCATTTCTCCGTTTCATTGATTATACCTTCATTACGATGCTGTTGTTCATAGTTCAATGAGCGAATCCAGAACCTTCCTCGTCTTCGTCATCGAACTTGAGCGTACGGTGGATCCATGAGCGGGCGCGCTTTCCATCTAAAGGTCAGAACGAGAGAAGGTACGAGTCAGTGAGCTAACGCAGGCTACGTGAAAGCGAAGAGACAACGAAAAGGTAGGAAGAAAACTCACATATATACATAGCTACATTCGTTCGACAGCAACATGTCAAAGATAATGTATTGAGAGAAAGTTCCCTTCTAAAACGCCATGACTTTAAACAGAATACTTACGAATAGTGAGGAAACATGTAAACAGCGTGATACCGCCCACAATACCGAAAACGTTGAGGACTCCACGCGACGCGAACCAGCTTTAAAAGCAAGAATAGTCAGTGCTATGCAAAGTGGAGTAGACAAATGGACCTACTCATTGATAAAGAATGTGATGATGAAGGAAAAGCTGGAAAAAAAGAGTTCATGTTCAGCCTCCATGAAACAAGTCTAATAAAGACGAGTTTCTCATACATATTCTTAAAGCTGGAAGCGATCAGAAAAATGAGGAATGTTGAGTATACGTTTTGCGTAACTGATAAACATAAAAAAACAGTGAGCTTACAAGATAACTCCTCCAAGTGCCGAATCGGCCGATTGTCTATGAGAGTCGACGACATATCCCACTGCAGCAGAGCACCCAATCGTGATACCTGCGTTGAAGAAACAGGCGATACGTCATTATTCGAAAGGTAGAGCTCTATTGCAAGAAAACTAGCTTACCGAAGTTGATCAACCCAAAGAAAATGACGGGTCCAATCCATGGGTCATGCAAGTGTGCAGAAATTCTGAAATAAAGTCCCACCAATACATGATAAGCTCTTGCATAAAAAGGGGGAAAGGGGGAAAAAAAAGACTCACCCCCATCCGAAGAATCCCATTCCACCGAATACAGCATAGAACGCGACGAGGACGAGGCGGAATTCCGGCTCAAACACGCCTTTGTTAGCCTGGCTGAACCGCTTCGCGACGTAGTCCGTAAGGGGACCGCATAAAAGGGCAGCAAGGAAGGCACAGATGAAAGGAGACACTTTTGGAGTTCAACATATCAGGATACCGTCGTGTTTGAGGTTTAAGTAATTGTGTAAAGAAACAAGAAAGCTTACTGTAAGTCAACCCAACCTGCGATGTCTTGAAGTTGTACGCTAAACGAGGCCAAAGAAAAATGACAAAAGTTGAGTGTTGAATACACTTTTGCTGTGTATCGAACGGAAAACTCACGCGGAGCCGTAAACAACTGCGCTACGCTCGTCGCAATCAACACCAACCACGTAATCGCCACCCCATACACCAAGCTCGCCCACGCACACACCGGCGTCAGGCATGCAACGAACGGCCTCGCCAACAACGTCCACACCGACGCCTTCGTCGGGTACACGCCGTTATACACTTTCAAATCTTGCCAGAATGTCTTGCGCTTCTTGGTATGGAGGGAGGGAAGGGCGTAGGGCGGTGATTCTGTGGTGGCCGTTGCGGGAGAGTTAGTTGTTGGGGAGTGTGCGTGGGCGTTCGCTTCGATGTCGGTTTCGTATTTCTTATCGTCGGCGCCTGTACCGGTCGTGACGGAGGGTGAGGAAGAGGTGGTAGGGATGCGGAGGTGGCGGCGGTACGTTGTTTCGGGCACTAGAAGAAGAGGGTGAAGCATATAAGCAAGGGGTAAACGACCTATGGTGAACCGGATCCTTCTCTGACTCACTGAAGAAGAATTGTAGAATGAACAGAAGCGCGCAAGCGGCGGAGAAGATTCGAAAGGCATAACGCCATCCGAGGTGCGTGATCACTTGTCCAGCGATTGGTCTGGAATATTCAATCTAAGTCGGGACTCGACCAAGGAAGAAATGAAAGGTTTACTTACGGAGTAATGTTAATTCCGTTAAGCAAAGCCAAGTTCCCTGAAGATATGTTTTAAGCAATGATGTACCAGAAACCATCAAATTTCTCTTACAAAGAGCAACAGGAATTCCTCGCTATGAAATGTAGGGTGAGTCTTAGGTCGGGCCCAAAAGGGCGCGAACTCTCACCTCATGCGTGAAATAGATATCCGCAATGGATGCTCTGTGTTCAGTGACTGCTAAGAAAGCGAGTTGGCCAGGATCTCCAAGAAAAGCAAACTTACCCAACAAGAAACTCGAGTACGGCCTGGCCAATACCTTGCAGAACTCTCGATCCTATACAAACAGTTACTTCTCGTACTACACTTCTTCTTGGGAGTCTGGCTTACCGAGAAGCATGCTGTAGCTCTTGGCTATCAACGAAAATGGTGATAAGTAAATATGCGTAAAACATTGAAAAGCTCCCTTACTGAAAGATGCGATCATCGTCCCGGAAAACATGAGCAGCGTACTCGCCAATAGCACCTATAATACGTATACATTACCGCACCGTACCAAAAGAAGAGAAAGCTAACCCACCGGCCTCTTCCCGATCTTCAGACTCAGCACGGACCAGCACACCGTCGAGAGGGCGAGCGCGAGGACGAGCGCGGAGCCGATGGCACGCGAGACTGCTTGAAGGGAGACACCGAGCTCGGCGGCGATGCCGACTTGGTACGCGGAGACGAGGGGGCCCTTGGGAATTCCGTCAGTCAGTCTCATTTTCATTTTCTTCTTTCTCAAGCGAAGACGGGGAGAACGTACGAGGGCACCGCAAATTGTAGCTGGATTTCGGTGAAAGGGAGGTTTATTCGTCAGACAAATGGATTCATGGGGAAATAACAAGATATAACGGAGGACTTACTTCCGTAGACCCTAGCAAATGCAAACACAAACCATCCAATCAGTTCCGTATTTTACGATACAACGCAACGTAAAAGCGACGCGCACGGTACGACAACCAATCAGCCATCCTCACTCGCTCTGCCGAAAACCACGTCGTAAACATAAGAAAACACTCACAGCACACCAAACACCATATGTTTCTTCCACCTCGGCCAATTCAACGGATCATCTGGATCATCGCTCGGCTGCGGCACCAGTACAATATGCGTCTGTTCCCCCTCCTCTTCTCCCTTTTCACCTCCAGTTCCTTGCCCCACCTTTCGGCCCTTCCCCCTGCCTCTCCGATGGTGAACAGTCGCATGCTTCAGATGCGTGAAATCGATCCGCGCGCCGTTCGCGCCGTAAGCGTCCTCGACGGCTCGTTGGTTGAGGAGGGAGGGGTCGTCTGAGAAGACGCAGGTGCCCGGGACGTGTGCGAGGTGGGTGTCGTCGAGGATTCCAAGGCCCATTGCGAGAGGTTCTTCTTCTCTTTCTTTTGGGCTCGTTTCTTTCGCTTCAGGGAACGGGATGACGAACACGTTCGTTCAAGTCGAGGACCAGGACGAGAACAGCAAACCTTCAACTAAGCCCCCATACCGACGACGCCTTGAAGACTCTTTATAACACAGCGATACCGATAGTCAGATCCTCCGTACCCGATCGTTCCAAAAAAAGTAACGTTCTAAAATACCAAGCCCCTCCGAGCAAACGAAACCCAGAAACCAGCCAATCGAAAGCGCGAGCCGTCAAGGGATTGCTCTGATGGGGTACCATTATCCAGGAACACGGATACACGGGAAAACAACTCCCGAGATCTCAGTGTTTTCTATTAAGATTGTGCTGGAAGAGCTGGAAGAGAATTCAGAACTTCATTAATTGAGTCGGATCGATCGGTGACTCGTGAGCAAGACGAGGCCGCCATGTCGATGTTCATGATAATGATATCGGTATCGGTCTATAATGGTGTTTGGTCCAGAAGAGCTAGAATGGGCTTTCTTCCGAGCCCAGAAATGAGACAAACCAATTTAGGGCGGTTGTCGTATCGAGTCTCACCCCGCATCAAGAATATCGATAGATTGAGCTACCAGTGAACGTCGTTGCCGTTGCCGTCTTCAAAGAAATTCGTCCTTCAAAAGCCAGTACAAGCAGATTCTTCAGCGTCAGCTACGTTCATGGACTGTCAACGAGTCGAAGTCGAGGTTTGCGTTCGCTGGTCCCTGGCATTACTTGAAAGACTCAGAAAGAGAAAGGAAGAAGAAAACCAAGGTAAGTTTGGAACTTCGGAACCAAATCCGCAAGAAATTATTACTTAATCGAGCAAATATCCTCACAGCACGGGTGTCTAACTTGCCCGAACCTCGAACCTCTCGAACCCCCGAACCCCGAATCAATAATTTTTAGCTTAAGCATTAGGGATTGCCATCGTCAGAACCTTCCAACTTTCCCTCAAACAACGCATAAATGGTTCAACCTCTTTTCATAACGATCGAGTCCTTTCCTCAACAGAAGCACGACATTGTTCGCTGCCATCGAATGTCTCTGCTGATTTGGATGCAATCGGGTCTAGAGGCAAGGTGGATTCGAAGTAGGGAGGGCTTTCGTTGCCGAGACCGATAAAAATGTACATGGACCTGGAGGGTCAACCCAATAGGTCGTTGATCAAGGCTGAGACTGAGAAACGCACGAGTCCAAACGAGCATAGACTCATTGACGAATGAATCTCCCTTTGTGAGGTTAGGTATGAGTACGAGTCAGATCGAGGGCGAGGGTTGCACTTAGAGGGACCACGACACAACGTATTCCGACTCCTACAGTACATGCACGCACTCATTTGTATCCCACGGCGTCGCCAGCGTCACTTTCTCTTCCCACCCTTACCCGCTTTTCCTCCTTTCGACCCACCCCCACCGCCTGTCTTTGGACTTCCAGACTGGGCAGATACTTGGCCTTGACCCACGGCGCCTTCCGAGCTCCCGTCGCCGTCTTGTAGGAGTGCTGAGAGCCTGTGCTCAGTCGAGCCGGCATCAACGATCAATCAGTGTCCCAACAAAATGAAGCGAAACAGAAGAGACACGAAGACTTTTTTTGAAAAGAAAAGAAAAACTAACTCACCCGCCTCTGATGTCTCCGGAATGCATGGCGCTTTGGATATTGGACATGCGTGCTTGGCGTTCGTTGATCTCCTTCGCAATCTCTGGGTCAAGGTTTTTCTGGAAGGGAGATGAGCCAGGGGGAAAAGACAGGAACACGGGGAAGGGAAGAGAGCGTAAAATGGAGGGCGAAATAAAGCTTTAGTCGTTAGTTTCAGTGGTGCAGAATTCCAAGGACAACATGGGACAGGTGGGCGGAAGAATAAGATTAATATGCTTGTTATTCCTGCCAATTCCTCTCTCCAAAATACAAAACAGAGATTCAAAACACTCACAATAAGATACGGCATCCCCACTAACAACACACCCATGACGACCATCATAAGTATCATCGGGTTCTGCAGCATCCCAAGGGCATTGAACCCTTGCCTCTCAACGAAATAGGACGCCTTCTGACGCGCGGTGAGGACGATGGGGTAAGGGAGGGAGACGGGGGAGGGTGGGTCATGTGGGGTTCCGGGGACGTAGGGGTGAACGGAGGGGAAGGTTTCGCCGGAAGGGTAGACGTCGATTCGGAGCTGGGTGGAAGTAAAGATGGGTTAGGGTTAGGATGCACCATGGAATGGGACAGTTACTGACTGAGTCGAAGGTGTAGTCGTGAGAGAGGACAGACAGGATGTACGAGCCTTCGTTCACGTCGGGTCTGGTTGTAAGTTAAGTGTTGGCCGTCGTCGTCGTCGTCGAAAGTGAGCAGCAATAACACGCACATTGAGAACGAACCGTCTCGCTTGACGTTGGCAGAGTAGAGTCCGCCGTCGAGCACAACTTTGGACTGTCCGAGATCTCTGAATGCTGCAGAATGCAAACATAATATTCAAAAGTCGATTTTGTCATTGTTTCATTTTTTTTAACGTTGAACAGTGAGACGCACTCGGGCACAGATCGTTGAAGAGGACACGGCCTTCGAGAGACGCGTCGGCAAAAGCGCTGGAAATAAACAAGCGTTGGTCGGTGATGATGCCAGACCTTTTTGTATCACACTCACGACAACGCTGACGCCGATGCCAACAGACCAGCAAATAACGCAGCCAGCATTCTCAGGACTGGAGATGACGAAGGCGAGAGGAAAGAGGAGGACGTGATGAGAAGAAGAGAAGAACGCTGAGCTCTATTTGGTTCAGATCGGCAGGGTCTGGTCTGCAGCGCCAACGTCCATCCCCCTGAACACTTCCCTCAACGACGGCGACGACGAGCAATACCCATAATACGCACGCAAATCATCGTCTTCAATAACAATACCACCCGCCGCCGTTGACGACGTCCATCATCATCATGAGCGGGCTCGTTACTCCGCCGGCGGAAGCAATGCCCACAACGCCTCGTCCAAAGCGTATCCGCCCAAAGCTCTCCATTGGCGTCGACGGCCTTCGCAATGCTGCAAAACGCAACATCACCCTCGACACAGACCCATCGCCCATCGTCGTTGGTGCTGCCCACAATAATACCGCCAGCGGCTCTGGACTGGGAGTGGGAGTGGGAGTGGGAGTGAGTCCGGCTAGGAACAACAACAAGGTCTCGGCCTCTCCATCCACATCCACATCAGACACATCCTCCTCCTCATCCATCTCGTCCCCGACCATCGGCAACAATAACGCTGGCGGAGTGACTGCAGGTGGGAGTGCAGGCACAGACGTGTTCAGCATCAACTCAGACTCGGACTACTCTGACGACCACGACCTGTCCAAGAACTTTGAGAAGCTCGAGCGGTTGCGGAAGAGCGTACGCAAGAACCTTCGTCTGCGTCCGCTGAAGTCTCATCTTGACCTACACGACGCCAATAACAACGCAGCCAGCTCGTCGAGCTCTCATCCGACACCAAAGTCGGGGGGACTTGAGCTCCAACGCCTCCTCCTCCATCATCATCGCACGCAGAGTCTCACACAGAACCAGAGGTCAGACAGTCCCGTGTCCATCTTAACGGACGACAGCGTCGACAACGACGACGACGAGTTCTCTTCAGCGGCGCCCTCGCCTGCGCTAAGCGTGTATTACACCCCTACGACAGAGTTTAGGGATACGCCTGTCAGTGCACGCTTCATTGGTATTGGGTCTGGATTCGCAGCTGCTGCTGCCGTCACCGCCGACGCAACTCCGATCTCGTTTTCCCGGCACAGGATGTCCCAATCCCAATCACCCGTGCCGTCAGTACTAGTGCCAGAGCCGTCTGTGCCTGCGTCCACATCGACGTCGGCGTCGGCGCAGACCCCACACCCGCTGCCAGAACCTCAGCCCATGGATCCCAGCACGCTCGGGAACCGACTGTCGTCGGGATCACGCCGGCCCTTGGTGCTTGACACCCGGAAGACGGCATCATATCTCTCCAGCCGGATCCAGCACAGCATCAACATCGCCATTCCCTCTTTAATTCTCAGACGCTGTGCGAAGAAGCCCAGCTCGGGTCTCGTCTCCCTTGCTGCCCTCCGCTCGTACGTGTCCACCGACGACGGAAAGCGGAGGTGGGACGAGCTGCTGTTCCGTGCAGATGACGCCGAACCCAAACACGACACCGACGGTGGATCCGCGACGGGCGGTGCACCATCTTCGTCAGCTTCAGCATCTGGAGCTGAAGAAAAGTCATACGACGTCGGCATCTGGGACGGGGATATCGTCGTATATGATGATGATATGAAGGAAGATGAACGAAATCGCGATAACCCACAAGCAGCGCTCTCCTGGGCTCTCATATACAAGATTCTCCAGCCCCTAGTTGGCCCAAGCCGTCCCGTGTATTTTCTCAAAGGGGGTATGGTCGCTATGCCCCATCAATACATCGAGCGGGGTGATGCCCCTCTCAGTAATATCTACGCATATTCAGCCACTGCTACTGGTTCTGCCGCTGACGGTCCCGGGCGAGCCGCCGGAGCAATCGCTCGCAAAGGCGAGGACGGCACCGGGTTCGGCTGGCAGGGGCGGGTGCAGGGGCAAGAGCGAACAACACAGCAGCAGGAAAGCGCGCAGACACCCTCACTGCTACAATCGCAATCGCAGGCATCGACGGGCTCCGTCCGTCGACCCTCAGCGGGAAGTGGTTTGTTTCAGCTTGACACGCAGGCGGCTGCCCGTTCAAAAGCGATGCCCGAAGTAGAACTACCGAGCTCTTCGCCCAAACCCCTCCTTCTCTCCTCCTCGAACCATAACCTCTTCAACAACAGCAGCAGTAGCAACAATAACAACAATAACGCCAACGGCAGTATGCTCTGCGACTACTCGCCGTCGCCGTCCCCATCGTCATCCGTGTTCCCTCACCACCTGGCCAAACCACGCAAGGGCAGCATACCCAATCTTAGGAAAATCGATACGAGCTCCGCAGAGAGGCTAGTGCCGCGTCTGACGCTCAAGACTGTGCCCATGAACGTGCCCGCGAAGTCAAACACGCTCGCAGCACCGCCCGCTACGACTGGTGGAGGCGGGTTCTCTTTATCTAACAACAAAGACAACAACTCGATGAGCAGACGCTCGTCTTCCTCGTCGCTCCGCTCCAACTCGCCCTCCCATCTCAACCTCACCTTTTCCCACAAAAACGCGTCGTCTTCGTCCTCAACGTCTTCATCTCTGGCTGCTGGGAATGGGCTCTCACCACGACGTACGATGAGCAACAGGAGCTCGACAGAGTCTCTCTCACCGCACCGCGCCGAGCTCTTACTACCTCCTACACCTCTGACACCCGTAGGCGGCTCCGGTCCGCCCTCCTCGCCCGCCACCGCCCGCCCAGACCGCGACCTCCTCTCCGCACATGACTTCGACCCCCCACCCTCAACAGAGGACCCCCTTCCCTCTTTTACCATCTCAACCATTCTCCCGAATTTCCTGTATCTGGGCCCGGAGCCGACGAGCGCAGAGCACGTGGCGGAGTTGAAGGCGCTTGGGGTAAAGAGGGTGTTGAATATTGCGATTGAGTGCGATGATGATTTGGGATTGGGGCTGAGGGAGGTGTTTGAGCGGTATACGAGGATACCGATGAGGGATATTGTAGAAGAGGAGAACGTTGCAAGGAGCGTGAGGGAGGCATGTGAAGCGCTTGGTGAGTGTCTCCGACATTTCACGATTTAATTCAATTTCAAACGACTAATCGCTAACTTTCTACCTATGCCTGCCTCAGACGACGCCCGCCTACACAGCGCCCCGACTTACGTCCATTGCAAAGCAGGCAAGTCGCGATCCGTGACCGCCGTCATCGCGTATCTCATCCACGCCAACCACTGGACGCTCTCGCGCGCCTACGCCTTCGTCACCGAGCGCAGGAAGGGCATCTCTCCAAATATCGGGTTCGTGTCCGAGTTGATGACGTTCGAGGAGATGGAGCTGGGCGTCAAGTCGAATGGAGTGTGTACGGGTCCTGGGCCTGGGTCGAGTTCTGCTGCGGGTACCGGGGCTGGGGGGTTGTCGAATGGGAATGGGAAGGGTGCCGGGGCAGACGCGAAGGGAAACTCGAACGAATCGAATACACACACGCATGCTTCCACCTCTTACTCATACGCCTCCAATCCGCGCCGCGCCGCCAACCTCCGCGAGTCGCTCCCTCCTCTCCTTGCGGCGCACCACCACCAAAATTCAGACCTCATCCTTGTCCCCGGACTACTCTCCGCAGGACCGGCCGGTACACTGTCTTCCTCCGGTGCAAATGGTGGAGATTTACACGGTATAGGTGGGGAAGAGGTGGGCCATTCGGGCCAGGAAGTGGAGGTGAAGGATGCGAGTGGACGGTATAGGCATGCGAGGAGGGCGCCAGTGGATGAGAATACACTCCAGCCGATGAGGAGAGTGAGTAAGGCAGGGTTGGAGAGTAGTGAATGGTTAGGAGCTCTTCGAGCGGGTGCAAATGGAGGCGAAGGGGGTGGTGGTGGTGGTAGCGGTGGTGAAGGGTCGTGACGATTACGGTCCTTGTGGATGGAGGTGAGGATGGGGACGGGGACGAATGTCTGTGTTTCGGCATAGTTTTGAGTCCCTCGTTGGGCGATGTTCGTGTTTTTCTTTCAATTCAACTGTAAATGACCTTACTTCTCTTCTTGACAGCTTTGCCTGTTCTTGTGATGAAAACGCATATCTTGCTCTTCCCTCTTCACCTCCCTCTCGTTTCCTAATGTCTGTTCGCCTTCATTGTATATCCTATTTTATTCACCCACTTCTCGACCATTTTTCTCTTTGATCCATGTATGTTTCATGTTTGGCCCGTAGTCCGAACTTACGCTCTCGTTTTCAATCTTCCGGGTCCTTTTTATGCATTGTCATCACGAACCCACGAACCACTCGCTGCATCTTCAGATTTCTTTCTTTGCCTTCCTTCCTTTTTGTGTCGACTTTCCAGATTTTCAGATGTTAAATGAGCATGGGCATTCGACTATATTTGACTCGTTCGTCTTTTGGTTCACTTCGACAGCTCTCTTGCCCGCCCCTTTCAGGATAATATCACCGCGAGCGTCAACGTCGATGTCGGACGCGCCCCAGCATCTTCAATTCGTCATACATTATTGATATCGTAAGAATTTTATCTTCCTTTGTTTCCGATTACTAACGCACTCGACTTGGTGATATTGAACGGTGAATAACAAACAACACGAATTAATTCATCTTTACACGCTGGGCCTTGAACTGAACTTGAAGAAGTGTATGCGAAAGCGAGATTTGATACATACACGTCATTTAGTACAGTAGTATTAGCTAGTCGAAAGGAGGTGCTAACGACGCCCATATGTCACGATATTGTTTGTGCACGACGGTTCAGTTATTTGTCTTAGATGATAGATAAAGGACTCGGAATAGCCCTGACACTGAGAACGAAACATACGTTCCCTTGACTCGCTTTCCCTTGATCACCCATTAAGAGCCTCTGTAATTCAAGTCTTATCTTCCATCCTCATCTCCTTCAAATCTTTCCTCAGGTTTCAAGCGCTAGCTTTGCCAACCATCCGTGCAGCGTTCCGAACGGACCAAACCAGACTAAACCCCTCATCCTCCCTCCTGGTATCATCTTCTCACCCTAACTTCCCATACTCAACCCTCCCGTCCACAACCGTCGCCACTACCTTCGCCTCCAACACCCTCTCAATCGGCTCAACACTCATCACGTCCGTATCCAGCACCACATAATCCGCCTTCTTCCCCACCTCCAACGACCCGAGCTTATCTTCAGTAAACGACGCATACGCCGGTGCCAGGGTGAGTCCGCGGAGGGCTTCAGCACGCGTGAGACGTTCGGAGGGGAACCAGCCTGAGGGGCCGTGTGGAGAGGTGCCGGTGGTGGGAGGGCTGTGGGAGAGTCGAGTTACGGCGGCGTAGAATGTGAGGAGGGGGTTGACGCGTTCGACGGGGAAGTCGGAGCCCAGAGGGAGGATTTTTTGCTTCGAGTTCCTGTTTCAATGACGAAAAGAAATGGATCAGAGATGTATCTTACTCGGGATTACGCTCAACAAGAACACTGGAGCAGCTAATGAGAAATTGTGTGTATGCTATGACAATACAGCAGGATCGATCGCGCAAGGTCTTCGTGGATAATGAAGATGTCCCCGAAATAGGACATTACTCCGGGAAAAGCCTCCTCGGAGCACATAACGCGGAATACGATTTTAGCATTTGCATTTTGCCTTTGAGTAACCGCGTAGCCGAGGCCGTTCATATTGTTCATACCTTTGGTATGTCGTCATCGTTTCAGAGTTGCCCCGATCACGGCGTGGCTATGAACTCGGGGCGGGCTTGGGTCGTCATCACCCAGCATCCCCGTACTCTCGGACCTCGGTCTCTCAGATCATTTTGCGGTGCACAGTGCACACACAGCGCCGGAGAATAGACGATATATTGAAACGCCGCACTTACCGAAGCAATGTTGCGTATACATATGCGGACTTGATGCGCTCGGGGCCCTAACAGTGTAACACAGTAGGATAACTTAATCATCGGTCGATTAGATAGATTGCAGACGATGCAGAACTTACGAGGCGCATCTCGGCGTACCACATATCGCTTGTCCTATCGAAATAAGTAGTTTAGCGACGCTGAGAACGGGACAAAATCAACAGGTGAAACAGGGCTTACGCATGCGTTGGTTGGACACTCGGAATGACTATGATAGATGTCGAAATGGTGACAGTCAGTAACATTCGACCGCAATGAAACGTCGATACTCGCACTTCCTAGTCTGCTCGTTCGTTCGAGATCCTCGGGGGTCATGATCTGAGCATGCTCAATCCTTGGCCTTCGCAAATTAACTTCGTCGGGGCCCGACGCGTTGCTTAATTTCTCCTCGAAGATATCCAAGACGACATTATTTGCACGTTCACCGATGCAATGGACGTTCTTACAAAGCATTTATTAAAATAAGATAGAGCAGCGGAAGCTAAATCATACCATCTGAAAACCTTCATCCCAGAAGCGGTTGATTAGGTCCCTTAACTGAGCTGGGGTACTCAGCATTATCCCTTTCTCGTTTGGCTTATCAGAGTATGGTTCGGTGAGCGCTGCACCCCATGACCCGAGTGCTCCTGTGTTGCCGATAATTAAAAGAGTGAAATCAAGCAAGAAGAGCGCAGCTTACCGTCCGCCACGAGTTTTACGCTACGGAGCGTGAGACGGCCAGCAGGACCATAGTTCTCGAGACGTTCGAGACGATCTCCCCAATCATTATTTGCCTCGACAGCACCCATGAGGTAAAGCCTTATCTAACAGATCACACTTGGTCAGAGTCGCCTCACCCATCGAACAGGGAGTCCTACGGGGAGTTTATTTATTTCGGCCACTCTTGACAGAAACGGTAGTGAACAAAGACGTTCACGCAGTACTCAATAAGATAGAAATGCTTACTTTTTGAAGAACTTGATATCAGGCGGCGTCGACCAAGCATCGTGCACAGATGTCAGACCATAAGACAGTGCTTCGCTCACCGCCGAATGGTAATACTCCAGCATCTGTTTTTCCGTCCATGGCGGAGGTTTGACAAGATACATGGCGTTGTCCACGAATATGCCTTTAGATTTAATGAAGACTAAACAACAACAGGACGATCCATTTCATGAACCACGTACCTGTAGGGCTTCCCTTCTCGTCGCGAAGGATAGCACCGCCATCTACTTCGCTGGGTAAGTCTCTGAGCTCCGAAAGGACTCTAGGAGAGACCCAGATGGCATGTTCATCGATTCGTCGAAGGAGTATGTATCTGTCATGTAGAAGCGGATCCTTGTCCAGGTCTGCCTGTCCACTCCGGATATTAGCGTTTTCATCTCATAATACCAAAGAAAATTTAAAACGCACTGCTGTAGGGAATTCGCCGCCCGGCCATTTCACTTGATCCCATCCTTCCACCTAAAGCTCAGCAAAGCGCCAAACCCCATTAGACGCGACTTGACTCACCCATCCCCTGTATCCATAGATCTTTGTCGCTGAGAACATCTGGCCGATCAAGGATGTACTGCTTCACGATGTCCGAGACGTCTTTTCAAGGCAATTCGAATGAGCTGGGAGAGGCTGACGATGATTGAAAGGAGCACTGCATACTAGACGCTGACGATGAGTTAGAGACGTCGAGGCTCTGTCTGAAACCTTCATCTAACACGTGGGCGTGCGCATCTGTAAGATGGTAAGATGTGAGCATCGTGGCTTTTTAGGTCAAAGCAATACAATCGCACCAGATAGACCAGGAACTACGGCATGACCAGGTTGCGTGTGGTAGAATTTGATTCCGTTCTTCATCCCTTCCAAATTCGGAGCGCCAGTGACGGGACCGGTAGAATCGATATCACCATATTTCGTCTTCATTTCCTCTGAGAAAGAAATGCGTGAGCAATCGTCGAGGAGAAATTGCTGAGAGCAAAGACGCACGGATAGTCCCTACTGCTAGGATCTGGGAGTCATATACGACGATGCATTCTACCTGAGGATTTGAATCATCCACGGTATATATTCTACCTTCTTTGGAACAAAGAGCATACGCTCTCGGTAGTTTGAGACCCTGCTGTTTCATCAGGTTTGAGAAGTAGAGTGCACAGACAACAGCTAGAAAGACGACAGCGAGCGACCTGGTAGGATTAGCTGGTTTCCGCGTTGTTGGGCGAACGACGTCTCCTGATGTCTTGGTTCGGCGTTGAGAGCTCCCAGATACACCAAGGTTATCCTTCATGCGAGTTAATGTTGACGATGAATCGAACCAAGAAAACCTGTTCCAGCTCTTGGACTTGAAGCTTCAAGCTGCTCTCCAAAGAAACGTGTTTGGATGTATTTGGCTGTGGGCGCTTCCCGTCCCTTTTTTGGTGCAATCGACTGCGACTGCATCAACGCGTAGACGATATGCTCGCCGGGCTGCTTACAGACTCGGATCCTCAGGCTCAGATCAGAGCGAGCGTGCCATGCTCCTCTTCTCCGTTCTTACACCATCCGCATTCGACATAACGTTGGGCACACCCTACTGGCGAAGAAGATTGGAGTAGCTAGCGTGAAGCATGGACTCGTTCTTCTCAGCGCCGACGCGCAACGCTGCCGTCAAGATCGTAGCGCCTTCCGAAGCGCCAAACGCCGCCAATGCCTCTCAATCCCAATCGCAGAGTCAGGCAGGACAACAGAAGGGCGTGTCGTCTCCGAAGAAAGGTGAACTGGTGCATTCTCATATAGCTGGTCTGCTTGACGTTAATTGTATGTTGTGATTGTAGATTTCGGGCCAAGGCTATGCAGGAACATTTGGATACATGGGTGAGTTATCGAGCAAGTTTTTACCGTCGCTTTCGCTGATAAAGTGCTGTATGGCTCATCTGGATGTCTTTACCTATCGTGAACGACATATTCTCTCCGTTGGGCGAATATTGATGACCTGGCTTGAAGGTATTGCAAATACGAGGGCAAGGGCTGCACGTACCAACATACCACAGTGCGCCTTCATTTCTGTTCGACTTTGCACCCATTAACAGCCCACGTACATTTCAACAGAACGAAGAAAAAGGCCAGCCGCAAGCCGAGTCAGTCAATTCCATATTTTATATTTTTAAATCAGCTGTAACTTTGGATCTAGTGACGCTTCTGGTTCACCTACACCCGTGCATGCGGGTACAGACAACGAACCTAGCGGAGACTCGACAGCTCCAAACGCCGGAGCGGCAGCAACCTCCTCCATTCCACTCCAAGCCGTCAACGCGCCGGTCTTCGTACCAAGTCGACCACTCACGTCACCTCGAAGGACGGACAGGGCTTCTATCAAGTCAGTGACTTGCTATACTACATGCCAAACATCCGCTGATTCTTACTCTCCATTATGCTAGGTCGCCTGCCTCTCAAACCCAAACTTTCGACGAAAGGAGTGCCGATGTATCAGGATACGATCCATTCAGCTCGACAGGTCCGAATGAGAATCTTCATGAGCAGGACGCAGAGGACACATCTTACGATGATATGACAACGCGTATGGATCAGGTCAATCGCTTTACCCCATCCAAGTTTCTCGGTTACTTATATGTCTCAACGCTTTCCCTCAGATGGGCTTTCATGAGTATGGCGAGCATATGGGCATGGATGAGCACCAGCAGCAAATGCTCGCTCACGCTCATCACGGCTATGGTCACCGCGGGATGGATATGGTCGATATGGCAGCTATGTCCATGGATCCATTCTATAATCCTCAGCCGTTCGTTCGACAGCCAGTAAGCCACTATCGCTCTGTTTTTCATTTCTAAAATCTCTCGGAACATCTCTGCTAACAGGCGTTCTTTACTATAGCTACTATACCATCTTTACACAGACCCGACTCCGACCAACCCAGGCCGCAAGTTCTTCATTTCCGATACCCTACGCGAGGATCTCCAACGCCGCTCCGAACAAATCTACGCTGGCCCTGCTCCTCCTCTCCCCGGCGAACAACCCCAACTCCCAGAAGAAGTACAAGGCTACCATAGTCTCGTACGGGTAGAGAGCGTAAAGGATACGAGAGGGGCCGGAGAGAGTAACGGTTCGGGTGGTAGCAGTAACGGGAGGAAAAATAGTGGGATGCCGGCGTTCTCGGCTGTTTGGTACAAGGCGAGAAAGGAGAGTGACGGGAGGGTATATGCGTTGAGGAGAGTGGAGAGTGCGTTGTTGTTTTTTATACCAAAGTTTCATCGATTTGTTTGCTGACCCTCACGGTGTCTCTCAGACTACAGGTTAATGACCGAGCAAGCGCTGGGTGTCATCGAGAAGTGGGCAAGTCTTCGACACCCGGGTATCGTTTCCGTCCACGAGGCGTTCACAACACGGGCGTTTGGAGATAGCTGTACGTCTTCTTCAATCAAAGTTTGCCCTCCAGCGCTAATTCCTCGTGTCTCGTCCGTCCGTCCATCCGTCCGTTTGTTCTAGCTCTCGTGGTCGTATACGACTACCACCCCCTCGCCCAATCCCTTTCCGAGCTACATTTCCGCTCGACTCCCAGCAACTTCGCACACTCCACCAACCCACGCCCCTTCCATCCATCCCGATACACTTCATCGCAACCCTCGTCCGCAGGTTCGGTATCGACGAGCGCTGGCACCGGCACCAGCACAGGAGCGCCCGAACGAGTCTCGGAAGCGACGCTTTGGACGTACATATTCCAGCTCGCGAGCGCTATCAAGGCGGTACACGACGCTGGGCTTGCGGTGCGGATGGTCGATCCCAGTAAAGTGATCTTGACGGCCCAGAATCGGTGAGGATGTTTTCCTGATTTCTGATTTCTCTGTATCTTGTCGTGGTGAGTCTGAATTTCTATTTCTTGGGGAAAATAAATTTTGGTAGGGTCCGGATTACGGCTTGTGCGCTGCTTGATATCTTCGAAGCCGACGCGCGTCAAGACCGCGACACCTACGTCCACGTAAGTCCCATCCCTCCATCCCTCCCCTCCCTCCCCCCTCCCCCGGGTAGAACCCTCGTAACGCAACTCAACCCCCAAGGCCTACCAACAAGAAGACCTCATCCTCCTCGCCAAGCTCATCCTCACCATCGCCTGCACGAACCCTCTCGCGATCACGAACGTGCACAAGGCGCTCGACCACGTGCACCGGTTCTACCCGGGCCAGATCAAGGACGTGGTGCATCTGTTGATGAAGGCGCCGGGGCCGATGAAGAGCGTTGGGAGCTTGTTTGAGACGTTTGGGGGGAGGATGGTGGGGGAGGTGGATGAGGCGTATAAGTGAGTCTGTTCTTTGAGGGAGGAAGTAGTCGGATTGTTGACGCGATTTCGGTTTCGGGCAGGGCGGTAGACAAACTCGAAGGCGAACTAACAGGAGAGCTGGAGAACGCCCGTCTCGTCCGGTTACTCTGCAAGTTTGGCTTCATCAACGAACGGCCCGAGTACGTATCGTCGTATCGTATATCATCGCTTCCATCCTTACTTGGCCGCTGACCGCATTAATATTATATTATATGCTCTATGCACGACTACTACTACGACTACTTCGACTAGATTCGACCGCGACGCTCGCTGGTCCGAAACAGGCGACCGGTACATCCTGAAGCTGTTCCGCGACTACGTGTTCCACTCCGTGGACGAGCACGGGCGGCCTGTGGTCAACCTTGGGCACGTCCTTACGAATTTGAACAAGGTAAGGTAAAAAGCGGAAAATCGCCTTCCGGTTCTCCGGTTTTTCCTATTTATCTGTAGAATTTAATGCTGTGCGATTTGACGCTGACTACGATTTTGGTTTTTGGTTTTCTATTTATTTTCTTTGATTTGGGCAGTTGGACGCTGGGTCGGAGGAACGGCTCATGCTCGTGTCAAGAGACGAACAGAGTTGTCTCCTCGTGACGTTTCGGGAGATACGCAATTGCGTCGAGTCTGCATTCAAGTACGTTCTCTCTCTCTCTCTCTCTCTCTCTCTCTCTCTCTCTTTCCTGTAGCTTGGTCTTGCCTCATCGTCCCGCGGTGCTAACGCCCTGAACGTGTTATCGCTCACAGTGATCTAAGTCGGAAATAAGTTTTTGAAAAAGAAAGAAGGTATATGAGCGGACGAAACGGGTTGTGATTGTAGAGCTGCGATTGGGAGGATCTAACATATATATTTGTGTGCGTGTACGTGCGTGCGTGTGTAGAGAGAAAAGTGTAAAACGTCGTATAAAAACGTTAAAAGAATTTCATTTCATTCCGATTCGATTGTTTCTTCTGATTCCGATTCCGACCTCTGACCTTTGACCGTTGGTTCTGGATGGTTTCCAAGAGCTCCCAACTTCCCAAGACGCAGAGATACTTGTTTTCGGTATCCAGAGATATTAATAAGATCTCTATAGCCGGGCCTGCGCACGGTATTGGTATTGGTACCCACAGTGCTTGTATACATAAATAATAATTAACTGCTTTGCGACGCATATGCGAAAGCTTGCCAGTGTTAACGTTGCGAGGCGATGCGACGTCGAGTCGAGTTGTTCAGTAGTTCGCACCGTCATAAATATTAATATTAATATTAATGCTAATAATTGCAGCACGCGGTGGGCGGAGT
Organism: Hymenochaete sp. R1; assembly: GCA_019400425.1. Taxonomy (NCBI): domain Eukaryota; kingdom Fungi; phylum Basidiomycota; class Agaricomycetes; order Hymenochaetales; family Hymenochaetaceae; genus Hymenochaete; species Hymenochaete sp. R1. The sequence continues at coordinate 164,752 of JAFREE010000041.1, forward strand.
GGAGTATTGTCGGTGGCCTTGAGTGAGGGTGAGTGCCAGTGTGCGTTTGTGGGCGAGGTGTTGGTACCTTTGATAGTACTACTGGTTGTGGGTGGAGGGATGGTGGCTGGTTTGATTGTGAAGTACTAAGTAGACAAGGAGACGAAAGAACTACAGAGATAATGTTATTACTAGTTTTCTATTTTCTATTTTCTAATTTCTATGGTCCCTTTGTGAATATTTCTTTTCTTTCTTTTTTCTATTTCTTTGATTATTTTAATTTTAATTTTAATTTTTGTGGCTCGTTGAGTGATAGTGGAGTGAAGTAATAGAGTTACTATAAATGGACAAAGTAATGTATTTGTCGAGGTCGCCCGCTTAAGCCTGCGCTTGTCTTCCATCCCATCCCATCTCTCCTCTCCTCTCCTCTACCCACCTCACTCTCGTCGTCGTCGTCGTCGTCGTCGTCGTCGTCGCTGCAAATCCCCTTCCCCACGTTCCCAAGTAAATTTACCCTCGCCGTCGTCGCCGTCATCGTTCACACCTTCATCACCCGTTGTCGACCAGACCCCCCAGAACGAAAGAACGGTCCCAGGCCCAGGGCACCGTCCCGTCCGTCTCAGGCTTTTAAGCTCAAGAAGCTCATAGCTTACAACCGCTACGCTTCGCTTGGCTCTCTACCATCGGTAGCCTGTAGCCTGTAGCTCGTAGCTCGTAGCTCACCTCCTTTTCCCTCTCCCTCTCCCTTCAACCTCACCCTCGACCTGCTCGCAGAGTCCCAACCTCGCTCACCGCCAACCAACCCATCACTAAGCTCCTCACCCTCACCACTGACCATCTCTAGAAATCTAATGACATCCACATCCTATGCGCACTCACACAACCCCTCCGCGTCCCTCTCGCTCTCCCTGCCCACTCACCAGCGCGAGGTTCCATCATCTCAATCTCAATCCCAATCTCCATCCTCCTCGTCTTCCTCGTCCTCTTCACCTCCCCACCCGCATCAGGCCCCAAAGTCTGCCTCGCCTGCTTCGAACACGTCGCAGTCGTCGGGTTCGCCGCACGGGATGACCATCGCGAGTGGGGGAGGGGGCGGGATAGGGTTGAATGTAGGGACGGGGACGGGCGTAGGCGCGGGCACGGGCTCGAACAGCGTGTCGATGGCCTACTCGGAGCTTTCGTCCCCGCACACGCTCGGACTCGGGCACATCCACACTCTCGCGTACGGGCACGGGCACGGGCACGGACACAACACCAACACCAACAACACGCAGAACCTCACCCAACCGCAATCCCCAGCCACCCTCTCCCCCCACCCTCACACCCCGAACCAGAATCAAGGCCACAGCGGTCACAGCGGCCACACCCCCTCCACCCCAGGCTACCTCCGCCGCCAAAAGTTCGTCGCAGACCTCTCGCAGTGCCTGCTCGATTTCGTTCTGCAGCTGCTCCCGACGGCGGAGGAGCTCGCGGTGAAGGAGGACGTGCGCAAGTTGCTGGAGCGGCTGATACGGACGCTTGAGCCTGAGAGCCGGTTGTTGAGCTTTGGGAGCACGGCGAATGGGTTTAGTTTGAGGAATAGTGGTGAGTGGGCGTTCTTCGTTCTTCGTTTGGTTTTCTTTTTCCTCTTTCGGTTGGGGTTTTTTGCGGGTGGGTGGGGTGCTTTGGATGGGATTGTTTGTTCCTTTCCGTCTTTTGGAGTTGGCGATCCCAACGTTCACTCGTTGCGCGCTTATAGCACGCGTTTTCCGAGTGCCGAGTCCTGAGCGCCTTTTTTGTCATTCTCTTCCTTTCATGTATACAAGCTGCTCTGAGCAAGATTTACTAAAGTCTTCTTTTGCGATAATATTTAGATATGGATCTCTGCTGTCTAATCGACTCAGAGAACAGGCTCCCCGCAAGCGATCTCGTCACGATGGTCGGGGACCTCCTCGAACGAGGTAAGCCATCCCACCCCATCCCTCATCCTTCTCCTCACCACACAACCCAAAACAGAAACCAAATTCCACGTCAAGCCACTCCCGCACGCCCGCATCCCCATCGTCAAGCTCTCCCTGGACCCGTCCCAGGGGCTCCCGCTCGGCATCGCGTGCGACATCGGGTTCGAGAACCGGCTCGCGCTGGAGAACACGCGGTTGCTGTTTTGTTATGCTATGGTCGACCCGGCGAGGGTGCGGACGCTTGTATTGTTTCGTGCGTTATGTTTTGTGGTTTTTTTGTGTTCTTTTTTTTCTTCTTTCTTTCTTTCTCTCTCTCTCTGGTTCTCTTTTTTTCACGCGAACGCTGGCGAGAGATCGTTCGAGGGGAAAGAGAGCTATTTGTTCTTTGTTTTTGTTTTGTTCCAGTTTACTCTGATCTGACTTTTCTTTCTTTTCTCTGTTCTTCCCAATTGCCGTTTTTACAGTTAAAGTTTGGAGTAAAAGAAGGTATGTGCACAGACGCCCGTTTCTCATCCTCAGATCCTAATCCAAGATCACCCTCTACCTCTCTTTCTCCCTCCGTTTCTGAAACCCAAATCTGATGTTAACGCTGACGCTGACTAAAATGGCACATAACAGAAAAATCAACTCACCCTACGAGGGAACGCTGTCTTCATACGGATATGTACTTCTAGTCATTTATTTCCTAGTCCACGTCAAGAACCCGCCCGTTCTTCCTAATCTGCAACAAATACCGCCATTACATCCGATACCCCCCGTGAGTCCCCCCTCTCCCCCTTTCCTTTTTCTTTTTATTTTGCGTTGCTGTGTATTTTGGTGGAGGTGCTGATGATTTGTTGGTTTGCTTTTGTTTTGGTCGGGCAGGAGGAGCATTATATGGGAAACAACAATACTTGGTTTTTCGATGATATCGAGCTTCTCCGACAACGCTGGAAGTCGGAGAACACGGAGACGGTTGCTGAGTTGTAAGTTTTTTTTCTCTTTCCAAAGCCCGTCTTTAAGTCACACTTTCTTAACGCAATTATTCTTATCCTGTTTTGATTCGTACCTTGGATGGGTACTGCTTTGAAGACTGATCGACTTCTTCCGCTATTATGCGCGAGATTTCACGTACAATTCTGGTGTGGCCTCTATCAGAGCTGGACTCTTGAAGAAGGATGCGAAGGGGTGGCATAGCGATGTACGTTCTTTTTCGCACTCCCTCGCTCACTCCCTCGCTTATTTCTCGAGAACTTCCTCACTGACAATCTTTTCTCGCCAAAAAAATGCAAAATGCAGAATGATCCGAGGTTCAAAGGCGAGCGGAATCGGCTTTGCATCGAGGTTCGTTGAGGGTGTGGGAGGCGTGCTCATGACGAAACAGAGAAAACTAACACGATGACCGAACATGATTGATTTGACAGGACCCATTCGAAACGGACTATAACGTCGCGCGGTGTGTGACGAAAGACGGTCTCTACGTCGTAAGTCCCAACAACGCTTAAAATTACATTTCCCATCCTCACGCGAACGCCATTCCTCATCAAATCCCAAACTCTCCCATATGTCATATGTATGCTTGTCCTCGTCCCCCTTAGATCCGCGGAGAGTTCATGCGAGCGAGCCGAATCCTCCAACATCGCCAGGAACGCGGGTCGTTCGCCCTCGGACAGCTCTGCGAAGAACGCGACGACTCGCAGACACGCCTCAACGCCGCACACAACACGCTATTCATCCCACCCCGGCTATCGTTCCCGCCTCAGAGCCCCTACTCCGTCGGAAACAACTCGTTCAGACCGAATGGGACTGTCGTGAGGGATAGGTTGAGTCCGCCCCGGTTGGGTCTACTCGAGGAGGGTGATGATGGGTCGTACGAAGGCGCTGACGACGGACATAGCAGTGTGACCCACGCTCGCGCTCACGCACGCGGGCACAATTTGAGCCGTCCAGTCCCCGTCGTCTCCCGAAGCCCCCCAGAACACATGGCCCCCAAACGCTCCAAATACACAAGCCCTCCTCCACCCGAAGCCCCCGCACTGGACCTCGCGTCCTTCGAGTCCCGACTCGACGAAGGTCTCTCCCTCGCCACCGCCCCCACCGACGCGCGCGAACACGAGAAGGCGCACATGTGCCTGTCGAGCGCGTCGAGCAATAGCGACTTTGCATCGGAGAGGGGGGACCTGGAGTTGAGTCTGAGCGACGGCGACGGCGCGTCGGACGTGGCGTTGGAGGACGACGCGAAGAGCGTGCGGTCGTTCACGGGCGGGGAGGTGGGTCATGCGGAGCGCGCGGCGAGGATGCGGGGGATGTTAGGGAGTCCCGTTGCGGGGAATGGGTTCTTTATGGGGAACGGGAACGGGAACGCGGGTGGGTGGGGGATGTACGGTGCTGCTGGAGGGGGAGGGGGATATACAGGCCGACAGATGTTCGCGCCGTCGTCCGTCCCGCAGCGCTTCAGCGGGACCCAACTCCTCATGGCATACCAACAAGCCAAGATCCGCGCCCTAGACGACCATACGCCCACGCCGCTATCGTACATACCAGGCCCGAGGGGCCGCAAAGCAGCGAGGCTGGCGAACGAGAATGCTGCTGCCATTGCTGCGGCGGCGGCAGCTGCGGGACTGGGCGGGGTGGGGGGCATGCCGCCTTCGTCGTATTATGGGTATGGTGGGGGCGGGTACGAGGGGCTGAGGAGGTCGAATTCGAACCCGGCGAGGTCGGGATTCGGGGGTGCTGCTGCTGCAGCTGCTGGTAGTGCGCCGAGACTAAGCTTCGGCTCCGTCCCGCTAAACGTCCCCCTCCCTCCAAGTCCAATCACGACTTCCCTCGTCGGCAACAACAGCTCCAACACCACCGCAGGAAACTCATCCTCCTCCCCAACAGTCTACTACGAGACCAAATCCCAATCCCAACACCGTTCCTCCTTCAGCAGTCGAGGCGGTGGCGGGGGTGGCTCTGTTAGCAGCGCGAGCGCAAGCGCCAACTCGTCGTACTGCCCCTCACCAGTGGCTTCGAGCCCCGTGAACCCGCTCACGCTGTACCAACAGCAGTACTACCTCGCGCACGCGCACGCACAGGCGCAGGCGCAGGCGGCGGGGCAGGCGTCGGAGGCGTCGCCGGTGCTTGGGATTGGGCTCGGCGGTGGGGGCGTTGGGGGCGGAGGTGGTGGAGGTGTAGGTGTAGGTGTGGAGGGGTTGACGGAGATGTTGAGGATGGGGTTGAAGGGGTTGCAGGGGGTACAGGATGGTGGCGAGGCGGGGAGTGGTACGTCTCCGTCGATGCCCAGTCCGTTGGGAATGGGAATGGGCGGGTCGGGGGTAGACTATGGTGAGACGGAGGCGGTGGGGACAAGGTTGGTGAACGAGGACGTGCTGGGCCCGGTACACGGGAACGGTTTGAGGGGGCTACGTTCAGGCTCCGGGCTGGGGTTAGGGTCGTGGTCGGGGACGGGGACGGGGACGGGGACGGGTTCCAGGAAGGGTGCAGGTTCGGGCACAGCGGGCTCGGGATTGGGTCAGGGAAGGCCCGTACACGCACATACGCACTCGAGCTCGACGATCGTAGGCCCGCCGATGCCTGCCGCATCGTCTTTTACGCTGGCGCAGTTATCGTCGTCGGCGGTGGCGGCAGCGGTGGCGGATGCGCCGATGGGGCGGGAGGATGAAGGAGGCGGAGTTCGTGGGCAAGAGCGCCAGGAACGGGAACGGGAGCGGGGGTGGGATGTAGGGGAAGGACATAGGGAATGGAGGTCTCGCTCACCGGCGGAACCTAAGCAAGATGAGGGAGAGAGGGAGTATGAACGCGGAGAGCGGACAGAAGGACGGTCGATATCGCCCGGGAGGCGGAAAGAGGTTGGAGAAGGAATAGGAATGGACGGGATTGGAGGAAGTATGAGCGGTGAGCGGGTAGGCGAGGCGTTGTAGAACGTTGGCCGTTGATCGTTGGCCGTGCAGGAACGAATAGAACACGCACGCTTGCGTTTCAGGTGGGCGCGGCGGGACGAAAAAGACGAAAAAGACGGAAGAGACGGATGATTGGATTGAGGATGTGATGGTGGTCGCTCATAGGTCATACCCACTCACCCACACGCATGCCTTGCTTTTGTTTTACTTGCTTTCCTCCTCTTTATTTCATCATCTGTTACTCACTCCATTCCGAGTGTTCCGATGCACAAGTCTTCTTTCTTCTGTTCTTCCTTACTTCCATAGAGCATCAACCCTCACACTTCATTTAACGTTCTCACGCCCAATTACCAGCCAAATTCCTTCCCCCGTCCCTCACGCACATCTATCCATTCATTCTCGATTTCATTCTCGTTAAACGCAAACGTGAACCGCCAACCTGCAATTCGACGAATTTTCACAACATGCACTTGCTTGATAACAAGCACGAGCACGAGTACAAGCACAAGCACAAGGACGCTTACGGCTATCTCACCTCATCTCATCTTATCCTCGAACATCTGACACCTCATCTTCGTATTCCATCTACGACTTTCCACTCGATTTCCTAGCTTTGAGTCATTGAATCTCTCCTGTCTTTGCTTTCGATCACTAGTGGAGCATTCTCTCTCACTCTCCCTCTTATGCGACTCAGCTCTTCCAACACCATCTCATCTACCGGTTCATTTACACGCCAATCCACCTTTTCATCGTCGAGGTCGTGGATCACTGGATCAGCAACCCGCCCCCCCCCCCCCACACACACACATCGCAGCCGTTTCGACCATTAGAGTCGAGCAAGGGACGTAATCACTGATACTGAATTTCCATTTCATTTTACTTGATTCAGTTCCAGGATGTGATTATGATGGCAAGAGTGGTACATCATCACGTCCCGCCGTCTCCCGGATAACAGACGAAGTTACACGTAGACACTGAGTGCGGAGGGAGAGGGATCGCGAGAAGGGGGGGGAGAAGGCGAGGATTGGTTCCATTAGTGTACAAACGTAGACGTAGTTCAAGTTAGGTCATACATATAACGAGAAAGAGCGCATTTGGAGAAAGCAGCGGTCGATGACAGCGACGAATATTCGATGTAAGAGTAATAGTGTGATGAGGAAGTGCCTTCGGGCGACAACGATGATGAAACGAAGAGCGGACAAAAATTAGTCTGGGGGTCACCGGTGTGCCATACCTTGTTAGCATCATGATTGCATCTTTCAGTACCACTCCGGCTTGTTAACAGTGACGGTGAGACCTTGCTTTATGCATTGCGCAACCTTTGAGTGGGTGACGATCGTATAGTCTGGGTCGTAGTTTATGATGATATACTCGAGAGTGCGGAACGGGTCTACAAGTCCCAGATTGACCTCGTCTTCCATTTCTGGAACTTTGCTAAAAGCGACATCTATCGTCTCATGCCTCTTCAACTCCAGATGTCCTGTGCGATTTTTCACGTCGTTTGTTTTGCTAGTGTCCACCTCCAGATCTTGCTCCACCGAAGACTCACGCAGAGGAATTTGCTGGTCAGAACCACCGCTATCATCCCAAGAAAAAGACCGTCTTTTACTCCGAGACAAAATCATTGTCACCAACGCCTCAACAGTACACTCCTCAATATCCGAGATCACCAACGTCTGTAACGCAGGACACAAAGGCGCCCCGCCCTTCAGCCAATCCGTAGCTTCAGGTCGAGCATTGTGCAAAGAGTCGTGGTAAGTGAGCGCCGACAGCTCGTCGTCAGTGATCGCACCAAGGTCGAGGTAGGTAAGTCGGGGCATGAGACGCAGACAATCAAGGATCTGCTCCGATGGCATTGGTGTGCCGAGTAGAGTGAACGACTCGAGCGTCGAAATGGGTAATGAAGAGTACCGGTCCGAGAGAGTTGACGGGTCCGAATCCGGGAGCAAAGTTGTTGGCGAAGGGGACGCTGGAAAGGAACGCAGAAGTAAGTCACGCACATGCGTCCAGCTCCTTGACTCGATCAGGTCACTCGTGTCGATGCTCAAATGTACAAGCGCAGGACACGCTAAGAGCTGGAGTAACGGGCCGGGGTCAGAATCGTTCGAAAACGCCGTCACCTCCAATTGACGCAGTCTCTCCAGCCGCCTCAAGCGCGTCTGATCTCCGAGCGTTTGTGCCTCCGCCAGGAAGAATCGGACTATGAGGACCTCGAGATTGGGCGCGACATCGATCCACGTCAGGCAGCCTTGCATCGACGAGCAGAACTTCAGCTCCAGCATAGTGAGGTTGTGAAAGAGCGGAGCAGTGCCTCCAGGGGTGTGAACGGCCTCAGGAACGATGAGTGGACTCATGATACGGATTGTACGGAGGTGCGAGGAGAGTGCGAGATTATGGGAGCTGATTTCCCCGAAGATACCAAGATACTGAGTAGCGACGCTGAGGTGCTCGAGCATCGGTGACGCGGGGTGAACAGACACGGCCCGTAGAAGGTTCTCAACAACGGATAGATCAAGTACAGACATATGAAGCGCGCGCCATCGATGTCGGCACGTCAGCAGCTTTTCAGTAAGCTCATCCATATCACGAACGTACTCTGAGCAGTCATCCGTACCGGGAAGGAACAGCATCGGCCGTCCCCGCTCCGACTCAAAGAGGTCCGTATAATTGAATTTGATAGATATTGGGATCCATTTTGACCGCTCTATCCACAGACCAAGAAGATTCAGTAGATTTGCACGCTTAGAGATGAATGACGCCGCCATCGCCGGAGCTGCAGGCGTTGTAGCCACCGCTATCAAGCCAGACTGACAAGACTCATCGGACGGCTGATCCCGCAGCGTGATGCCCGACCAGAGCTGGGGCGTGGTCAGTGAGACGCGGCGCCAGTGTTTGCAGACCCAGGAGAGCGTTAAAGGAGCGGAGAGTGAGGAAGGAATGGTGCAGCCGATGTCGTCGGGCTCCAGGCATGAGATGAAGATCTCGGAGAGCAGCTCGTCTGGGAGGGGGAGGAACCGGCCAGAAGAAGAGCTGCGGAAGTGCCCGTTCATCGCTGCGGGCGGGAACGAAAGAGAGGACGGAGACGATGGGACGGGCCTAGGGGTGGTTGCGCACAAATGGGTTTCTGCAGACGGGAGTAACTAGCTGAAGGACAAGAAACAGAGGGTATTAGGACTCTTGCTCTGGTTCCTCTGGCTTTGCATTGGCAATGGTAAGAGCAAGGGTTTGGGTGCAATGGATGAGGGCTGCGACCTCTAAGACTGTAGCATGGTAGTATGAACATTTTTGCGGGGGAGGAAAGGGAAACAAGAATATGATGGTTAAATGCAAAGTTGAAGAAACGTTTCGACGAAACGAAAAACATTTATATCAAGCAAAGTTTGCACGTGACCGAGGCGATCATTGTCTGATTTGTCAGCTTTTAGCACTAAAAATAAAACAGGAAGTTGAGCCTGCAAAGAAGAGAAGCTGGAAAAGCTATCAATACACCGGAGCGATTCTTGAAATTCTGAAATTTCGAGAAATGCATAACCAGAAGAAAGAAATTCTCATTTTTGCAGAAAGCATAAAAACAAGAGAACCCGAAATCTGAAGGTAAGCAGCATCAACTAACATCAATATTGAAAAGAAATTGAACCGCATTGAGGGGAAGAAAGGGCTACAGTGATGGATGGATGGTGATGAGTCAAGGAGAGGGCCGTACGATCCGAGCAAGGAGTCATTCGTCATTTAACTGAAGGAAAGGATGGTAGAACAAATGGATTGCACGAAGGAAAAGGAAAGGAGGGAATGAAATGAAATTGATGAAAGGCAAGGCGATGGCTCACTCTGCTCACCGCCCCTGCTCAGTATACTATGGATAAAAGGGAGATTCTACTACATGACACGTGCAGATATACGCAACAAAAAATGAGAAAAGACACATTAAGAGGAATGAAAAAGGGGGAATGTTGATTGCGGCCGTGAGAGCGGTCCTCCGTCAGAGGACTATTTGTATAACTGTGACTGTGCGATGACGATGATGCGATGGGATTGCGGACGAAAACTTAACAGAAACAAACAAAGGAACAAAGCGATGAGTGGACGTGAATGGAGATGGAGGGGGTGGGGAAACGTGCAAAAGTAGGGAGAAAGCGGGCCGAAGAAACGAGGCAAAGAAAAAAAAAGAGAAACTTTTTAAACACAATGTAGAAGAAACTGAACAGGTCGTTCTATGGATACTAAGCGGTTGCGCGCTTAATCATCTGCGAAAAGGAACAAAAAAGTCAGCGAATCAATACAAGAGTCACGGCAACGTGAGAACACACTTCTCTGGCCCAACGAAGAGTTTTCTTCGTCTCACCCGACAGCCTCGTCTTTTGACGCAGCGCCTGCGCGAGCCACTCCGCCAACAAATACTGCTTGATTTGTCCATTGGGGAACGTATCCGCGAGATCACCTACAAGTCCCAACGATAGCCTGACGACAGACTCTTGCCTGTCCTCATCTGCAAGACTCCTTTGGACGAGTTCAAGCATGAGCGGGACTTGAGGAAGCAGGAGACCAGCTAGTCCAATACGAAGATATTAGCACAGCGGCCAGAGATTCTAACAAGGGTTACACATACCCTTATCGGTGTTTTTGAATGACGTGACAATACCCGTATATGCCTCGAGAATGCCCTCCCTCAGAGACGCCACGTAGTCTACAAGTTCATAATCCACCGGATTCGGCACAATCGAGCCCGCCTGACGCAGTACATTCATCGTATGATCCAGATACGGCTCAAATGCGGGCCCAATTGCGAGTGCGATGTCACCGAAGCACGACAAGATCGGGATTTTGACATTCCTACTGAGGGTCTCGCTCGACAAGCTCTCGAGGAGAACCTGCATAAATGGCCCAGCGTACTGGATGCTTTGCTCTCCGAGGGCACGGGAGATGTCACCAATGACACCGATGGCGACAGTGCACAATTGGGTGTCTTCGTGGGCTTTGAGGGCGGGGTAGAGGAAGGGTAGGAAGGCTTGGATGTACGGTGCAAACTTGTTCT